>CM044438.1:83986494-84003453 GCA_024363595.1 Xenopus borealis | reverse complement strand
AGCATTGGTTACTCATTAATGCCGCACCAAAATATTATCATGAAACTGCCATCCACGGAGCAACTGGGATTTGAACTCAAGGCTTGTGGTTAGGGAAACAAGCAACTTGCCTGCTGTGCCACTGAGCCTATGCCGGACATGATGGAGGCCTGAGGTGATGGGGTTGCCAAGGTAGGGATGGAGATGGCCTGCCTGTGATGGACGAAGGGGGTCTTGCTGAAAACAATTGTGGATGGCTGTGGCTCTTGCTGAATGAAAATGTGTTTGGCTGTTTTTTTATATGGGAGTTCCCTTTTTAATCCACCCTTGTTTCTGCTTTGGGTGGCTTCCCCATCTGGCCTCCTACCCTTCTAAACTACCCAGGTATTTGTTACTGGTATATGGTTCTTCATCTAACACCTTTCTTGTAAGTTGCAATCACCTTTCCCTTACCTTGTATCAGCTTGGGGGGCTCCCCATCTGTCCTCCTACCCTTTTAATTTACCCAGGTATTTGCTTCAGGCTGGGGTTCTCCATCTACCACCTTGCCCTTACGAGGACCATACCTCATCCCTTGCCTAGCATATATTTTCTACTTACATCAACTTTAGGGCTTCTCCATGAAGCAAACACCCTCCTCCCCAAACCTTGCTGCCATTTTTAGGGTTTTACTTCGCATCAGCTTGTGGTTTACTTTCAGAATCGTTCATTGAAAACAGTGTTCTTTGCAGAACTTGAAACAATATTTGGAAGTTGTTTGGCGAATGCAGTTTTGTCGTTTTACTGAATCCAAAGCATTGGTTACGCATTAATGCCGCACCAAAATATTATCATGAAACTCACATCCACGGAGCACCTGGGATTTGAACTCAAGGCTCTTGGTTAGAGAAACAAGCAACTTGCCTGCTGTGCCACTGAGCTTATGCCGGACATGATGGAGGCCTGAGGTGATGGGGTTGCCAAGGTAGGGATGGAGATGGCCTGCCTGTGATGGACATAGGAGGTCTTGCTGAAAACAATTGTTAATGGCTGCGGCTCTTGCTGAATGAAAATGTGTTTGGTTGTTTTTTTATATGGATGTTCCCTTTTTAATTTACCCTTGTTTCTGCTTTGGGTGGCTTCCCCATCTGGCCTCCTACTCTTCTAAACTACCCAGGTATTTGCTACTGGTATATGGTTCTTCTTCTCCATAAAACAAACACCCTCCTTTCCAAACCCCGCTGCCATTTTTAGGGGTTTACTTTGCATCAGCTTGTGGTTTACTTTGGGAATAGTTTATTGAAAACAGTGTTCTGTGCAGAACTTGAAATAATATTTTGGAAGCTGTTTAGCAAAGGCAGCTTTGTCGCTTTACTGAATTTAAAGTATCGTTTACTCATTAACGCAGCCGCAAAAAAATAATCATGAATCTCACGTCCATGGACCATCTGGGATTTGAACTCAGGTCTCCCGGCTAGGGAAATAGGCAACTTGCCTGCTGTGCCATGGAGCCTATGGCCGATAGCAAGGTCTCAGGATGACTTATAGAACCAAATGGCCCTTTGTTACATTACATAGAAAAGAGGGCTGACTTGTTAATATAGATTGAACAAAAAGGAATCGATGGCCCCGTACAGAAAACCAGTTTATGTAACCCTCCAAGGATTCAGAAAAGGGACACCGGGGATTTGAACTCGGAACTTCATGGCAAGGAACCATGCGCCTTACCTGATGTGCTACAGAGCCTAAACCTGTCCACCAAACCACCAAATGACACTTTGAACCAAATATTGCTTTGTAACTTTGCATAGAAAGAATGGATGACTGGTTTATGCAGCTTGAAGAAAAGAGCATTGATGGCGCATTACAGAAATACAGCTTATGCAAACCTTTAAAGGATTCGGAAAGTGCAGACAGTGGTTTTGTACACGGAAATGCATAGGAGGAAACCAGACAAGTTATCTGATGTACCATGGAGGTTAAGGCTGCCTCCAAGGCACCCAGATGATGCTAAGAACCATATTTACCTTTGCCCTTACGAGGACCATACCTCATCCCTTGCCTAGCATATATTTTCTACTTACATCAACTTCAAGGCTTCTCCATAAAACAAACACCATCCTCCCCAAACCCCGCTGCCATTTTTAGGGGTTTACTTTGCATCAGTTTGTGGTTTACTTTGGGAATAGTTTATTGTAAACAGTGTTCTCTGCAGAACTTGAAACAATATTTTTGAAGCTGTTTAGTGAAGGCAGCTTTGTTGCTTTACTGAATCCAAAGTATTGGTTATTCATTAATGCAGCAGCAAAAAATAATTATGAATCAGGACTGCATAGGAGGAAACCAGACACTTTAGCTGATGTGCCACAGAGGTGAAGGCTGTCTCCTATTCCACCAAATGATGTTAAGAACCATATGTCCCGTTGTAACTTTACATAGTTATGTTGGGCAACTGCTCATGCAGTTTGAAGAAACGAGCGCCAATGTTTCAGCACAAACTTTCAGCTTATGCAACATTCTAAAGATTTAGAAGCAGCCCACTAGGGCTTTGAATTCTGAACTAGACGAGCATGAAAAAGGTGCCTTAAGCTCCGTGACACAGAGCACATGCTTGCTTAGAAAACCTCTGAATGACCATTATACCTGAATGTGCATTTACATTGACAGGTGGTGCTGTATAAGGAATTATGGATAGCCAAGTGGTTAGGGCATCCGCCCTCGGTTGACAGGGTAGTGAGTTCAAATTCCAGCCTGGGCAGAAGTTTGTTGTAGCTGTGTGAACAAAGTCTAGCAGATGGTATGTTGCTCCCTGAGGAAAAAAACTGTAGTATAAAGCTGGTGCAAAGAGTGTCATATGGATTAGCGGAAGGTGCTACCTTGTGATAGGACTTTAGATTAGTGGAAGTGGTTAGCTACAGAAAGAGTCAATGAGTGAGGCCTGAGCTGATGGGGTTGCCAAGGTAGGGCTGGAGATGGCCTGCCTGTGATAGACGAAGGGGCTCTTGCTGAAACCAATTGTGGATGGCTGTGGCTCTTGCTGAATGAAATTGTGTTTGGCTGTTTTCTTTATAGGGGAGTTCCCTTTTTAATCCACCCTTGTTTCTGCTTTGGGTGGCTTCCCCATCTGGCCTCTTACCCCTCTAAACTACCCAGGTATTTGCTACTGGTATATGGTTCCTCATCTAACACCTTTCTTTTAACTTGCCATCACCTTTCCCTTACCTCGCATCAGCTTGTGGGGCTCCCCATCTGGCCTCCTATACTTTTAATTTACCAATATAGTTGCTGGAAAGTCAGCTTATGCAAACTTTTCAAGGAGCTTTGAACTCGGGACTCCATAGGTGGAAAACAAACACCTTAGCTGATGTGCCACAGAGGTGAAGACTGCCTCCTAGGCCCCCAGATGATTCTAAGTACCAAATCTCCCTTTGTAACTTTACATAGAATTGTGGGGCAATTGATTAATGCAGTTTGAAGAAACGAGCGCCAATGTTCCAGCACAAACTTTCAGCTTATGCAACATTCCAAAGATTTAGAAGCAGCCCACTGGGGCTTTGAACTTTGGAATAGATGGGCATGAAACAGGTGCCTTAAGCTTCGTGCCACAGAGCACAAGCTTGTTTAGCAAATCTCTGAATGACCATTACACCAGAATGTGCATTTACATGGAAAGGTGGTGCTGGTGGGCAATCTTCTGCCTTACAGAGTCAATATGCTACCTGAGACCACAATAAGGAAGGAATTCTGGATAGTGAAGTGGTTAGGGCATCCGCTCTCTGCCTGGGCAGAAGCTAGTTGTAGCTGTTTGGCTGGTTTTTTTTATAGGGGAGTTCCCTTTTTAATCCACCCTTGTTTCTGCTTTGGGTGGCTTCCCCATCTGGCCTCCTACCCTTCTAAACTACCCTTTTAATTTATTTCAGGCAGGGGTTCTCCATCTACCTCCTTGCCCTTACCTTGACCATACCTTATCCCTTGCCTAGTGTATACTTTGTACTTACATCAACTTGAGGGGCTTCTCCATAAAGCAAACACCCTCCACCCCAAATGATATTGTTAATATAGATTGAATAAAAAGTTTTGACTGATGTATGCAGCTTGAAGAAAATAGCTTTGAAGGCCCTGTACAGAAAGTCATCTTATGCCGCAGTATTAAATGTATGTTTGCAAATGCAAGGAGTCTGACTGGTAGAATGGGAGAGCTGGAGGTGCTGAAGGGAAAAAATGGTGTAATTTGTGTGGCCGAAAAATGGTTGGATGAGTTGCATGGCTGGACAGTTAATATCAGCGGTTATACTTTGTTTCAGAGGGACAGAGGCAATAGAAAAGGAGGAGGGGTATGTCTGTTTGTTAGGCAGGTTTTAAAAAAGCGTATATAAAGGAGGAGGTTATGTTAGAAAATGATGGGGCAGTCTTATGGGTATAATTCTTCTCCAGTTGTAAAGAATCCAACAAATGAATTGTTGGGTATGCTTTCTACCCTCTAATGTAAGTGAGGAGGAGGCCAAGCTTCTGAAGCAAATAAGCTGCTTGTTTGGGTAAAGTAATGATAATGGTGGATTTTAATTACCTAGATATTGACTGGAGCAACAGTACTGCCAGATCAGTTAATGGGAATAAGTTTATAAACTTGCATGACAATTTTATGGCACAGGTTGCTGTGGAGCCTACCAGAAATTTTTTTTATTCTGGATCTAGTGATCTCAAACAACCCAGAACTTATAGAAAATATGCAAGTCATTGAACCCCTGGGTGATAGTGACCATAATGTTATATCATTTAATGTCTGGTGCAAAAAACAAATATATACTGGGGCAACAAAAAACATTAATTTAGGAAAAGCAAATTTTAGTGCCTTGATAATGGGCAATGAGTCCTTCAGAGTATTGATTGGAGCAAAATAAATGGTTGTCATTTAAAATGATATTAAATCATTACTGTTCTCAATTTATTCCCTTAAGGAGTAAATGTAGAAGCTTTAAGAATAATGTTGCTTAATAAAGATGTAAAGAAGTTAATAGGAAAGAAGAGAAAGGAATTTAAAAACTGCAAATCTGTAGGGACAGAAGCTGCATTTAATGAATGTAAACACTGTAATAAATGTTGTAAATCGGCGATTTGGAAGACAAAAAAAGGAAATGAATTACATTATGAATGCAGCACAGGCAAAAAGTAACATAAAAAGTTTTTTAAATAAATTAATAGTAAACAGATGCAGGTTGAGAGTATTTCTCCATTAAATAATGGTACCAGTATGGTTGTAACAGATACAGAAAAGGTAAATGTGCTAAATCAGTTCTTTTCTTCAGTGTATACAATAGAGGAGTCTGAGTTCCCAGGCTCACTTCATAGCTGCACTGATGACTCAGCTTAATCTTGTCAGTGGCTGACTCAGGATATGATTCATAAAGCTTTAATAAAAATGTATGTAAACAAGGCTCCAGGGCCTGATGGCATACACCCACAGGTTCTAAGAGAGCTCAGTTCAGTTTTAGAGCAGCCCCTATTTCTGATTTTCTGAGATTCGCTTTCATCTGGTATGGTGCCTATGGATTGGAGGACAGCTGATGTCATCCCAATATTCAAAAAGGGATTACGACCTAAGAATGGCAATTATAGGCCATTAAGTTTGACATCTGTGGTGGGTAAATTATTTGAAGGCTTGTTAAGGGATTAAATTCAAAATTTTGTCCAAGTGAATGGCATTATGAGCAACAATCAGCATGGTTGCTGCGTAGGTGCTCTCCAGTGGAGAGTGGTCTTCTTCCTGGATCCATCAGTGTCTTCTGTCGCATGCGCAGTAGGAGGCACTTGCCAGTTCCTGATCTACTGCGCATGCCCCCGAAGATCATGAACGCTTGTGACCTTCGGGCGCATGCACAGTAGATCAGGAACCAGCAAATGCCTCCTACTGTGCATGTGGCAGAAGACGCCGGCACTGCAGGAAGAAGACAGTTCATGAGAATATGGCAGCCGTGAACTCCACTGGAGAGCACCTAGAAAATAGATTTTTTCTCTCAAAATGTTCTCAAAGAGCTCTCTCTCTATGAGAACATTTTGAGAGAAAAAATCTATTTTGAAAAAATCCCTTTTACAAAATATCCTTTTAAGGTCAACAGTCAAGATATGAGGTATTTATAAAGTAGTGCAAAGTACTTTTGATTAAAGGGTTAGAGTATATGAATAGTGCATATTGAAATTTTCAAAAAAAATCCCCTTTAAGAAATATCCCTTTAAGAAATATTCTTTAAGGTCAGTGTTAAGACAAACTGTGTCTATAAAGTTGTGTGTTGTTGTGGCCAAACTCATACTCTGAGGAAGTGCCTATTTGGAAGGGCACGAAACGCGTCAGTAGCATGTGTTACACTGTGCCAAAATCGTGCCAATGCTGACAACCTGTATGTATACGACTAAATAAAGGATGTGAAGAAATTTTACAGATTGAGAGTAAGAAGTGTTATTGAATAGAGTCCGTGGAGTGAAGTAGTTAACTCATTACTCAAGCAAGCCTCCCCAGATGTACCTCATATCTTAAACTGGATCTGCTCTTGATCCTGGATCCCAGTATCTAATGTGAACAAGAGAAACAAACATCAGTTCACTGAAATGGCAGTAATGCAACACATTCATATAATACTTTATTTCTATTGAATATCAAAACATATACAAGATGGAGCAATATAGGCACACTACAATATTTTTAGGGCTTTAGTTATTTGATTAAGCTATTGCCAGGTGTCCCTGGATCCCTATATAGTTTGTGTACAAATGAAATGACTAGTCTTCATGAGACACCATACATCAGAGTTGACAAAAGCACACTGTGATACACATTTTGGCATGTGAGTGAAGTGACCCAAGAGAAATTTTAAGAGCCTCTTCTGATACATGCACATATCTGACAGGGTGCTGCTTAGACACATCAGGGTGCTTTACACCATGTAAAACAATAATTGTTAAAAAAAAAATTGAAAAAGTGGAGTTTCAGAATTCAGCAAATTTTATTGAACATTCATTGTCTATAATTGACTGAATTCAAGCATTTAACAAATATAGCAAATTTTCCAAAAATATTTTCCTCCTTTAATTTAACTTTTGATAATGAAGAATAGCATACTATTTTATTTATTTTATATCTATCATTTCTATATAACCATATACATTTCTGCTAACATTTATTTACAGTTAGATAAGAAGAAAAAATTAGAAAAAAGTTCTTGTTTCCAATGTCAGACTGGAAAAAGCACAGTGAGCCCCAGTCCTTGTGGTCCCTGCCGGCCCAGACCCACTCCACACAGATGGTGCTCCTGACCTCCACCACCCAATCACATAAAGAACTGGAACACTTAAAGCAGGTTCGTGCTGGTGGGAGGGCAGGAAAAAGGGAGAATTACAGATAGGGAGGTGGACCCTTGGGGGCAGGCCCGGACTAGTAATCTGTGGGTTAGGGCAAATGCCAGATGGGCTGCTATAAGGTGCCATAGAAAGTCAGTATTTAGTGGGCTGGTGGGGACTGTTTGGGCCTCTAAGTGGGCTGATTGGGCCTCTGTGTACCTGAAATGCCAGGGCCTATTTTGATTCTCAGTCCAGTCCTGCTTGGGGGTGGGGGTCCTTGGGAATGAGAGGGACCTGATGTGGCAGTCCCGGTGGGCGCAGACCCCCCCCATCCAACCCTGCTTGTTTCTCTGTCTCTACCCCAGTTTTTATTTCAGTAAAAAACTTCTGTCCCTCCCCTTCTGCAGCTTGAAGGTCTGGTTTATTTGTAAATATTTAAGTTAGGACTGTCTTGAAAATGTAATATAAATGTCATCTATTTGTGAAATAATTGTTCACCAACCCCTTCTTTGCAATCTGCATTTCCACATACAGCTTTGTGCCCAACTCAGTTATTCTGAAGAACCAATGTATTTGAACTAACTGTCCATCAGACATCTGTCTCCAACTCTTGCATGAATAGAGAAACAAATTGCAGCAATTCATTATTTCTGAAATGGTAAACATTTATATTAATAACATTTATTATTTCAGTGTGATGAAGTCTATAATAAATGCATGTTTGCATTATGTTTCTCCTAATATGCCAGCTTCTATATTTTAAGTATTTGATATAGGCTGGGCTGTTACCATGATAATGAGTGGATGTTTATATTTATGATGCTTTTTTGTATGTGTATTGTACTCAATCTTTTAACTGGACTGTTAAATTTATACAATTTTCTAATTATCTTTGGGAACAAACAGCTTTCTACAGACACACCACTTATGTGCTATAGACACTTATCTGTTTTGCGTAAGCACTATGATATGTAGAATTAATTCTGAATGTTTCATGTTATATGCATAAGAGAAGGCCTGGGTCAGTGTATACGTCACTAGAGTCTCACTAGCGTTTGATTACTCATGATTACTCATGTTAATTCTGATTACTGACAACACTAAATTGGCTGGATTAGCTTGTTAAGCCTTGAACTTCATAGGCAGGTGTGTCCAACCATGAGAAAAAGTATTTAAGGTGGCCAATTTCAAATTGTGTTCAGTTTAACTCTCCTCTGAAGAGTGACAACATGGCATCCTCAAACAAAAATGTCAGGACTCACCTTGGTGGTCTAGCAGGCTGGCGAGGATGCCTGCCGCGATCTCGCTGGGGACCCTGCCATGCCGATCAGTTGCCTTCGATGCCTGTCTCCTCTATGGCGCACGTGGTGCGATTCTTCCTGGTTTATGCAAGTTCATGCTGGCGTGATGGCGCCAAATTCAGAAGTATTTAAAGGGACTTTTCTGCAAAACTCATTGCCCATTATAGGTTTTGATTCCTGGTGCTTGAGCTTGTATCCTGTTTCTGTCCTGATCTGATTCCTGTGTTCGACCCTGCCTGGCTTTTGACAATTCTGATATTCTGTAATCTGACCCCTTGCCTGATTACCGACTCAAATTCTGCTTAACCCTCCTGATTGACCTTTGCCTGCCTGACTTCATTTGTACTCTGCCTCCCCGATCTGGCCTGATCTGACTATGATTCTGTCTAATGCCTTGTATTGCGACCTTCTGCCTAAAGACTCTAGCAAAAAAACATGCCCCATTACTGGCCAGAACTTTCGCCTTGCACCTCTCTTTTAAGTCCAGGTGGCATCTGAGTAGCTGATGGCTCCTCCCAAAGCCAAAGACAGTCACACTACTGGTGAAGCACGAGATGAGACCAAGGTGCTTGCCAATTATTCTGGTGTTGGGTGCCGACCGTGACAGCAACTCTCAAAAGATTTGAAAACAAAAATTGTTCAGTATCATGGTTTAGGGGAAGGCTACAAACATCTCAGAGGTTTAAACTGTCAGTAACATCACTACAAAATATGTTGGCGCTATACATTCTAATAATAATGCATGCTAATAATAATAATGTAAGCAATGTAATCAAGAAATGGAAGGCCACAGGCACAGTTGCTGTAAAACCCAGGCTGGCAGGCCAAGAAAACTACAGGAACGGCACATGCAGAGGATTGAGAGAATGGTTACAGACAACCCAAAGATCACCTCCAAAGTCCTGCAAAAACATCTTGCTGCAGATGGTGTATCTGTACAGAGCAATGCATATCTGTATGGCAGGGTGATGAGAAAGAAGCCCTTTCTGTACTCACACCACAAACAGAGTCTACAAAAGCTAATTTAGATAAGCCATAGTCTTTTTGGAACAAAGTGCTTTGGACTGATGAGACAAAAATTGAGTTATTTGGTCATAACAAAAAGTGCTTTGCATGGCAGAAGAAGAATACCATTCCATTCCAAGAAAAACACCTGCTACCTACTGACAAATTTGTTGGAGGTTCCATCTTGCTGTGGGACTGGGGGCATTGTTAAAGTCGAGGGTCTGATGAATTCAACCCAATATCAACAAATTCTTCAGGATAATGTTCAAGCATCAGTCACAAAATTAAATTACACAAAGGTTGGATATTCCAACAAAACAATAACCCTAAACACACTTCCAAATCTACAAAGGTAAAATAATCTGCAATGGCTGTCACTGTCCTTGATTTGAATATCACCGAAAATCTATGGGATGATTTTAAGCAGGCTGTCCATGCTAGGCAGCTATCAAATTTAACTGAACTGGAGAGATTTTGTTTGAACAAATGTTCAAAAATACCACCATCCAGACACTCATCAAAGGATATGAGGCATCTAGAGGCTGTGACATTTGCAAAAATGAGGCTCAACTTAGTATTGATGTAATATCTCTGTTGGGGTGCCCACATTTATTCGCCTTTCTAATTTTGTAATGATGCATATTGCATTTTTTCTGTTAATACAATGAACTTTATGTCACTGCTGAATGTTATATATTAAAAGGAATTTGCTACTTTGAAAGCTCAATCAATGGTAAACAAAACTCCAAAGAATTAAGAGGAGTTTCCAAACTTTTTCATATGACTGTATGAATGTTGAGATATCACTCTAGCCCTGTAGGTGGCTTTTGATTATAGTTTGAAAAATGTTCCCATGGTAATTAAATACAACCATGTGACCCTTGAAACCCCCATGAAAACCAAATCTCTTATATAACATAAAACTGTACAACACTATTAAACTCACAAAAGAATAGAGCATTATTTAAACTCATATGATGACAGTGTGCCTTTAAAGTATTATTTTAGAGCATTATTTAAAAAAAAAAACTCATGAGATGACAGTGGCCCTTTAAAAGTAGAATGCAAGAGACTGAAAGGGACAAAAAGGTTAATAGGTTAGTGGGCAGTAGAGTAAAGAAAGTGTCAAAGTAATGATAAGTTCATCAGAAAATAGGAAGCTATTTATATATCTGTCCACATGTATAAGGTGCAGATGGGTTAACTAACAACTGCCATGTCCCCAAATCCAATTAATGAGACTGTTTTTGTCTACAGCAACATTTTCTGAAGTGAGTGACCTACTTCTTCGGTACTAGAAGCACATTTGTAGGAAGCTAAAAAGTCACTTACAAATTAGTTTGTTGATCATATGTTCTACATGAGAAATTAATCTTTAATCTCTAATGGTTCCTAAGGCTTCTTGGTGAGGAAAAACCCCCCAACTGTCTTTGCTGTTTTTTAAATGTCCTTTAGAGGCAGCAGGCTTTCTGTGAGAGGTCCAGGTAGAAACAACATACTTAAGCAAGTCAAAAGTATTAGGGTAAAGAACTGCTATATACAGAAAAGAGACTATTGAATCTGAAGCTTCATCGATCAGCACTAACTGAGTATGTACGGGCTGGGATTATACCTAGAGGACTAAGGGTGGATTTGAAACCTACTCTGTATGGCAATAACCCCCTAATGCAAACCCGTTGGCAGGAAATCTGCAATAAATGCTCAACAGACTTGATGGTATTAACAATTGAATGCCTAGATATAGAAATCGAGGAAGTCAATAAACAGACAAAGGATAAGAAACAATATATCAGCGACAGCATAGGAACAACACAAGCTGAGACTGTGTTTAATGAGCAACAAGAAATACTTAACAAACTGAGGAAAGATATCGTGTCCCGGAAACAAAGGAAGTACCTCAGGGACTGCAGAGACTACGAAGGGAACTGCGTGTACAACTGGAAGGAGACCAAATCCAAACAACACCAGGAACGCAAGAGAGACCCACCATCACCACGTGACCGGCGCACAGGAGTGACGCGCACAGAGCGAACCCGGAACTACAGGCCAGAAGGATCGCGCCCCAAATGGGAAGACTGGAGAGAACAAGGCAGAACTAATTACAGACACGGCGATCGCGCGAAAGAACTTCAAGCGGCAGAATCTACTTATACAAGCAGCAGCGACGAGGACTACGCGACTTCCTACCACGCTCCCCATTCACAACAACATTTTTTAGGAACAACGAACAAAGAAAAGAGGGACCCCAGAAGGCCTACGCCGCGAGATCCTTACCCCCGCAGAGATCGGAATTACAAGAGGTAAATAACTTGGTGATTAACCTGTCCTCACACCTCCTCTCTGACTCAGAAATTTCAGTCATAAATAAAGGCCTAGGCTTTGTCCCAAGCTACAAACCAGACCCCTTTGGGTGGGAAGTAGACTTTTTCAAGTTCATGAGAAATCTTAAACTTAAAATGCATTTTAAGGACACAGTCTCTTTACCCAAAAAGTTGACAAAGAAGTCTGATTATATACCAGACTTAAATAATGACAGTCTAAATATCTTTTCAAGAGCTGTCTCCTCGGAAGTTAACAAGATTTGGGAAAAAGGGCAACAAAAAGGTAAAAGTAACCACAACCTAACTAAACAAGAAAGGGAGGCCCTTAATGCTCTAACTAACAATCAAGATATTGTTATTAAGAAAGCGGATAAAGGTGGAGCTGTAGTAATAATGAACAGAATTAAGTATGATGCTGAGATTAAACGACAAATTGATACCCCTGGCCACTACACACCAATTGACCATGACCCGGTTTGGGATATTAAACGATTAATCATTACAATGGTAACAGATGCATGGCATAATGGAACCATCGATAAAAATACACATGACTATTTGATTAATGAACACCCAAGAACACCAGTATTATACATCCTACCAAAGATACATAAAACACTTATTGATCCCCCGGGTAGACCAATAGAACCCCTATCAAAATTTGTTGATAGCCACTTACAAAATATAGTTCAGGACTTACCAACCTGTCTTAAAGATACCACAGACTTCCTAACCCGCTTAAGTGAGATTGATAAACTTAATGATAACATCACACTATGCAGTATTGATGTACAGAGTTTATTTACATCAATCCCACAAGATGAAGGAATTAAATGTGTAGAGGAAGCCCTGGTCAATACCTCCATACCCAATAATTTGGTTTACTTTTTGATAGACTGCCTGGAAATTGTCTTAAAGAAAAACTACTTTAAAGTGGGCGATGAATTTTACTGGCAATCCCAAGGTACCTCAATGGGATCTGCGGTAGCTCCGTCATTTGCAAACATTTTCATGTACCACATTGAGACCAACTTGTTCCTAAAGCCACCGTATTTACAACATATTAAAAAATATTATCGTTATGTGGATGACATTTTCGTAATTTGGGAGGGCCCAATAGAAATCTTTGACCACATGATTTCAAAGGCCAACACAGCCCATAGCTCTATTAAGTTTACAACTGAAAAATCTAAGCATGAACTGAATTTCCTAGATGTGAATATTACTATTAAAAAAGGAAAACTGGTCACAAACTTGTATCGTAAACCAACAGACCGCAATAACCTATTACATACTGACAGTTTCCATAATCCAAGAATCATAAAAGCAATACCTAAAGGACAGTACCTAAGGGCTAGAAAAATTGCATCAAACGATATTTTATTTGAAAAGGCTGCAAGTGATCTCACAAGCAGATTTAATAAAAAAGGCTACCCTAACAAAAAACTTATGGGAATAATAAAGGAAGTAAGAGAAACCCCACGTGAGAGTCTGCTGATTCAGAGCAAAAAATCCCAAAAATTCAAGAAACTAACATTCGTAAGCAAATACAATAAAGAAAGTCAAAGAATAGAGACGATAATTAAGCAATTCTGGCCATTGTTGCAGATGGATAGAGAATACGGCCATCTGTTTAGGGAACTCCCACAATTGGCCTACAGAAGAGGCTCAACGCTAAGAGACTTATTGAGCCCTACAGTACCAAAGAAACAAACCACACATCGGGAGACTAAGTCCGGTACACACCCTTGTTATAACTGTAATTGCTGCACATCAATAATAAAAGACCTACACTGACACTCCAGTCGCCAGACATTTTTTTGAAGAAAAACATAATGTAAGTCAATTAAAATGGAAAGTGCTGGAAGTTGTAAAAAGACCTCCAAGGGGAGGTGATTGGGGTAAACTACTACTCCAAAGAGAAGCACGTTGGATAGGGAAACTTGACTGTGTTAAACCAAAAGGTATGAATGACCATAACAGTCTTAAATGTTTCCTGTAATAACGATTTATTTTATTATATGTAATTATATCAAACTTTATTGTAAAGATACTTATCCTTTGTTCAATTCCTTCCTCAGGTATTAATTGAACCAGCTAGTACCCTTCCATTCACGGAACTCCTGCCGTGTAAGTAAAAAAATTACCTAAGATGTCTCATAGAAATACCATTACAGGAGCTACAAACTTACTAATGCTGGTGACCTACACAGTGATAACTTTGCTGACCTATAAATAATGAATCATGTCTGTTTTTCACTTTTTTGTATGCTACATTGCCAGAGTCAAACCCTTAAGTAGGCTGTTTCAGCAATACTTGGATTGAACAGGGATAGACCCTAAGAGGGTAGTCTCCCTGAAATGGACTTCACAGGACATGAAACAATGGACTCAATGAATGGACTGTATTAATGTATTTTCTAATATATGATTGATGTTGATACACTGTCACTTTAAGGGGTGGTACCAATTTAATATGTGAGGGGGATTGAGGGAGGTACTTGGAATGGGCTATATATACCCATAATACCTTGCACAATGTACACTTGAAAAAGGGTTTTACCCGAAACATGTAGTGTTGCTGTACACTGCTAAATAAAAAGTTTTTTGCAGTTAATAAGGACTGCCTGAAGCTGTTTAATTCCATTTACCCTAATACTTTGGATTACCTAATGGGGGTTGCACAGCCCCCTGGAATTTAAATAGCTAACTGAACTGCCTAAGAATCACGTTGGATCCAAAAAACCTTTTGTTTGCCTTATAAGCAAGTCAAAACACATATTTAATTTCATGGTAAAAGAACAGGCTAGATGTCTAAGCTTCCAGTATACATGGTAATATGCATAGCTGATGTGGCATATTGAGGAAGCAAAAAGGATCATTTTACCTATTTTCAGCCTAGAGAAATGTCAGAAACATGTTTTTAAGCAGCAGTGTTTGTCAGGTGATAGCTCTGGTGCTTAATAAGATGTTAATTAAAGTGCCTGCAGCTTCCCTGAAGCAACCCTTACATAATAAAAAAGTAATACTGTACTAAGTTCAAACAGTAGCACCACCACAAAATATGGATCCACTTCCATGTTCAGATATGCATTAATGGTTGTGGCGTTGTGCTCTCATACAGATCCCATACTAGTCTGATACAGATACAGTGTCTTGTAACATGATTTTTGTCTGCTACTGCAGAATTGTAAATAAAGTTATGTTGTCTTGAAGCAAGAGAAGCATGATGTCTGTGTGCAGTTTCTCCTCTGTCTAAAAGAAAGCTGCAGGCTCATGTGAGATTGAGCTACCAGTTTTCCCATCTCTTACGCAGAATGGCAAAAGTTTATGGGCCCAGGAGAGAGGGAGGAAACCAATTGAACAGGCTGATATTTGATGCAGATGTAAAGGACTATGGGAGACAAAGTTATTAGGCCACATGCACCTGATGAATCTTAAAGAACCCACAGAGGACACAGACTTAGACTTAGACTTAGAAGTAAGAAAGAAGAGGCTTATGCTGACAATAAAATTTTTGCATGATAAAAATCTGTCTCTGATTATGAGAGATGATGACTGAAGGAGAGCACTTTAAATCCTGAGAAACCACTATGCTGGCAAAGGTAAGCCATTACCATAAGCTTATATACAGAATTAACATCCCCTCAGAAAGCTGCAAATGAAAGTGTTACAGGCTATATAATACATGCAGAAACATACATTACAGTACTGTGAAATGCTGGACAGAGATTTAATGATGGACTGTTGATTGCAATGATTATTAGGGACCTACCTCAATCATTTAAACCCTTTGCTATCCATATCACACAAGGTGATGGAAAAGTGACTTTTACTGGGCTTAAAACACAGTTAAGAAGTTTTGAGGACACTGAGAAATAATGTGTCAGCTCAAACACTGATAATGTAATGCAGGTCAGCACCCCTGTTACAACAGTAAGGGAGAGAGGCAACATTAAACCCTGTCAGCTACAACTGCGACCAAAAGGGCCACAAGGATAATGCATGCCCAAGCAAACTAAATAAAAGAAGGTCACAGTGGTATATTACAAGAGCCTGACACATAAAGAGGCATTTTGTAGATGCAATGTAAAGGGACAATGTAAAGCAGGCAGCTGATGATACAGAGCAAACATTTGCCAAATAAGTGAGAGACAGTCAAACAGTTTAACACCAAAGGGACTAATGGTGAATACAGGCGCAACATAATATACAATTACAAACATTAAAAAGTTTAAAATATTTGATGAGACATTCAAGCCGGAGAACCACTAAATGGAGTTAGCGATTAGGAAAAAGACTTCTGGTGTAGCGCTAAGGAGAGGTGACATATAATTGTGCCTGACTAACAGCAAGGGGAACAAAGTAAAGACAACATTACTAAATGCACTGTACATCCCCACTTACCCACAGGACATTTTCTCTGCTGAAGCAGCAACAAGCAACAAAGCATGTTAAATTTTGTAAGATGTGAACTGATCCATAAGAACGGTACCAAATTCCCCATCGATGCAATACTTTATTATCTGAACACTTTTGTTGACACTGGTGACAATTGTCATGGTTGTTATGATATTCAAACCTCGCATGAAATCCTTGGTTGCTGTAATTATGATCTTTTAAAACTACAAAGTGAAGTTGCTGGAATGAAGATTAAGGGTAAGGATGATAAGGTAATCAAAGAGAGAGAGAGAAAGAAGAAAGAAATGACCTTCAGATCTGCACCTTCCCATTAGTATCCAACATAAATCTGAGTATATATAAAATTTAAAACTTAACCTTTATTGGTGTATTTAAATAAGAAATGTCAACAAAGTCCAGTCTAGGTGGAAACATAAGTTAAAAATACGGTCAGGTAGGGATTCGCACTACAGTTTAGCGGGGGGTGGCGGGGAGCTGAACTCAATTGCCGAGTTTACTAAGTCAAAGTTAGCATAAGGGCACACTATTTTGTGCTATCGTCAAACATCCAAATTTCTTGTGCAAGTTGGTATCCAAATTGTTAAAGGATTTTGTATCTCAAGCGCATAAATTGTACATTG
>CM044438.1:83943213-83955914 GCA_024363595.1 Xenopus borealis | reverse complement strand
AAATTAGTGGTGAGCACAACTTTTTCTTGTTTGTTGTATGTATGTATGTATATATATATACATATATATATATATATATAAAGACAGTAACAAAAAGGTCTGCACTCACCTGTCTTAAAATAAAAAATGTATTGGTGAAGATGACTGACGTTTCAGCCTCCTCCGAGGCTTTTCTCAAAGTATCTAGTAGTTTGAATAAACTGCCTTAAGTACAAGTTTTGGCGGGAACTTGCACTAACACAAGCTGGCATAATACCCATGTCATTCAAAACATAATAGCCAGACACAAGATGTTCATTACTATCACTGAACTATGTCACACAATAGCATACATCTAAAACACTATCATGTATAAAAAACTGATAACGCATGGTTAAAAACATGATGTTGTAACAAAATTAGGTATAATGTATCCACAGTAATTCAATCCTATGGTGAAGCCACTGTTGTATAATCTGCTACATAATCGCTACAATCATCTAAATTTGAGTGTATATATATATATATATATATATATATATATATATATATATTTATATTCTAAGGATGGTGCAAACTACTGTAAACATATTTATTGTTGCTCTGAAATCTATACACACAGATATGGCCCCTCAAATGTCCCAATGTGTGAAACACGCACTGCATAGAATTTTGAATTGTGATATGGTCACATAATATGGAACTGGGCTTAATTACAACACTGTGTGTAGAACTCTGTACAAAACAAGTATTTCCATGTGAGAATACTATGTCTTTCCGGCCTAGATTTGTATTCCCTATTATTTATTCTGTGTTTTGGCCAGGACTAGACTGGGAGTCAAAAAAGGCCCTGGCATTCCAAATACACCGATGTCCAAACAACCCCCACATGCCCTATGTCTATGGTATCTTACAGCAGCCCCTCTGGCATTTGCCAAAATCCACAGACTACCAGTCTGGGTCTGGTTTGAGCCGTGCACTTACTGTGATGCATGGCACTAATGTTTGCCATTCATACTTGACACACTTTACAGGTAAAGCATTTTGAAGGGAATTTAATTAAAGTCGCTAATAGCAAAACATTGCGCCCCAATAAGAGTAAAAATCCACCTCTTGCAATGCAATATTGTTCCTTAAACAGTTATTGCATTGCGAATCCTTATTTCTTAGTGCGAATTGTAATTGCACACTCTTAAGAAGTGCTTGAAGGTGTCGTAATCTTTTGGAGCAAACATTGCGACTTTTTCAGTAAGAAGTTTTATTACATTGACAGCGCAAAGTATAACATTTGCAAAAGGCCTTCCGCTGGCGGAAGTGGTCGCTAAACAGTTTCTGGGTTCGCAAAAGGTATACTGCATTCGCGCAAAGTAGAATTTGTTCACGCAATGGCTTAACTTTTTACATTGCGAATAGTTTTTTGCGTTACCGACTTATATTACATCTCCTATTTGTTTCTTATCTTGTGGACACTCCCCAACATGCTGGTAGCTGGTTAGTCTGACTTACAAATGCTTATCAGAAGAACCTTCAGCAGTCTGCTCTTTGATTTGGTTTATTAATTTTCTTGAACTCTGCATGACCCCAACTGACTCAGTGTCCCTGAATTAGAGTAATCACATGCAAATGAAGAAATAGCCCTGTGACTCAGGCCAGCAATTATCATAAGTGAACATCGCGGAACAAACAAACTGTTAAATCAATATTTTACTGACATCCTTGCATTTGGGCTTCTTACACTTACAAACAGGACAGGAGTTTGCACCAGTCAGGAAAATGACTAAGCCTCTGGGGCTCCTATGAAGGCACCAAAAGAAAGATGACTCTCAAGACCTAGGTCCTAGGCCCAAACCCCTATTAATAAATAACTGAAACATATGCCCATGCTTTAAAGAGTTGCATTGCAGGTAGATTATAGCAGGAATACATGGGATTCATTGGCATGGATCACACAATGGCCCATGATTGGAGGCTTAGCAATAACGTATGACTAATATAGTTATGCTATTGTGGTCTATGAAAATGTTAAGACTTAACCTGACAAAGAAATCAAAGCAGTATCTAGTCATATGTAAAAAATGCAGAAAATGCTGAGAAAAAATAAGCAATACCATCAAAATGGGCTCTCTATTTAAGGGAAACAATGATAAAGCATAGTAACAAATATATACATATATTTCCCTTTTATGCCTCTGTTTATAGATTATTATTATTATGTTTATAAAAAATGTGATAATAGTGACTGTTTAAAGATTAGACATTGTTCTGTGGGAGTCTGCCTGAATTTCTCGTCACAGCATGACAGAAGGCAACAGTTGTACAATGTCTCCAAGAGTAAGCTCATTTCCCCCCATTTTCAATAACCAGCCTTTCCTTGATACCATTCTATAGTGCTGTCAGGCGTGGAAGCTGTTGAAGATGCCCTGCTAATAAAAGAAAAGTGGATGGCAAAAACAAAGCGATGACATCCAAAATTTAAAAGAATTATTTACCCAGCAGGACAATGCCTTACTGGCTCTAAGTTAACTTCCTGCTGTTATAGTGCCATTGCATTGTGTTAATTTGTATGCACAATGTGAAAGAGGAGGAAAATAGCATGCCTGGATACAGTGCCTTTAAAGCATGTAATGACTTGAGACCACCTAGTCCACTTCATTAGGTTTAACAGAATGTATAAAAGTTTCACTATTCATGCCAAGAGAGTAGCTGATTAGAGTTGAAATTCTGAGAATAGCAGCAGGGAGACGTGACATGTATGTTACTGCCCAATTTTTTTTAAAATCTGTATTCTGTATTACCAGCCAATAGAAAAAGCAACCTTGTCAAACCAGTCTTTTATTACAGCATTACCAAGTAATGAAAATGCATAGAAACAGTATAGCACTGCTACTATACTATAAAAAGCCCAGTGTTGCTATACTGTAAAGGTACTAGCCTACACACACAACTCCTATTATAAAATCATGACTAGTTTTTCAATGCACCAAGAGTGTACAAAACGCAAATACAGGAAGACACGATACAAACAGTATTTCCCCAGATGATAGATAAAAGCCATCCCTCTAAACAATGTAAAAGGGGAACTTGTTACCTCAAGAAAGGATTACAAATTATATTCCACTGTGCTAGTCAAGCACAAAAGACTTTATTTACAGTCTATAAATGATTGAAATATTGTCTCCTTTTGGAATCCACAACTACAGGCAGCAGCCATTCTGGAGAAGCTTTTTAAGATTTGCAACAATTCTGAATTACGTGAAAGGAGGATCTAGAGTGGGAATGTGACATAGAGAAATAAAAGTCATGACTGTGTCTGTGCTATACAGGCAGGGAAGCCAATATATGATACATATGACAGCTGCTGTTATAACAGACATGGATGTTTAAACAGAAAAAAAAGATTTCATGTTTACTTTGAAAAGGACTTTTTTTTACAGCTTTTTACATCTGTCTGACAGGTCCCATTTCCTAACAGGATTAATTACAAGAGGCTGATAGTACCTGCTGGGAACTCTGTGAACCATAACCACAAAAGCAGTAAAAAGGAGCTTTTCATTTCAAGGACCATTGATCCCTGACCTTTTTGAGCATCTCCCTTGCAGGCGAATCAGTGGTGTAAAGGACCTTGCTCATTAGAAGTGGCTTCATTGCACTCCAACCTATTTTTGTTGCAGGGTTACACTCCATACTCTGAATGAAGGCATTGCAAAATGGTGCTGTGGAATAAATCACACAATAGTCAAGATAAGACAAGAATAGCACAATCTAAATACATTTCATTGCATTAATATTGTAGTCAGAGGTAAATATGCTATAGCATATGACCCCATCAACCCACTGAATTTAACTCCAAAAGTTTTACTAAAGCAATATAAACCTGTGTTCAGCCATGTCAGTTTTAATCAGTCTTGAAGTTACATTCCCTCTGTAGAATAAGCACCTTACTCATGTTTTATAAATACCCTCTTTCTTCCTCCCATTAGGCAACATTATTAAATGTAAAGAAATTTACACAAAAACAGAAAAAAGCCTAATTATGAATCTTAGTTTGATCCTATGCAGGATACACATCTACTGTTCTGTATATGAAGTCCAACAATTTAGAATCTCCTAGCCATTTAAAGCCCAAATCAGCAAACTGGGTATTGTTTATACAGGTAATTTAACTTCAAGGTGACTTTTACCACACCACAGTTGACTGAACAAAAAGCAAATCCTGGCCAGTTAAGAAGGATTATTTAGTAATTTAGTGTCCTTAAACAATAGTAAGTTCAGTTCAATTATGCTGTATCTGAACTAGTGGTCCATGATCTGATTAGAGAGACTAAAAAATGTCCCCACCCCATTTTGCCAGCACTACTGTATCCTTCTGTTAAATCAGTTAAGTATACAGTAAGTCACTGAAGTATTTTAAATATTGAAGCTATTCCTTCATAAATGACCATTTGTGCATGTGCATTGCATGCCTTTGAATGTTAACAAAATCTATAGTACAACTGTTACATTGCCATTCTTAGTTTACACTTATTGGTAGACTTGTCATAGAGGTAATATGTTTCTTTCTTGGTAGAGCTTACACTCAGGAAGACTTTGTAGTTATTGTCTTCATACCAATTGAAGGAGAAAACTCCGGTTCTGCCTCCCTCAGGATTCTGATAAAGAAATAATGAGCTGTATGAAGGTTGTGGGTCCTCCATCTTGCACAAGTGGCCTAAGTACCCAAAGTGGATCGATCCTGGATCCTTGGCTTGTGGACTAACTAAAGTAAAGGAGAAACTTATTTTATTACCAAAATACAGAATGTTTATTCTCAAAGTTTTTAAAGGTAACCCCTGACATGAATCTGTCTACTTACCTAATACAAATTGTTAAATATTGTAAAGCATTTTATGGCAGTTGATAACTGAGCTTCATAGAACTGCAGAGCAATAAAGCTAGTGAAGTGGTAAATAAATAATTATAATAATGAAATTTCATTCTCACAAAAATATTGTTAAAAACAATAAACACAACACAATACAGTATTTTTTCTCCACATACGTACGTTACAAATATTTATATGCCCTGAAATAATACCAAGGCTCTTACAATGATATATGTTTGTGGCATCCCACAATGTGGCAACGTCTTAGTTAACAGATCAGATTCTGCCCTGTGGGTCTGTAACTCTGGAACTGGATGCCAACTAATGAAAAAATGCCAATGAGCAGATTGAGATAAAAGTAATTATTACAATGAACGTAATGAGGTTAATTATCACACTGTAGTGGGGTGATATGCAGACAAATTCACTGAAAATTCACTAACCTGACAATAAGTGAGTCTGAAGTTGGTTAACTAACAGGCTGGTTGCAGAATAAAACAACAATAACAAAAAAGGATGAGTACCTTTTCATTTTTATTGTTTTAAAGTGAAGTTTGTTAATTTATCTGCTGTGGTTTAATTTTGTCCAAGGTTTTACTTCCTCAGATGCTAAATACCAAAGAGCTGGAAGATGGCTGCTGTGATCTCCGCTGGACAGAATCTGCATCGATATTTAAATAAAGACTTAGGGGCATTTGCCCTGGGTAGCAGCTAGGCTGGGGGGGAGGGGGTCTATGTAGAGTAGGGGGTAGGTTCTTTTTAATTTATAGTTGAATTCTGCAAACTAATGCATAAAATTATATTTTTACTTAACATTCTGTAAACAAAGCATTGTTGACAGGGAAGAATGTTTGCCAACTAATTATTTTTTATTGTAGGGACACAAATGTATTAGAAAACTTGTCTAGGTATTTTCCAACTGGATCAAACACAGGCCACAGTTTTATACTGGAAAACTGGAACTTGTTGCTTGCTCCTTAGCTAAAGAAAGCAGTTCAGGAAATTATCAAAGGTACAACTCATAGGTATACACTGAAATAAATTGTAAATAATAACAGAAGTAATTGATCATTTATATGGCCCTGCACAATTAAGAAAAATACCTGTGCAGCATTGGGGTTTCAGTCTCACTATCAAATCAAATTAAACCCCTTCTAACTGTTACATTTTGGAGTTGATTGATTTCACAATAAACAGAATATTTTGGCTAACAAGCACCCCTTTAGGGCTGCTTTGGGTTGTATTTGTGTACTATAACTTAGTTATTGTACTTGTTAGTAGGGTTCTTCTTTAGGGGAACACATATGCCCATGTCACACATATATTTAAATAAATGAAAATACAAAATAAGATTGATTAATTCATTCTTATAGCAATCATTTTGTTGACTCTAATAATGGGATCTGCAGCAGTAATGCTCTACACTGGCAATCAGTGAAATGTATTTGAACTTAGGCATATTTTCATTCTTTTACTAGTATGCGCCTTTGCTAGTATTTTGTCTGGGATAAATATAATAAGCCAGCCAGCTGTGTTAACAGGAGAGTTCTGGACTCAGGCTCTATTTACCAGCCACAGCTGAATAAAAGAATCCCATGGCTTCTTCTCTGCTCTGCATGCAGCCAGTACATCTCTCTGTGCTTCATGCCAAGTCAAAAAAAATGTTACTATATTTTTCATAGTTGTATAACAATGAGCTGTTTTCTTATGAGAACTCTATCTCTAAAGCAAAAGAATTTCAAGTCAGCATAAAAAAATGATTTTGCAGGAACAAATGCCAGTCTGACCAAAGCATCTGTCCCAATGCTCTGGTGTATTTATTTACAATACAACATATTTAGTTTTGAGTCTAGAGTTCTATATTGTTGAATTGCATCTGGCTCTGCAGGACTATCTGGAATTAATTGAGGAGACAAGTCTTTCATTTCAAACTGAATCTGGCCCAATATGCCTTCTCCTCTGATGGCCCAAGTAATTATCTCTATAAAATTGCAGTTTTCCAGGCCTGTATGTAACAGTGATGCCATACCCACCAATCTGTGAAAAGTAAACAAGTCACACTGCAGTATATCCACAAAACTTGTATTTCTAGTAAAAGCCAGTTAACTAGAGCAAAGAACCCCTGCACTAGAAAATATATATTAAAATGTTATAAATTTTCCTCAGCAAAGGTTTATTTGTCATTAAAATGCCTGCACTGCTCTTGAATGAGTTTTGTGTATGGACACTCCTTAAACCTTTCAAGTGTGCTATCTGTAAAATCTTTACTATGACTGTATACATCACCATAGCAACAAGTAATCTCTTGCATCACAAGGAAGGTATCTTTAAATACTTGAAATCACTTGCTCCCTTAAGTATATTTTTCACAAACACAAGTACCGCCAAGACAAACAATAAGGCATAAAGGAGAAAGGAGACCTGTTTTAATCAATCATTAAACCTACAAACAGATTTACCCTTCACTTTCATAACTCGCCCATAATCTGTGCTCTGGTACAATATAAACACTAGCACACAGTTCTTGCCAAATTGTACAGCAAAGATAATAATCTGAGCCCCAATCAATGTTTTAATTCTCTTGTAATGCCCACTTGTTATTGTTTACTCAGTTGGAATAAGCGTATATTTATTGTCATTGTAAAATTATTCCACTTAGTATGTTCTAGTCTAACTTGTATGATAATCAGAATAATCAAACAATCCTGTTTTAAACTCTGAGGTGCCATGTTGGCTTAATGGCTAGCATTGCTTCCTTGTAGAGCAGGGATTTTGAGTTGATCTCTGAAGCCAACGATATCTGCATTGTGTATTTATGTTCTCTCTGGGTCTGTCTGGATTTACTCTAGGTAATGCAGAGGAATATTTACCATATAAGCACTTGAGGGCCTGAGCTTAGAGAGGCAGCTTTAAGTGAGTGGCCCTTGGATCCCTATGTAGTAAAAAATTCTGAAAAACCTGTTAGCAGATTTTCCTATCAAATCTGGCAGGAGAGGCGTCAGGTAGGGGGGCCTGTAGCAACAAGGATGACGTGATATCATGTGCATGTGTGTTGTGATGTCACATCCATTGACATCACTGTTATGGGTAGATGGGAGCACTCAAAATTCTGGTGCCTAGGGCAGCACCAGATCTAAATTCATTGTTGGGTACTGCATTGTCCTCCCACTGCATGCAGGTAGTTTAAATATGTACTATTGAAATTAACCTTAGTTTTTGTTACGTGAATATTGTTAAGACCTTAGACTGTAAGCCTCACTGGGAGCACTGTAAATAGAGAATAGTCTAGGCATAAAGTACTACTTCATTTATCAACCATACTGTATATTCATAAATCATAACATGATTCCATCCTGGCAAAATTCTAAGTTAAAAATAAAGTACAAATATGATTTCAAAGAAAGGACACTATAGGCATGCTCTTCCTCACAGACACAAAGAAACACCATAACAACTGAATTTTTTTTTTAATTTTTGATTTTCTTCTATTTTTCAATACATACATAACAAAAAAAATGCAATCATACATTTCTCTGGCCAGTTTACATTTCTTTTAATAAAACATTTTTTTGTCCAATACTTCTCAATAATCAATAATGTCTGTATACGTTTATTTCTATGGCCAGATTACATCTCCTTTTTTAAAACATTTAATTGTATATTCAGTGTATTTACAACAATAGTAAGAACAAATATGGCTTATTTCTATGTATACCTTATTTTCTTGTAATCTCAACAATTCTTTAGTTATCACAGTGGGCTGTAGAACTTCAAAATTTTATTTCAGACTTATATTTCCCACATTCGGGTATTAACATAACATCTACTTATTAGTTATGTGAACATTATAATTTTGACCAATGGGTATATTATTAATGCTCTTTTTTGTTAATGCCTAAGGCCCTAAACCATCTTGTCCAGACTTCCAGGAACTCTACATGCATATTGTTTATCCATGCTGTTAGTTCTTCCATTTGGCTCATTTCTGTAACTACAGATTTTCAACCGTAGGAGGATTTTTATCTCTCCAATGTAAAGCTATACGTGACTTAGCAGCTATTATAAGCTGTAATAATATGTCTCTGTTTTCCCCTTCAGTTTTTTCCAACCCATAAAATATTAGGATAGCAGTCGGGCTTAATATTGATGTTGACACTACTGTGACTTCCTCACAAATAGCTAGAACCGAGTTCTAGAAATCTGGCATGTAACCCACAAGTGGAGTTGAGCCTTCTCACACCTCCAACTTAATTTTTATAAATTTTCTGAGTGCAATAACTTCCTTGGAGACTAAAACATTAGTTGTAAGTTGGATGACTATTTAGGGTGTATTCTGCGTCCCATCCAATAAAAATAGCAGCTACAATGAAACATAGGTCATTCAAAACATATTTTGTATTTTTAATTTTTTTAGTCCCTCATTCCAGACAATCCTTCTCAGATTATTTTTTTCACTCCAAACGGGAAAGAGGAATGGGAAACATTTCTAACCATTCTGCTTTTTTTTTTTTTTTTCTCACAGTGACTAATAAAGAATAAGTACAGGAATACTATTCTTTTCTAGTAAACATAACCCCAAAGTTCAAATTTCCCCTTACTGTCCAGTCTACCCACATGATAACTAGTGGCCTTTGTATGCCTAGCACTAGGAAGATTACTTTCAAATACTTGCAATTTCAAATAGTTTGAAGAAATCAATGCAGTAACCCATGGAAACCAATCAGATTGCTGCATTCACTGTTCTACTTGCAGCTGGCTTTAAAAAGCTAATCACTGATTGGTTGCTATAGGTAACTGCCCATGGGCAAATTTGCCCAGTGTTAATAAATGAGCCCCATTGAGTTGCGCACGGTTTGCATTCCTCTTGGACTTTTGGAAATTTGTGAATCGTTCCAAGAATGTCTGGCTACAGGCTATATCCTTCAGCCAGATCTGGAGCCGAAAAAGCAAACGAAAATGACATGGCAAGCTCTGTCAGTATTCCATTTGCACACTTCATTCTCAACAGTGGCACTGTGACAAAGCGGAGTCTAGATAAACTATTAATGAAGCATGGATAAAGCCGGTACTTTTTTATCCTTTTAAATATTGTTTATTTTTTAATTTAAATAACACAGCACATATCATGTGGGAACCTTGGTTTGAAGCAAGATTGAAAATCACATAATTGTATACTAGTCAACTTTCATTATTTTATATATATATGTATGTATATATTTTGATTTGTATAGCGCTCCTTGAGAAAAAAAGCACTGTACAGCAGAGTGAAAAATTATTAGAAGATACAGGGGGGTCACTGCAATAATAAGGTACAAAAATACAATACACATTAAATATAAAGTATAGTTCGAATACATATTAAGTGCTTATTGTCAAAGAGACAAAAGGATGGAGGCCCCTGCCCCATAGGGCTTCCAGTCTAAATGGGAAGGTAACTTACAGATACAGATCGGAGGGTAGGTAGGTTGCAGTGGGTGACACAGCCATATAAGTGCCAGTTCCCAGGTCAGGTATTATGCAAGAGGTTGTCTTTGGATTGAGATCTGAAGGCACTGAGGAAGGATTCTCTCCAGAGAATTTCAGGAATTGTATTCCAAATATAAGGAGCAGCAAGACAGAAGGGTTTGATGCGGGAAACACCAGTAGTACTGGGAGTATGCAACCAATCAGTTGCTATTACAAGAGAGGAGAATTCGGACAGGGCCATATAGAAAGACAAGGGATGAGATGTAGTAAAGTGCAGACAGGCCCGGATTTGTGAAGATGCCACAAAGGCCCGAGCCTAAGGCGGCTAATTATTAGGGGTGGCATGCCACCCTGCTGCTTGCTGAGGAGCACTGGGGAGAGCAGCTCTCCAATGCTCTAAAGTCTATTCTTGCGTGGGTGGCGAGGGGCCTGTACACCTTTGGAGGAGAGGAGGACTGTAGAAGGGAGAGATGGGAGTTAGGGAGTCCTCATCATTATCCAACTGGTCTGTGTTATCTAGTGCTGTGTAGTGCATTTTTTAATCACTATGATGTTACATATTTTGTTACGAATCATTTGTAGTGATGATTCATTTTTTTCCAATAAAAAGGTGATACATTTATTTCTTCATTAGATAGCAGAATACATACAGAATGTTATTTGCTTTATTAGATGAATACTTGTAATGGAATTAATGTAACTGTAATTTTCTTTAATAATGTACATTTTTATAAATCATTGTTTCTGGTGCCTTACTAGAAAAAGTTATTTTCCTGCAACAGGAGCCCTAATTCGAAGCATTCAGGAAATTCATAATAAGCCGATAAAATGCTGTGTTTCTTCATATTAAGGGCAAGTGGGAAGCCTCCCGTACAAGTGTGGCAATTAGCATTTCTTTGCAGTACTCCCTAAAGTGGGTCATATGTTTCTAATTTACTGTCCATATACTAAATTAACCTACCTACTGTGAGCAAACAGGGATAAGCAAATGAGTCCTTTGCAAATATCAAACTTAGCCAATCACACACTTTAAACATTCACATCTCTAACCTTCCCATCTCAACCACACAGTTATAACTAAAATCAAAGGTAATAAAATATGTACACTGAGGAACACCAAGGGCAGTGTGTTCTTACAAAGAGGTTTTTCCACAAAACTACCACCAGGAGGAGAAAAAGACAGCTGAAACATAGACAAGTAAGCTTTGGCATTTGGCAGGGCAGAGAAAGACTCTGGGTAGTAATGAGCTAACTAGCAAACTTGCTATTTAGAAAATTTCACAAAATGTTTATATTTCGCAGAAATGCATTCTAGTCAATGGGAAGGCAAATTAACATTGCAGATTATGAATTTTTAGCTCAGCCTATACATTGTCAGAGAAGCTCCTTTCCACTTTGCTACAACTGTTCTTCTTAGGAAAAAGTCTATTGCCTATTTTACCAAATATGGCACAGTCTCTCAGACAGATAGGAGGAGGGCTATGGTGGGTTCATGTTAGTTGATGTGGAAGACAATGGGCAGATAATGGGCAGTCTATGAGTCTTAGAGCAACAGAACACATTATTTTTTGGTAAGAAAACATGGCAAAATCCTGCCCAAATTTGTTACTAAATTCAGAATTCCTATGTCTATAGCCTTTAAACCAAAAGCTATCTAACCAATTCTGTGGCAGTGTCTTAAAAAACCATTGAAGATATAATCAAGTGCAGTAAACCTCAACAACTCTCATTAGGCTTTGATTACTCAAGTGGACTTGAGCAATTAGTTGTTTTTGTATGGGTTATTGTAGTGGACAAATTTACACCATAGCTTTCTCGTCTTTTCTCTACACTTTCATGAAGATTAAGGGTTTTCCCAAGTGAGGGTTCGTATGACAAACAATGTAAAATTGTTGATGCATACCAATGGTTTATTTATCTACTGGAAATATAATGAAATGTCTTCTGTTTTAAATCAATATGGTAAATGACGAGTTACTACAGGGGAACTAATGTCCATACAGATGGATTTAGTTACCTATTACTCTTTCTCATTTTAGGCTAGGAGAGATCCATGAAATGATTAGCTGAGGAGCACAATACTGGCTTTCAGACACATTCATAAGGCAATCATCAAACAGCATTGGCACCGAAAAGGTAAGGTACTTAGAATGTAGCAGAAACCCTATAGACATACTGATTACTAAAGCTACAAACATTCTCTCATTTGATCCTGAAATAACATTAATGTGAAAATAATGTTAACTGTGTTTAACAAGTGAGCCTGCAATATATTGAAATGCATTACTGGGCCCTCTTGGCAGACTGAACCTGATCATATCAAGATTTTTTGCCTGTGAGTTGCTGGTACTTTATAAAGACACAATTATTTATATATATATATATATATATATAT
>CM044438.1:83884724-83937132 GCA_024363595.1 Xenopus borealis | reverse complement strand
GGGGGGAGGTCCAGCCTAACTATTGGTGGAAGATGAGAATTATAGCTAAAGGCAGTCAGAGAACTGCAGGTTGAACATTTCAATCCAATCTTTTTTTCTTTTCTCACCTCCCCTTTGTGGTTCTATATTTGGTTGGAGCAGTCGTAACCCATAAGGGGTTTACAGATATATGAAAACACAATCATTATTGTCATTTTACAGTACTTCACGAAGTACATCTTAAGTACTTTGTGGGCTCTAGGGCTCATGATCAGTTTACAATGCAGTCATTACAGGCGGTTGAATCACTGGACCGCATCAATGAACAGACGTGTTCGCAATATGACGGTATTTTTTACCCTGCCCAATTGACATCTGGCCTATGAGAAATTTGTCAATCTTCACCCACTTGTTCATACTGGTTCAATGTGAATTTGTGCATTTATGAGCTGATAAACCCCTGAATCTGAAAGGAAAATATCTTTCAGTCAGAATCTCATCTCATCCTTTAGGATATCTTTGACTTGTATCCCATGCCCTGCAGTGAAAGAATTGGGAATCAGAGAATTCAAGATTGGTACATACATGATATATGTGACACAAGATAAAACAACCATTTTGAGAAGTAAGAACAAAAAATCATTTAGACTGAACTAAAAAAAGCTTGGGTCTGCCAAACCAATGACACTGGGATTAAAAGTATTGTATCCTAGTTCTGTCATGTCTCTACTGTCCAGCTGTGAGACCAAATAGGGGCAGGGTTTTCTCTTGTGAAATGCCTTAAGGCATCACTCGGCTCCATCAGACTGTTTGCATTCACTGGTGTCTAAAAATAGTTTCTTTGAAACTGGCAGCTTGTCTTTTATTGAAGTTTATTTATTTGTTACATTCATGTCATTGTGAATTAGTCCTCAAATAAGGCTTTCCCATGAGCTAGCATTATGAAAAAAAAACAATGGTTTCTGTTATAGTGGGTGGATGGTTCAGGGGTGGAGTCTGGCAAAACTGGTGAGTGCCCAGGCTGGATCAAGACATGCAAGGATATTATTTGGCTTCTTGGCAGAGCCCAGCCCCCCCCCCCCCAGGGGGGCAGGTAATCAGTGGACTAATACTTGGGGTCCCCTAGGATGAGGGCACCATGATTACTGATGTCTGCTTATCTGTATACCAGAACAGCCATAACAAAGGGTAAATAGTTCAGCATCACTAGTTAAAATAACTCGGTTGCTTAATGACAAGGTAGCAAGTATTAAAGCAAAATAAAGCTCAATTTCTGCATTATAATAAAATAACACATCTGATATCATTTTAAAATTAAAAGAATAGGCAGGATTTATTTTCTATTTATTTTGCTCATGTTGAAAACTGGTGTGTATTCTGCCTCTTTAAAGGAAAACCGTACCCATGAACATTTCATATCTCTTTTTAATATAAATTAGGCTTTTTCATGAAAAAAAAATTCTAATAATATGTACATTTTAAGTAGAGAGCTTCATAAAAGTCACAGCTTGTATAGTATTTCTTTAAGTTAGTGCATCTTGGAGATGAATATTTCCAAAATTTGGTGTTACAGAAGTTGTCATATTAAAGTTAGGAGCAAGAGGGTCATGCTGAGAAGAATGGCTATTGGCTTAAAGTCACATTGAACTACTTGATCTTTCAAATGACACGATGAGTTCTTGGGGAAGATCCACACAGAAGATTTAATTAATAGAATGCTCTAACTGGCATTGTTCTGCCATGAATGGAAACACCCCTATGTGGCTCTTGCTCTAAGGGATCATTCACATTAAGGCTGGGGACAGACAGGGAGATTCGGGGAGATTCTGTCGCCTGGCGTTTTTAGCAGGCGACAATATCCCCGAATTTCCTTCTCCCTGTCTGCCGCTAGTATTAATGACAAAGCGCCAGCCCCTGTGCACACACAGCGCGGCGATTTCAGGAATCGCCCGAAGATACTTCGTGAGGAAACTTCGGGCGATTCCGGAAATCGCCGCGCTGTGTGTGCACAGGCGCTGGCACTTTGTCATTAATACTACCGGCAGACAGGGAGAAGGAAATTCTGGGAGATTGTCGCCTGCTAAAAACGCCAGGCGACAGAATCTCCCCGAATCTCCCTGTCTGTCCCCAGCCTGAAACTTCATTTGAAAAATGCCTCGCTGAGAGAGGCTCTGCTTGGGCTACATTGTAGCTTTTATTGTGAGTTAATTGATCACTGTTGGTAAGTATACCATTATAAATGCAAATAGAACAGACATTATGTAATAAATCAATAATAAGACATAGTAGTTTATAAAAATTATGTTCCTCCATTGTAATTCTAATAATTAATAAATTCTAAGAATTCTAACATGATATGAGCAGACATCTACTAATATATTAACTTTTTGGAAGTTAAATAGATATTGACTATGAAGCAGAGTGCCACAGGCTTCACAGGCACATGTTTCTAAGTGATAATCACCTGGACCCAAAGGAGTGGGTCCAGGCCTGGATTTGTGGAGAGGCCACCTAGGCCCGGGCCTAGGGCGGCAGGATTTTAGGGGGCGGCATGCTGCCCAACCACACCCCCATTGGTTCAGAAATTTAAATCTCCTGTGTACCAGTTCCCATTGTTCCATCCTGATGATGAAAATTTAAGCAAATAAAAGGGAGGGGACAGGGGCGAAAAACAAAAGCGGGCCTAGGGGTGCCCGTTAGGTAAATCCGTCCCTGAGTGGGTCAGTGAGGAGAAATTCAAAAGAACTAGATAAGTCTTTTCCACGCAATTATGCTGGATTTGATGCATTGCTACAAAATGCAGACATCATGTTGGATGCGACAGAAAACAAGGTAAGAAATACAAAAGTTGGATGGTGTTGCAGCATTCATACAACACGACTGTAGGATGTAGACACAGCAAGCATGGTCTGCATATGACAGTCGGATGAACGCTCGTCTAGTTCTACCCGTAGTGTGCATACATTTGTGCCCTGTTACAGTGGGCAAAATGAGACTGGAACTTGAGGTGGGAAATTTTATGTAATTTCATTAATCTAGGTCAAACACCATTCCTCTCTATCATGTTGTAAGAAAATCAAATAGCCCACTGAGTTTACCTGTTTGGTCTTTGAAGGAATAAATCAGGTTTAAATGTAGAACCTGCCTTTTTTTCAGAGAAAGCAATCATTTAAACTAAAACAATAGTGTGAATGAGATACACAGGGTAACATACTGTAGTGATCAAATTATACAAAAGTTAACAAGGTAAATTCCGAGACCTCAAGGTGACCCCAGCAAGGCTAGCATGCAAACATTGAAGAACTTGTATATTAGCTTAATTGTTTTATCATATATCATCACACAGACGTGCACTGCAGTATTTGCAAAGTATATGGCTAGGTGAGATACAGTAGGTTTAAGGAACAAGTGGTCAGCGTCGATGTAGGGATCTATTTGTAGGGAAATAAAAAGAGGGACAAAAATGCTGTCGCGCGTAGCGGGGCAAATTTTTGACCATGCCCATTTTTTATGGTCACACCCCCCAATTACCATGTTCATTTTACAAAATTTGGCAGGTTATGAAAGTTTGAACATATTTCTGTGATTTCCCATTCAGTTTTCAGTTATTAAAGTTTTGCTAATGAAGGTGAATTGCCCTTTAAGATGTGAGCCTAACTTTTCCTAAAATCTTGTTACAATTACTTATTTACTTAACTCAAAATTGTTACAAAGTGTCTTATCTGAACCTCCTGGCAGTTCTGGACTCTGACAAACCTTGCTTCTTTTTCTGGTTGTTCAGTGCAGATAAAAACGGGACTTTCCAATACAAATGAGGGACTGCAAGTTGAGCTGTCAAAAGAGGGACTGCCCCTCTAAAAACAGGACAGTTGGGAGGTATGCCAGATTTTGTGCATGATCTTGTCTAGTTACTCCTACTAGGTCCCCCGCTGAAAACATACAGTATTCTCTACAGTCACACAGTCTCTGAAATGAAAAACAAGTCAGGATCAATATTAAGGATGGGGCATACCGAATCTTCACAGATCCTCTAAACTCGACCCACTACCTGTAGAAAAATGTACATAATCCAGTCCTAAATGATACCTCAGAAGTTACAAGATGGACATTTTAATTTTGGATCTTTTTCATCCACAAAAATAGTTTTTCTTCTCTTCAGAGAGAGAGCATAAGCAGAAAGGTATTTTAAAAAGTAGCATTTCATTGGGTGCGGGAGAATTTTTCACCTAGAGGTGAACTTCTGTTTTGACATCAAGACATATAGCCAGTATGAAGAATTCCAAACAACGGCACTGTTTCAAGGAGATACCTTGAGAATGTAAATATATTGCCATCCAGGTTAATCGCTTAGTATAGGCATGACTGCTTACATGGAATTGTTGTAGTTTGAAATTAAGCCAGAAGACTCTCCCCGTGTAAGACTTTTAAAACAAGGATTATTGGTATTGCAGAAAATTCCTTGTAACTATGGCAACAACCCTGCCAAAAACACAGCCTTGTTTGGAAAATGACCTGTATAAATGAACAAACAAAAGAAGAAAAATAATAAAACTCAGCTTTGTGTTTAAAAGAAAACTTGTCAAAACACCAGAGGCCTATATGTTGCATTCCTTTCATGTTAAGTTTACTTTTGCTCGACCAGTGTCTGGATATTATTATCTTTTGGAAGGTATGCATATCTTAAGCTTATGTGTTTGTACTGCACATCTATTGTAGATGTCCCATGATCCACAGTGACTTGGGTGTTGGGTGAATTCTTTCTCCTGATAACAGAACACATAAACAAAGGAAAAAAAACATTCCTCATTGCCACTGTTTAATTATGATATATCATGGTAACAAAGAACAGATATGGGAGCACATCCACTGATATGTGCCATTACACATAGGATACCTATGAATCAGTTTTCATCATATATTCACTCTCTAAAAAGTGGTCTCAATAAAATGTATATATTACACCTAAGCCTAATAATGCATATTAGCCAATGAAAAGTGCATTATTGACAATGCTTGATCTTATTGAGTTGAAAAGGCCTTAAAAAAAAGGCCCCAGCCTTTTAGCCTGAAATTTGCCCAATACTAGTCTGCATAAGGCTTGCAACTCAACTGGAGACATACAGTAGTGTCTGCATTTTTGTTCTGGCTGAAAGAAATTTGGAAGCTACACAGGTCTAACTGCACACAGGGCATTTTGTCCACTGTTGTGCTTAGGTGCAAAACTGCAGCTAAAAAAACAGCAGCAGAGCACTGGCATGCAACTTCCCCAGGGCAACAAGGAACATCGCCTATTGTAAGTACAGCAAGAAAATATAAACCTGTCTCATAAGTCTTGATCTGAATTTACAGTAGCATACTGTAGTTCTGCTAGAGCATTTTAGTATAATGTAACTTACTTACTTATTTTATATAAGAGCAATAGGCATTTAAAAATTATCTCTAAGGATATGTCAAAAATCTGGATTTTTCATCCCAAAAGAGTTAAAGTTAAAAATCTGTCTAGCGTATCATGAGAACGTATACGTAGTGATCCTACTGATGGCCATTTCATCTCATGTTTGGGGATCATACAATGAGGTTCTTTGATACCATGTACATACTGATGTACATTAAAATCTCTTGGAGGGCCATTGCAGGTCTATGTGCTATGTGGAAATGTTGATTCCAAAAGAAATGTGTGGGTCAAAATGCCCAGAGCCAGAAGGTAACCACTTGGCATTGTACTGATTGTAAGTCATGGTGCCTTGGGTACACTGTATTAGGCATCGTTTCAGAAAATGGGATTTCTCTTTCTCTCAATGTGCAGCCCCATTTCACTTCTAAATGGACTAGATGGAAAGTATTGCAATTGTTAGCAGTTCAGCTGGTTCATGTGCTTTTTGGTCTGCATTGTTAGTGGGAAGCAATTTGCTGTGTGTTGAGAAAGATCTGCGAGCACCAAAAGAAGTATGTCTGTGATTTTGTCTTTACCTAGAGGTGATCAGTAGCCAGACTAGAACTAGTTTCACATCTAGGCTTAAAACCCTATATTTAGGTTTCCTTTAATGTTTATTTACTCTCAGTGATAAGAATTTCAGTAATCCAGGCCAAAGGCACAATGTTCTTTCTCATCTGTTTGTAATGTAATTATGCTGTCATAATTAGAAAGAACAGACAAACATAACTAGCTGATTTTCAGTGTTTTGGAAAAAGGTAACAAATTTTGACAAGGTATAAGATTGTGTCATAACAGAAACCTTAACTGTTTAAAGAAGCAGATTACACAATTAAATTTAGAACATTTGACTGATTTCATAGGGACAACCCATTCTCAACATTAAAATAATCCAATGGTATTTTCTATGATTTCTTTGTATTTGACAAATTTGAAGACCAAAAGGCAGCAAGAGGATGTCTTTTAGGGTGATTTCTAAGAGTAAGCAAACAGAACTTTACCTTAATGTTAGTCATACAGAGGATTAGCATTACTTAGCCACACCAAGATGAAGAACAATGACAGTGGCCATACAAGTTCCAAAAAAACACGGAGCTGGAAAAAAATAGAAACAAAATATATATAGAAAATGTTAATTAGGATTTGCTATAAAAGGTCAGGTGGAAAACTTTAAACACAATTACATTTAGCTAATGTCTATTATATATGAATGTTAGAACTTTTGTAGAATCAAGAATAATGATTAGGAGAGAGAGAGAAAGGAATCTGTATTTTACTGGGTCAAGAACAACACATAGTTTTTTAAATAAATAGTGCAGGACGTGAACCCTGATATCTTGTGTTACAAAAGTTAAACACATGAAGCATTGAAAAGTCTATTATAAAAAAATAAAATAGTGTGGTGGCTTTATCCTCTGTCTGGTATAATGCAACATAAATGCATTGTTAATTACAGTTCTGCATCCATTCCATCATCATGTGAATTCCACCTATGTCAGCCATCATGGATTCAGGCTGATGACTCCTCTACTCTGCTACTACCAAAATAGAAGCACAGGTGAGATACATCCCTGTGGTTTATGTGAGGTTCAGGTTTAAGTTGCACATATGGTTAAGTTCCAGAAGCCTGTTGATCATTTAACTAGAATACCTGTTAGATCTGCCACATAAAGCCCAAGCTCTAGAGCAGGGATCCCCAACATTTTGAACCAATGAGCAACATTCAGAAGTAAAAGGAGTTGAGGAGCAACACTAGCATGAAAAATGTTCTTGGGTGCAAAATAATGTTTGTGATTGGCCATTTTGGTAGACCCTATGTGGATTGTCATCCTACATCTGTTTGGCAGTGTATCTGGTTTTTATACAACCAAAACATGCATCCAACTCTAGAATTCCAGAAATAAGCACCTGCTTTGAGGCCACTGGGAGCAACATTCAAGGGGTTGGAGAGCAACATGTTGCTCACAAGCTACTGGTTGGGGATCACTGCTCCAGAGTAAAGCTAGCCATAGAGGCAGATATAGTTGTACAAATCAAAGTTTTGTACAATTTTCAGACCATGTATGGATTGTCCCAACATTTTTCATACCAATCAACCGTTTAGTCGATTGGACATGTTAAAAGATTTCTGCCGGTCACTGCAATTGTCTGACAACTTTTGTACAATTGCTGTTATGGGCAGAACATCGCCTGATTTGTTCTTTTACCACTTTATTTTTTCTGACTGGTTAGTGGCAGGTTGGAAGATTGGGACGTCCGATCATTCATCGGATACAAGTGTAAAATCTGGACGTCTATGGTCAGCTTAAGGGGTAAGTAAAAAGTGTTACTCTGTTAATAGCACGTCAGCTTGTTTGCTATAAGGAAGCTATTCTAAAATCAGTAAATGTGTGTGAAGATTCTGAATTATGTGGCCTGCTCAGCAGATGTTCATATTTAACTGTCTACAAATAATGTCTAGCTGTCTAATGCTTGTAATCCTGTTGCGTGGGCACTGTCCCTTTGATGAAACATGCACAGAAGGCTACAAATTGCAGTTCTGATTACACAGAATAGTTGCTGAAAAAGATGATGTGCCAGAGATATATTACTTGCTCCAGGTGTTTTCTTAATGAACTTGTTTTAATGACTTTTGAAACTGTCCTAATTACACCTACCCCTACCCCATTAACCTAATTCAGATATGGGATCCCTTATACTAAAGTAGTGCTTTAGTAATTGTCTGTATGTATGTGTATGCAGCAAAAAAACTATACCAGTTTGTCCTGGAATCTTTGAACTGAATCCCACACATAGAAAATACGCACACTAGGGCTATTAATGAATCCCCTGTTGCTGTATTTTATGGAGTGCTTAAACATGTGTCTCTGATTACTATGCATGGCATAGAATGGGTGGCACATTGGGCCTCTTTTTTGCACTTTGCACCATGGTCTGCATTTGTTTGGCATTCTGCAGGTCATGCAATCCTTTAGTGTTTTGCTAAAAAAACAACAAATGCACCTTTTGTATTTTCCTTAGTATCTAGTGTGTCCACAGCAAAAGCTAAACATTGGCACTAAATGACATCTTTCTGCAAAGACACTACCAACAATCTAGGGCAAAAAGGGAATGTCAGTTAATAATCAATGAGTAGTTTCCAGAATGCTGGGATTATTTATATGCATCTGACTTTCATGTGGCTTCTGCAGTAGAGGGAACCAAGCAGGTAATTGCACCAGGGTCTGCCATAAGAAAAATATTGCCCTTTTATGAGTAGAAAGCAGCAGCAAGTAGGAGAAAATTTCAACATATGTAGTTTGCCCTGAGTGCAAAACGATATTAAATGCACAGTGTACCTCAGGCCTTAAAGGAGAAGTAAAGCCTAACTACTACTAGTAGTAGGCTAGAAATGCTGTACATTATGTTTTGGGCTTCTGTACCACAACCCTTTAGCATGTTTACCTCTGAAGATGTCCCAGTAGCTCTTCTTTTCTGCTGATCGACTGCACATGCTCTGTGCTGATGTTGGTTACTGTCTTAGGGACTGACTCAAAATATACAGTACACACATATAGATATTATAAAAAGGCTGATAAATAACAAAGATAATTATTACAGGACAGCACAGAAACCAGTGCAACTAGCATTAAAATAATCAGCCTTGTAGCATCAGCTTATATATATAAAGTCCAACCTCATTTTCTGCTTGATAATTTGTGACGACCCTCTAAGCTTAGCTTCTCAACAGCTGCTCAGATGCCACTGATCATGTGAGTGTCACAGACACTTTCCAAGGTGGTGACCCCCTGTGACAAGTTTGAAGTCCTGAATCATTGCTGCTATTGACAAGCTGAAACTTTAGGCTGGTGCAATAAGTGCAGCACATAAAATAATTAACTATTTTCATTTTTAGGGTTTACTTTAGGGTTTACCTTACCACAGGTGGCATTATCAGGGGAGACCAGGTTCAGCCTAGAATTCAAAATAGGCCCTGACATTTAAGTGCACAGAGACCCCAACAGACCCCCACAGACACAGTGAGGGTCATTTATGAAGTTCGCGCAGCGCATAAATGTTCGCAAATGGTAGTTTTCACCCATGCCTTTTCCTGAACGCTACAATATTGCACTACTGTGCCCGTCTTTCCGTTTTTTGCGAATTCGCATTGTGAATCAATTTTCGCAACAACTCACAAACAAGATGGGTCTTTGCATGAGTACAGGCACTTTGCAAGGTTGTTTTGCACGAAAATACCGTTAAAAGTAACTTAAATTTGCTATTTGCGAAACAGTTTTGCGAATATTTTCTCTGCCACCAAAGTTGTGGCGCAGAGTGTTCGCAATTTGTGATTTTTGCCATATTTAAAAAGCTCCTATAGACATTCACAATGTGAAAAACAAATTCGCAAATCTGTTTGCACACTCTTATTCAGCTTTATAAATATAACCAGGTGCAGGGCAAATATATTCACTCTGCGAACCAATCTGCCCTGTGCAAAGTTTATAAATGACCCCCAGGGACTGTCTATGCCATATTACAGCATACCATCTAACATTTTGGAAAATAGAAAAAGGGACAAAAAGATTTGGCGCATGGAGCGTGGTAAAAAAAATTGACCATGCCCATTTTTGTGGCTTCACCCCCTAATTACCATGTTAATTTTACAAAATTATTTTTGACATATTGTAGTCTTGCATAGTAGTGTATCAATAGACAGCTCTGAGCACTTACACTACATTATTATTGTTATATATGTTAAGTTATTATACCCAAGCAGCAGTTGGCAACAACTAAAACAACTGGATTTTTGCAGCAAAGATGGTTAATTGTGAAGTCAGCACACTTAAACCATGTTAAACCAAGAAAACAACTAATAATTATAGCAATGTTTCTTGGTATAGCAATTTCTGCTTGGTAACACCAAACATTCCAGTTTTTAATAGTAGATAATGCAGTATAACAAATTATTGTCCCTTTTCCTCTTCTTCTGGCAGTTGCCAGCCTTATGTGCATAGCCCTTCTATGTCACCCTTTTATCTGGCAGACCCTTGAAATAATGTAGTGTAAGTGCTCAGAGCTGTCTATTGATTCACTACTATGCAAGACTACAATATGTCAAAACACTTTATTAATATTGGTGTCAACATATTCCTGTTTCCATTTACACAGAAAAAACTCTGACTAACCTTCCAGGGTACTGTTGAGTCTTGCATTTAGTCCAGGTCCCAGTGGTGGGCTCTAGGTTATTTTTTACATACAAGTAAAGTACACAAGTACAAGAAAATACAAGTTCTACCTGTACCATTCTAAATATTATTAACATATATTAGTAACTGAATATATAATCTCAGCTAATATGCTTTTTTTCTCAGCTAGAGTACAGGTATTTACCTCTGAGGTTAATCTGAGATAACTTATGTTTTTATTTTTAATCAAAAACTCTCAAAATTCAAGGGATGCAATGTTTTTACTAGGTGATGGGTATTCAGCAGTCCAGCACAGCAATGCTAACTTAAGATTCTATTTTATTTTTTCCAGGTTTACTGAAGAAAAAAATGTGCTAGTACAAGTGTGGAGGAGGTTAGGGGAATGCAGAGTCTGCAAATAGTTTTGCCATCCTAGAATGAAAATGACGTCTTCTGCCAGGAGTCTATTATTGCATCCAAGAATGTGTTGTCCTGTCTGCTCAGAATACAGATGAACAGTAAGGCAAATAAATTAGTTAAAATTGTTTTAACAGGTGATATAGGAAGTCAGACAAAAATTATACTCTTCACTCATGTAGGGACCCAGAGGGTTAATGTGCCCCTGTGGCTTTAAATCCATACACTTCCTGATCTCCCTAGTTACTAGGCAGATGACCATGTAGCAAGTTGTAATTTGCATATCCCAGTTATTGGTCAGGAGGTGCTGTGACCACTTCCTGACACTCTTTGGCTCCTGGTTGTTGACCCAGCTGGATGTTTCCAGGGAGCCTGGGTACACCAAGGCCCAGTGGAGCCATGTGCACTAGAGGGACCAGTACCTTTAGAGAGATAAGTTGGGTAGCAGGGATCCCATGAATGAGGCTAGTGAGTGGCAGGAATATATTTGTTATATACTCTCTAGGAGAGTGAGAAAGTGAGGGAAGAGAGAAATAGCAGCTTTGTGTTCCATCAAGGAGGTGTAGCAGGGAGTAGCTTCCCAGGCTGTAAAGGAACTGCAGTGGATAGGGTGTCAGGTTTTAGGTTCTCCTCCCTGAGCACTCCACTGGGTGAGATTCAGACCACAAGTGAGGTATTTCTGCCAGGAGGTGCTGTACTGCCTCAGGGAATGCACCTGCATCTGACATACTTTCTGAGCTGTGTTCCTAAATATATTATGAAAAAGTCTCTGTACTGATGAAAGTACCCTGTGGATAATTTTTTCTCTGATAAATAAAAGTTTGTTCTGTTTGATTGCAAGAACCTCCAGGCACCAAATTCTTTATTGATTAAAGCACAGTAGTCTGTGGGAATTGTAGTTGCGCTATACTGCACCTTCATATTTTTCACTTTAGGAAGGCAACCCAGTGCAGTCCAGTGCAACCCATGCTCTAGTATACTATCTGGTGATTAAAAGCCCAAGTTAGTTAATTTCTTTAATGATTTTTCCTGCAGGTCTCAGCAGGTGTAAATAAATCCTATACACTATGTACTGTCAGCAGATTTCAGGATGTCCATATATGCACTGCTCCTTTGTGGGCAATGAGCAGTGCATTAGGCCCAATACATGGGCTGCCTTTGGAGAAAGAGAATGTCCAGAACACTATGCTCATGTTTTTGGATTCTCTAAGGAGCATCCACTAGACAAAAGTTTTGGAAGGATGCCGTCACAATATCCCACCACTGATCCCCTGCACCCCAAACCAGTATTCTGTATGTGATACTAAGGCTCCAGAAACAGGAGGCACATTAGCAGCAACTTTTTGCATGTTCATTCAGCAAGAAGCATATAACTTTACATACCAAACATCAGGGTGCAGTCAGGCCTGGATTTGTGGCAAGGCCAAATAGGTCCGGACCTAGAGTGGCAAGTTGGAAGGGGCGGCATGCACCCAGCCACTTGCTCCCCAGTTCTCCGGTACGCCTGCTCTCACTAGAGAAGTGCGGGCGGTGGGTCCTAGGACTGCTTTGTCCGGCACTAAGGGTGCCTGCCACTGGAATCCGGGCCTGGGTGCAGTCTTGCTGTATGAGAGAGAGCGAGAGAGAGAGAGGCAGAGATAGCAGAGCAGGCACTGGAGATAAACTGCTTCAGGTGTAGCACAGCATCCTCTATATTACCCTAGACATCACAAATTCACACTACTCATTTTTCAGTCACTAACCTAACAAACATCTGATTACTTAGGGTAGAACTACACAGACAATTTCCCCTGCAATTGTGCCGGATCCGACACGCTGCGCCAAAGAAAAACAAGGTAATAAAACAGAATGTTAATGAGGTTTACTATAGTACGTGCATGATTTCAAAGCTTTGGAAAGCACCAAAAAACAGCTAAAACATAAAACTTCAAATACTACAAGCTAACGTTTATTTAACCATTTTTAACCAATTTTCTCTACCCCTAGATCTTGATGCAGGTCTGGACTGGGATTCAAAGTATGCCCTGGCAATTCAGGTACACAGAAGCCCAAATATCCCCACAGGTTCACTAAATAGTGACTGTCTATGGAACCATACAGCAGCCTATTTGCCAGAATCTACATATTGTGACTTCCATAACCCACATAGATTTTTTTGGATGTAAAGCAAACAGAAAATGTATTGCCTTGATCCCATGGGAGTGCACATTTGTAGCAACAAACCTTCCATGAAGTATTGTGGAAAATGGGTACTAATTAATAATTACACAAAAGCATATTTGACAATGATATGGCCCTGCACACACTGCACAAAAAATGGGAGTGCTTCAACCTCCCTGCCGATATTTAAATATATACTTTAAAGGAAAACTATACCCCCAGTACAATGTAGGTCTCTATAAAAAGATGTTGCATAAAACAAATCATATTTAAAACCCTGCTTCATGTAAATAAACCATTTTCATAATAATATACTTTTTTAGTAGCATGTTCCATTGGGTAATCCTAAATAGAAAATTGCCATTTTAAAAAATAAGGACTGCCTCCTGGGATCCTAGGATTCAATGGTGCATACTAACATACCAAACAAACTATAAAGTTAGGTTAGACGAGCCAATTAACAGACAGAGTTCTGTCTTTTGCTTCCTTCCACACTTCTTCCTGTTACAGTTAGGGGCAGATTTATCAAAGTCACATGAAGGATTAAAAATCAGTGGAAGATTGACTCATCACTGATGTACTTCCTTTCTTTAAATAAAAAAAAGGAACAGGGAAACTTTAACTATTCCTCAACCCTCCATTTCATGTAAATATCAAAATCTTACCCTCACTACTTCCTAAATTAGGTTTTAACATTAACATTCCCCAGTGTAAATTATTACTATGTATCTTTAGTCCAAGCTTAGATTTCCAGTAACAAATGTATATCTTTTTGATTTTGTAACTTTATAACTATTTTTCAAAGTCTGTACACTAGAGTCCTGTGCAGGTCCACTTTTTGGGACCAGTACCCGCAACCTGCAATCAGCAACACGGACCCGCAACCCGCATTCATAAACGATTGGACCCGCGACCCGACCCACAAATACCTTATCCACAACCTGGACCCACTGACCATCAAGAATCAGGAAGTGCTGTCATTGTAAACCGGAAGTGACATCATCGGAAGTAGCTATGATCAGAAAAAAAGGAGTAAAGCAGGAAGTTTTGTCATTGTAAACCGGAAGTGACATCATTGGAAGTAGATGTGCTCAGAAAAAAGGAGTTAAAAATCACTATGGAGAAGATCCGCGGCCCAACCCTGAACCCGCAGAACCACGACCCGCTTCTATACCCGCAAACCCGCAGAACCATCGACCTGCTTCTATACCCGCACCCGGAACTTCTACATGGAACCCGCAGGGTACCGCTGGATTTTGCAGGTAACCCGCGGGTACCTGACCCGCTGCAGGACTCTATTGTACACTCACTATTGGGATAAGAGGTGTTATCTAAGCAGAAAGTTTTGCTACTAGCCAATTATTTATTTTAGCTGCACCTTAAGCTATATGTTTGTCGTTTTTTTACTTTTTTGATATGGCCCTGGCCATACACAGGATTGGCCTATTATATAAAATAATATTGTGAAAGCAGATTACATATTACAGAAGGATGCATCCATTCACTGATCTCACCAACTTCTCCTCCAATAAACAATTAAAAAAAATTCTTTATAATGAATGCTCATCACAGGTTAAATGGTCATTTTTATACGAGTGCTAAGCATGTAAATCATGCATGGGCAAGAGCCAGTCCTCCGTCACTCTTTCACAGGAACATGGCAGCAGGATGGCTGTTGAGAAGTATAAATTAAGTTGCACCAAACCCAGGATTCAGTTTGGGACTAAGTACTTTTTTGCAGAATTCAGATTCAGAATTCAAATCTATGCCTTGAGCAAAACAGAATTTACAGCATTACTGTCACATGATTTTAGATCTCAACTGTATGTGATTTTTTTGTACAATACAGTTTTTTTATTTCTTAAAAACTTGAATGTGTCAACTAGGATGAAAACTAGATAGGGTATTTTTTGTGAATTATTCAGCTGTATCCATACAAATGAATACATTTTAATTCAACAATGTCCATTGCTCCTGTTAATGATACCAAGTAGGTCTGTGATCAGTAATACTTTTTTACAGCTATTACAACTGTGTTATACTGTGTAAAAGATCAAAGGCAGGCCTTGAGAAGTCACAAGCTATACAGGGAATATCCATGGTTTAGGAAAGAAACAAACAGGTTTAGTCAGATTTTGTAGCTCCAGTTCTAGAATGCTAGCATTTTTTATGCAGAGAACTGCCCATAAAGACAGTGCTTTTTGGGAAAAGGCTGCAACTCTCAGATCAGCACAATACATAGTCCTGAAATAACCATGTTTTTAACACAGCAATACAGAAGTGAAATAGATTTGCATTGAACAGTATCTGGTTTTAATATGATGCAAAACCACAAATTGTGGTTTAGGAGAGAAACAAACAGGTTTAGTCAGATTTTGTAGCTCCAAGTTCTAGAATGCAAGCAATGTTTACAGGGAAATGTCCATGAAGACAGTGCTTTCTGAGAAAAGACTGCAACTCTCAGATCAACATGATACATAGCCCTGTGATAACCATGTATTCACAACAATACAGAAGTGAAATAGATTTGCATTAAACAGTATTTGGTTTTAATGTGCTGCAAAACCACAATTTTCTTACTTCCTTTAGAAAGAATCGGCAATTTGCAGTTAAAGGGCCAGTTCACCTTTAATTTAACTTTGATATACAGTAGAATGCCCTTGTCATGGTCGGTACCCAATACCAGAACAAACGCCAAGCACCCTGGTCTAGGCTCGTGCTTCACCGGTAGTGTAACCGCCTTTGGCTTCGGGCTTTGGCTTTGGCTCCCCTCAGCTATTCAGATGCCACCTGGACTCAAACGAGAGGTGCAGGGCAGGAGTTCTGACCAGCAATGGGGCACAACTGTATATAAAGTCTTTTAAGGCCGAAGGTAGGAATAGGCAGATTTGTGGTCAGACAGGCCAGGATGAGGCGGGTGGATAGCTAGGAGTCGTCAGGCAGGCAAAGGGTCAAAACCGGGAGATCAATCAGATAGGATGAAGCAGTATCGGTAGTCAAATAACAGGCCCGTGTATGGCCACCTTTACCGATACCTGTTAAAATTGTAAGCTGGAGGACTGCTACAGAAAAGGTAAATGGAACAACAACAGAAAAATTAAGTTGTAGACTGTTTCTGAATACCTTGTTCTACATCAGACTGAAAGCTCATTTTCACCAAGGTGAACAAATCACTTGTGCATAGAAAGATACAGAGTTTTTCTCAGTATCACTTCCTCTATGAGAAAGTGTAATTCTTTGGAGTTTTGTTTATCATTGGCTGAGCTTTCAAAGTATCAACTTCCTTTTAATATATAACATGCCTTATGGAAACAGTAGTATTTCAGCAGTGACATAAAGTTTATCAGATTAACACAAAATATGCAATATGCATCATAACAAAATTAAACCCAGAAAGAAAAGAAAGAATCCCCACTCCAGCAGCACCAACAACTTCAATAGTGATTACCGATCAATTAGGGTATCTACGGATATCCAATATATCCGAATTAAACTACCACACCCACGTAAAGATTGTGGGTAATTCAATAAATTTATATTACACTATGAATTAATTAAATAAATTAGTGTTGATAAAACATGATTGTAATTGGTTATTCTAAAATAAATTATGTATAGTGATCAGTTTTAAGCTGATCAAAGTGCTTATATGTGCAGAGTCTAATTAATTATATACCAGTTTTTTTATAAACTTTATGAATCAATTAAAGTGCGATATTTGGAATCAATTTATAAAAAGCTAATCAATTAATTGCAAGATAAAGTGTGAGTGCTTATAAATACATTAGAGAATTGATATCTCACTTCATTGTAAACTAAAGTGCAAGTTTACCCTGCATTACATCTTTGGAGGTGATCTTGGGGTTGTCTGTAACCATTCTTACAATCCTCCACATATGCCGCTCCTGTATTTTTCTTGGCCTGCCAGACCTGGGTTTTACAGTAACTGTGCCTGTGACCTTCCATTTCCTGATTACATTCCTTACAGTTGAAACTGTTTAAACCATGATACTGAACAATCAGAGGAGAGTCAAACAGAAGCACATAATGCAATTGGCCACCTTAAACACCTTTTCTCATGACTGGACACATCTGCCTATGAAGTTCAAGGCTTAACGAGCTAATACAACCAATTTGGTGTTGCCAGTAATAAGTATGCATTCAAATTAGCAAAATTACAAGGGTACCCAAAATTTTGCACAGCCAGTTTTTCACATTTGATTTAATTTCATACAACTGAATACTGCTTCAGTAAAAATGTTTGTTCAGAAAACACCCCAGTACTCAGATGTTTCTGAGAAATTAAAGACATATCACTGTTATTTTTTTTTTTTGTTGAAAGTGGAGTAAATTATCATGCAGACTGAGAAGGGTTCCCAAACTTTTTCATATGACTGAATATATAGCACCAGATTTAAGGGTGCACTGTAAAATGCAATGTTCCTTATTATTCTCATGTACATAGCAAAGTTTGCAATTAGAAATAACAAACAACACCCCCCTACCTAGTCCAGACCATTCATGTGATTCCCTGGTGAAAACTGTCAGAAATCCATGGATTAAATATATAATCCTTTGCTACTTTCAAGGGGTTAAATGCTTGCAATGAGAACAGATCCTTAAAACTGGTATTCATGGAATTTAGCCATCTCTGTTGAAAGGTATCCAAGTATATTGAGCAGCCAGGGTGGCATGACCTTGCCAACACATTCACATCTTAAGGATGTGTTCAGTGTAGCATTTAGGGTAGGGCTGAGAGCCCAGCATCTCAGGATCCCCTGGCATTATGCCTTATGTTACAGTTCGTTATTGTACAACTGTTCATTTCTCACCTTGGCCCTGGCTGTTTCTTTGAAAATAATTTCCTTTGTAGCTCAAAGTAAGCACAGTACCCTTTTCCAGCATAATAAAGCTAGAAGAGCACTGAATCACTGCAATATGCAAATAATTCTTAACATGACCTAAGGCTAAGGCGAGACGGGGAGATTCGGGGGCATTTTGTCGCCTGGCGACTTCTCGCCGCGACTTGTAGCCCCCAAACCTCCCCGAATAGCCAAGTCCTGGAGCGCACCGGCGTTGCTTGAAAACTCCGGCGCCTATTCACACGGAGCGGCGCGCTTTTTGAAATCGCTCCAAATTGACTCGCGAGGCAATTTGGAGCGATTTCAAAAAGCGCGCCGCTCCGTGTGAATAGGCGCCGGCGTTTTCAAGTAACGCCGGTGCGCCCCAGGACTTGGCTATTCGGGGAGGTTTGGGGGCTACAAGTCGCGGCGAGAAGTCGCCAGGCGACAAAATGCCCCCGAATCTCCCCGTCTGGCCTAGCCCTAAGAATAATAATTAGTAGCAGCATCAGTTCCCCTTTATATAATTATACTTGAATAGTAACGAGTTGGAAACATTTGTATAGTTTTAAGAAAGAGTAGGATGCATTTTTTAAGAATTTGAAAATACCAAGTTACTGAAATTAACTTTAGTATAAAAGTTTAGTACAAAGTTAATGCAGGCACTGGTCCAACAGCCCTCTTGGGATTCAGGAAGGATTTTTTCTGAGATAAATAAGATTGGGTGCAGATAGGGTTTCACCTCTCTCTGAATCAATTAGCGGTTACATATTAATAAATGGGTCATCAACTATATTACTACGTTGCTATGTGGCTTTTTATTTTATTGGAAATTATACAGAATTTTTTTTTCACATAGTTAAATTGGGTTGAAAAAAGACAAAGTCCATCAGGTTCAACCCCTTCAAATGAAAACCCAGCATCCATACACACACCCCACCATACTTTCCCATAAATTATATAAGCCCTTATCTATACTAACTGTAGAGTTTTGTAGCACAATAGCCTTTGATAATATGTCTGTCCAAGAAATCATCCAAGCCCCTTTGAAAAGCATTAACAATCAGACAGACGAAAAATATGCATTCAGAATCTGAACTTTTTGCTTTTCCTCATCAACCAGCTGGCTCCCCTCCGATATTAAAGGTCCCACCCCTTTAGAAGGAAATAAAGAATGATGAAACCATATTTTAGAAAAAGAGAAACCTATTGTACTGTACAGTGCAAACTTCTGATTGTGACATCATTCTAAATATTAAACAAAGAGTACTGTATGTGCACAGTAAAGGTGAGAAGGCAAATAAACCATGTTAGAGAATACTGTCTTCTAAAGTCTGTCTAACAGCATGGCAGAAACATCCATAATGAATGAAATGTCCAAGATTTTCATGAAAGAGAAGCATTTCCCCAGAGTTTCTTCTACAGGCGGCTCTGTAATTATCTGATATCTGTAATCCCCTTTTCAACATGGAGGAGTCTAGCGAGTGAATAAAAAAATCTGTATGTTGTGTTTGAAGCACACAATTTTATCTGGGTAAAAATGCAAACTCTGGCAAAAACAATTGAGGTGTTTAGAAGCAACTGAGCAAATAAAAGGGATGACCATTTAGTATGGAACATCTGTCAGGGCCAATTAGGATATTAAGTCATTAGTCTGCAGAATCCTAAGTAGCAGACAAGTCATATGTGTGGAAAAGATTAGCCATTGCATGATAAGCTGTGCAAGAAACAGCTAACTAAATATTCTGTTAATGAGAAAAGTTTGTTTATTCAAATATTTTACTTATTCCAATAAAATTACCTATTGCATTAATGTAAGTGTGAAAAATAAATGGAAACCACTCAGTTTTACTCCAGTAATTGAATCTTGACAAGTTTAAACCTGTGCCTGCAAGAGGAATGCTAATACTCCTGGCACAATATTCTTGGGAGACACTGCCAGGTAATGAACCATTTCCTACTTGGCAAAAATGAATTAATTGGAGATTGGCCCTCAAGGGATGCCCACTGTATTTGCTAGGAAGGTCCCCCCTGAAGCCCCGTTATGGTAACATTTAAGGGAATATTCTTTGCTGTTCTAGAAACAGACAACAAATGTCGATGTAAACCAAAATTATCTGGCATATGGTTAATTAAAAGAAAATCTTGGATCAGTTGAGAGTGTGTCTTTTTGGCTGACTTTACAGTAAAACGAGACGACACACTGAGGGGGCTATTTATCAAAATCCATATTTTTCTCATGTTTTAAATAAAAAAAGTCTGACCAAACTTGAATCCACGATTTGGAAACAACAGCATTAGCCCAGGGATGTGCTGTAATCTTGCCTGGCTTGTCAAGTCGTCCCTAGGGAATACTTAGGGGCAGATTTACAAATTTCACGTGAATAATTCAAAGTTAGATCGAATTTAATATAAATTCGAATTAGAATCTTTAAATATTCAAATTGGGCAATTCGAATATTTGATGGTTGAATAACTTCTCCTTAAAATTTTTATTCGACCACCTACTTCACCAGGATCAAGCTACCGAAGTGGGAATCATTAGCTGAGATCGAATAAAAAAAATTTGATTGATCGATTAAAATCGTTCGAATATTCGATTCTAATTTTCGATCAATTGAATTCTTTATATTCGATCGATCGTTCGTTCGATCGAATTGTGGTAAAATCCTTCGAAGGCTTTTACTTCCCCACTATTCCCATGGTCGAATTTTAAATTTTTTTTTAATTCGACCATTAGTAAATCTGCCCCTTAGGATTGCACATGTGCAGTACAGAGAAAATAAATGTGACCTTCATAGTTTTAGTCAGAATTATAGTAATTAAATATTCTGTATTATACTACTCAAGTTATGTATGGATTTGGTTAATTTTAATATATATGGGGTGGTTAGGACCAAGGAAATTAAATAGGGCAACACAAGAAACTATATTTCAGCACTGGATACATGGATGGCGCATCCACAGCCAGACTATAAAGTCAAGGCAGCTTTGTTTTTTCTTTCATTTCAGCTTCTTCCAAGACTGTTGTACATATGCATACAAGGTTTCTACTGTGTCAACAATCAGATCCAATCGAAGAAGCAGCAGTCATCTACTAACTAGTGAACTAATCTTTTTGTTCTGTAGCGCTTGGGTTTGATATTGGCTGTTGGTACTGGCAATATGTGTACATGGAGCTGATGGTGTAGTTGACTGGCTCTCTTAACTTATTTGACCAAGTTTGGGACTCTACCTGCAGCAAACCTTAAGTAGAATAAAAATAATTTTAAAGGCACTGGACAGGTGTCCAGATATCGGTCGGGAAGACCCAATCGGAAGCCCCCATACATGGGCAAATAAGCAGTCAAATCGGTCTAAACGACTGATATTGGCAGCTTCATCTGCCCGTGTATGGCCAGCTTTAATCATTGGTCCATGCGAGTGCCTGCCTCTTCTCTTTTTACAGTTATCCGCTCCCTAAGCTGAAGGATCAGGGCGGTGCACCTGGACCACCTTTCAATACTGGGGAGTTAACTATTGAAACCAGTGATTTTTCTACATACATATGACTACTAACAAACAAGTGTTTTTAGGTTTATATCAGAAATAATGCAGCTCTAACTGTAACAGGAAGAAGTGTGGAAGCAAGACTGAACTCTGTTTGTTAATTGACTCATGACCTAACATGCATGGTTTGTTTGTTTGCATTGTGAATCCTAAAATCCAAGAGTGCAGTCCTTATTTCTTAAAATGGCAATTCTTGATTTAGGATTACTCAATAACACATACTACTAATAGGGTATATTATGAAAATGGTTTATTTACATGAAGTAGGGTTTCGCACATGAGCTGTTTTTATATTTTTATAGAGACCTACATTATTCGAGGGGTATAGTTTTCATTTAAAGGTATTGCATTTTGGTATGACGTGATATTCTAAGATAATTAAGAATTAGTCTTCATTTTCTAATCATTGGGGCTTTTGAAGTATTTCTTCTGGCCAATATGAGAAGAGACTGATTTCTTGTTATTACCACAAAGGCAGTTCCAGGAAACAAAGCACACACTAGATCTCACAAATATTGTGAGCAAATAGAAATGAGAGGATGTCATGGTAGAACCACATTTTAAACAGGAAAATAAACCGTTGTAGCTGAGACTTTGCAAGATTCTAACCAACGAAATATTAACCAAATGAGATCAGCAGAAAGCAATCCATAGCATATAACAAGCATTTGATTTTGCCATATGGCTTAAAGGGGTAGAATACTTCCCTGTTTGAGTGCAATAAATAGAACTTGTGCTCAACTTGTGCTCAACATACGTTTTGGCTATTATTTTAATCACAAACAACTATGCTTTTTGTTATCTATTGAGTTAAATAGGACTCACAGGACAACTGAAGCTACTTTTGTTTTCATTGTTTGGTCCTTGCCAAGTAGTTTAGATTACAAATGCAAATATAATCCACTGCATCTGCAATCTAACTGAGGGACAAGCATTTCTTTGGCAGCCCTGTCTCGGGTGACTGCTGGTGCTTAGATTTTCAGCGCAGCCTCAGCCAAAGAATTTGTGTTCTTATTGGTGCATCACACACAAGTTGCACAAGACTCTACTGAAAAGGCACCTTTTGGACTGAAAGCAATGCACTGTGGTTAACAAACATTGTGAACGGTATCTGACAAGTGCACTCTTCACTCCATTTGTAAATAAGCCTTTATATTCTGCAATAGAATCTACCACTCCATTGCATACTGAACGATTGACATTTGTCTATATTTTTTTATCCTTTTGATCAAGATAATAGCAGACTGACCAGTAACCTGATCAATCTCTGATCATAATTATATTTCTGCATGGTAAATAATTTACTAAAAATCTTGAAACATTTTTCAGTTTATACAGTGTTTGCGTTTGTAGAAGAAGAATGCAGACACTATTAAACACCCTAATATTCCCTTTTCTTCACTTTCTATAAATGAATAACACAAAATTGATCTTTCTTTCATGTTTTTATTTGGAATAGAATGTTCAGTGTTCCCAATGCATTTGCGTGTTTGGAAATAAAACCTATTATAAGGATTCTGAGCTTTATTTACAAACAAACTGCTATTATTCTGAGAGACACTCAGCAGTGTGTATATTACTGCCAGATGCTGTAACTCCTATGTTTATTGCCTGAAGAAGCGGGTCTGAGCCCGTGAAACACGTTGTACTGATTGGAGTTCGTTAATAAATTTTGACTGCTTAATTACAGTAGTTTTGTGTCTGCTTGGAGGAGGTAAGTCCACCACTGCCTCCTCTGATTACCAAGTTTTGGCTTTTAAACTAGTTTATATCCTTTTATCCTTTTGGAGCCTCTGTTCTTTCTATATAATAAACAGAATAAAATGCAAATACATGTATAAGATTCCCCCTAATTCATTTGAGCAACTATGCATGGTTTAGAAATGTGGTAAATGTGGCTTCTCTCTGCATCAGTGACAGATTTTACACTGAATCTAAGCAAATACAGGTATGGAAGACCATCTTGCATAGATTCCATTTTAATAAAACAATTCAAAATCAAACAAAAGTTTAAAAATATATATTTTTTTCCTCTTTATTAATTAAGCAGTCCATTGTACATGATCTTGCTGAAGATATTATTCAAGGCAAAACAAACCTAACAAAGTCTGATGTTTCAATTAGACAATTTATGGAGATCCAAATTATGAAAATACTCCTTATCCAGAAAAGTCCCAAGCATTCTGGATAACTCCCCAGGCAGCAGTAGCAATGGGTTACCGGGGCAGAGAAGAACCAGTCCTGTGTACAGATGAAATTCCAAGGGGATGGGGGAATGTGTTCCCTTTGTTGGGTGCAGAAATTTCAAACATTAGGCCACCAATGGAAAGTCCACCCCAACCAGCCAGGGGCAGGAAATCACTCCTGGGGCCCATAACTGTATATCAATATTTCTCATTTAGTGATCCTTTCACTATTGTTTCTTTATCCTTCCAAACTAAATGTCCAGCTAAGGACAATTAAAGGGATCCGGTCATGGGAAAACATGTTTTTTTCAAACCGCATCAGTTCATAGTGCTGCTTCAGTAGAATTCTGCACTGAAATCCATTTCTCAAAAGAGTAAACAGATTTTTTTATATTCAGTTTTGCAATCTGACATGGGGCTAGACAGTTTGTCGATTTCCCAGCTGCCCCATGTCATGTGACTTTTGCCAGCACTTTAAGAGGGAACAGCTTTCTGGAAGGCTGTTTTTCCTTCTCAATGTAACTGAATAGAACTCAGTGGGACATGGGTTTTTACTATTGAGTACTGTTCTTAGATCTACCAGGTAGCTGTTATCTTGTGTAAGGGAGCGGTTATCTGGTTACCTTCTCATTGTTCTGTTGTTAGGCTGCTGGGGGGGGGAGGGAGGGGGTGATATCACTCCAACTTGCAGTACAGCAGTAAAGAGTGTTTGAAGTTTATCAGAGCACAAGTCACATGACCAAGGGCAGCTGGGAAATTGACAATATGTCTAGCCCCATGTTAGATTTCAAAATAAAATATAAAACAAAATCTGTTTGCTCTTTTGAGAAAAGAATTTCAGTGCAGAATTCTGCTGGAGCAGCACTATTAACTGATGCATTTTGAAAAAAAAATGTTTTTCCTATGACAGAATCTCTTTACCTTCTTTCTCATGGAGAGACAAACTATTCACTATTGTGCACAAGGCAGAAGCACTAATGCAATGAATGCTACCAAGTGACTGCCAAGAGGAAGGAAGATTCAAGCAGTGTTCACCAGAAGGGTCCTTTTTTTAAATGTCCCCCCATATATAAATATGGAAGTCTCCATGTTCTTCACCATCAACCTCTGCACCACATTATTACTTTTATGTAAACTTCCACACAGCACACAATCTTATTTATAAGAGATAATGATGCAAGGAGTAAATCATATTCTGTACATTATAAACAGTCACATTACAAACAACTCAGACTTTTTAGTTTGATTACTTAAAATATTTTATTTTTGGTTGATGCCTTAAAAAAAAGCATTCTTAGACTAATGTAATAAAATACCATTTATAATATGCAAAACTCCTTTCAATAAACATGTGCACAGATTGCGTTCCATTTCCATTTCATATTGGGAATATGCTCATTAATAAGTTAAAAGAAAATAAAATTATAAAACTATGAATATGTTAAAAGTTAATATACTTACTTGAGAGTATGTGACGTAAAAAAAAATACAAAAAATACTGAATTCAGTCACATTTTTGGTAGCCTCTTGGTTGTAAAATATTACCTATTAGCAACAGTCATTGCTTTATATGTGTATTTAGTGGCAACTAAATAACATACAACCAAAAAATATAGTGAAAAAGCAGAACCAGGATTTAAATCCAAGTCTGACCAAAGGAAATGTGGCAGAAAATGAAATTGTACATTGACCTATTTACGCTTGATCTGAAAAAAACTGACTTTATTTCACATTTTAAGTTATATTTTACATGGTTTGTAAATTCAACCAAAGTAAGTGCATCATCTTTGTAAAAAAATGACATTAAAGTGACAACACATAAAAAATAGCAATCGATGAACAGAAAAGTGTGAAAAATTTACAGTTATAATAAACAAAATCCCATAAAGGTTTTTTTTTCATTATCTAAAAAGAAGCACAGAATTGCACAGATTAAATGTGTTCAATCAGCGAAGTCCAAATGCTTTGCTGCTGTCATAGGAAATTCATAACCTTGTTGTTTCTCGCTACACCAATTTACAGTTAAAAATCAACTGTTTCACAGTTCCATACTGTCTTGTTATAAATAAGCTCGTTCAATTTAATATCATACCTTGTTAAGTGCACTTTATATAGCAGGTCTATTAAAATTCATCATGGCCCTCCAGCTGTTTAAACAGGTAGAGGAGCTGTAGCCTGAATATTCTGTGAATACAAGGACTCTATTAGAGGAATGGATTTTAGCGGAATGAATTTTTCATTTATAGAACAAAAACAAACAGTTTACCGTACTTCATGTTTTTTTTTTCCGGTTAAGGCAATACAAAAATACACATATTGGCACAAACAGTATCTCCCATTATTTACAAGATGGCAGCACTTGAAATCGGTCTACACAAAGTGTGCTTCTCTGTGTTCAAGCTCTTGCATTCGTTTTGGTCTAAGTCTCTGATATGTGGGCTTCATTTCTGTTGTCTGGAAGTCATTCATTTTGCATGGGCTTTTGTTTTGTTCCTGTAGGTCAGATTTTACATCTGAATCTGCAACAAGATTCACATTGTTATTATTAAACTGGCCATGTATTTTAGCTGAGCTTACTGATGTTATATTACTTTGAGTTGTCTCTTCACTTTGCTTTGATTTAATTGATGGCGGATTGTAAAAAGTTCCTGGGGGAGGCTGCAAAGTTCTTGGTGCCTTTAAAGCCAAAAGTGAATTGACCTCAGTGCATTTTCCCATCACACTAGCTTTGGCAAGAGATGCAGGTATTTTGGGAATTGTGGAATTCAATGAATTAACGTTAGAGGACAAACTATTGACTGGAGACCCTGAATCCTGTGATCGGATTTCTTGAGGAAAATTGGTCATTATCATTGCAGTCCGTGGTGTAATGTCATACTGTTTGTATTGCTTATCCCATGTTTTCCTTTGACCTTGGGTGTCGTAACAGGAAAGTCTGTGACTTAAGTTAACAGTAGGGAATGGTTTGGTATCAGAGACATCTTCAATAATCGGAATCTTGCCAAGTTGGTCTGCACTAGAAACACCCACATTTCTGGAATTCTTTTCATTCAACACAGATGGAGTAAGAAGTCGATCCACAGGTAAACTAACAGGACGGATCACTGGTCTGGCTTTAGGAGCCCTCAACTGAACTTTGCTTAACTGTTGATAAGATTTTCCATGAGCAGAAAGGTTTGTTTTATACAGTTCTTCCATGTTCATTTTAGCAGGGCTGACTTCTCCTTCTGAAACGGGATCTATACAACAATCTACAAAGTAATACAAAAAAAGTATCAATAAAAAATATTTAGGAGGACCTATCCTAACACTGGTAAAATATGGCCAATTACAAAACAGGGAATATCTAAAGAAGAATTTGCAGGTTGAGACAGGATATCACACATCTATGTAGCCCCTTGCTAAGGATAAATAATTGCAATGCATACCTACACAGATATAAAGCAAGGGAGCAGGGAAAGTGCCTTTAAAAGAGGAAAGAGGGTTGGGAAATGTGCATATTTAGAATGACTAGCATTGCAATTGTCAGTTGCTCCTTGAGAAATGTAAAATGGGGCTTCTACTGCATAAAATAACTGTACACACTCACCAGGCTCCTCTAAAGCACTGTCATGCAATGCAGACACAGGATTGACCATTTCTGATGAAGAATCCATGTTAACATTATCATCACTTGGACAGCAGTTATTCTCTGTAAGACCTATATAAAGCCAAATTAATATATTATGTATGCAGAGATTATTATCTATTCCCAATAGTTGAGGTGTGTGTGTGTAGGTCAGAATACAGATAGGTAATCACCAATCATCTCTATACACTACCAACAATAGGAGGCTCCATAAGCAGAACACAACAGATGAAGCCTTACTGTATTTTGTCATTAGGCCACTGTACTTGGTGTGTATGCATTCTTAAAATATCATGATATTTTGTGTGCATAGCAAGAAAAGTTAAGAATGTTAATGTACATTACTTCCCTCACTGCTTAGGTTTTTTTCCTCATAAAAAGTAAAAATCATATTTAAAAATGTAAAGTTATTCAGCAGTGTGTCTTTCAACATACCCTAGACTTCATTATCTCATTTAATTATTCTTTTTTAACATTTCTTCTACCATTCAGCGCTTGACCGCTACAGAAGTGCATTATTCTGCCTACACATTCCTTGGAATGCATTTGCATAGTAATACACATTTCAATGCACAACTTCCCTTTATGTCATTGTTCCTTTATGATATGAGGACTCTTGCCATTTAACTGAAAAAAAACCGGAAGACTGAAAAGAGTACACTAAGATGTTTAATTCTAGACAGCTTTTTTCCAGATTGTACAGTTGCTTAGAAAACATATACTTGCCAATATCTTCTAGTACATCCATGCTTTGTTTCCGTTCTCTCTCCTCTACACCTTTGAATTCAAATGAATTTTCACCCAAAGAGCTGGCTCGGTTGGACAGTAAAAATTCCTTGTAAAGGCAGAACAGAAATTAATGCAATTGCAAGATCCCTTATAAAGAAAAAGTAGCTATTATTGTACTTAAACTGTTGCCCTTACTTCCTTTCCAACAGGCAACGATTGTGATTTCCTGATTTGTTGAGGTTCTCGCTCATCTGTAGAACTCGCTGTTTCAGGTTGACTTTCTTCAGGATTCACCATCTTTCTTGACACATCAAATATCCTATCATAATATGTTATAAGTAGTTCAACAATTCGTGCTTGGTATGGATAATCCACAAGAGAGGAAAGAGAAATTGTGGCGTCAGTCTGACGTGGTCTGATCAGAGTGGGCCCAAATATTATTCCAAGGTTGCTGGCTGACATTTTATTTTCTTCCACATCTTCGGTTACCCTGCATGGAATCAAAACAGATTTTGCTGTATTAGCGGGCAAAATAGTACACATTTTATACAAATAGTATGAATCTCGCCATTCTTGCTCTTTTTAGCAAAAAGGGTAAATAATACACAATTGTGTTCAGAATAATACCAGTGTGTTCAAAAAAGTTAATAAAGCTCAAAATCATTACGATAGTTTTTATTTCCATACACACAAATGCATTGGGAACACTGCACATCTTATTCCAAAAAGAAAAATGTATCAAATTTGTGTTATTCCTTTACAGAAAATGACGAGAAAGGAATATCAGGCTGCCCCAAAAATTAGCATTGTCTACAATCTTCTTTACAAGCTAAAATATTCATTGTATAAGCTGAAAAATGTTTCAAGATGTTGCTTTCCTTTGAATCACTGAACTAATATTTAGTTGTATAAGCAGTGTTTCTGAGAACTGCTGCACATCTGTGTTGCATGGAGTCCACCAACTTCTGGCACCTATTATATTCCACAATTCTTCTATATTTCTTGGTTTCGCCTCAGAAACAGCATTTTTGATGTCACCCCACAAGTTTTCTATTGGATTAAGATGAGGGGATTGGGCTGGCCCTCCATGATGTCAATCTTGTTGGTCTGGAAGCTAGATGTTGCTCATTAACTGCTGTGTTTGCGGTTGTTGTCTTGTTACAACTCCCATTTCAAGGGCAGTTCCCCATTTGGCATAAGGCAACATGACCTTTTCAAGTATTCTGTATTGAAACTGATCCATGATCCCTGGTATGTGATAAATAGGCCCACCACCAAGTCTTTTGGTTGACATTTTTAAGTATTTGAGATCATTTTTGCTGAGCAGCCATTCATTTTCTGCACGTTTTTATACTTTTTACCCTCTCCAATCAACATTTTTAATCAAAGTACACTAGTCTTTGGAACAATGTCTGGAGCGACCGCATTTAAGGAATGCACTATATGCACATTTGTGCATGCTCTTGACACCTCTTTTTCCCATTATGAATGACCTCACTAATATAACTCCACACTGCCATTATTTGAAGCAAGCTATTCTTTGGAAAAAGACTCAATTGATGACTCAATTACACAGAATCAGCAGCATGCATGTTATAACTGTTGGGTCTGTTCGTTTTCTATTACTCTACAGCACCTACTAGTAAATTATATGCCATGTAGAAATATAATTTTCGACCAAGCACAGTGATTGATCTGGCTAGTGATGTCAGACTGCTATTATTATGAACACAACTGTGTGTACTAAAATAAATTTACCAACTTACCTGTGTAAGTGTCCAATTAAGTATTGCAGTGTGTTATAGTTTGATTCTGGCAACTGTTTCAACAGATCCCTTATTTTAAGAATAACTCTGTTCAGTTCAACCCCTGAATGCAGTCTCTTTAATGTGGGGCTACTTGGCGTAACCCCCATTTCTTCACTAGAGCGTTGACTTTCTTTTGCCAATCCAATTAACTCGCTGTAGAGTCTAAATAAAATCAGTGGTTCAGGAAGCTACAGGGAATAAAAGCAACACTTCATGTAGCAATATAATATCACCAATATAAAAAGCTATACTGCCTCACAGTTCTTGAGTTCCTAGCGAAAACAGTTAGCTAACACAGAAATGATCTAGGGGCTTCAGTTTCAGAGGGTTACACATAGAAAAACCTGACAACTAGTCAAATGACAAGACTCAATTAGCTAAAATAAAAGCATTAATTTGGTCAGTATTCCTAATTATTGGCTCAATGGTTTTGCAAACATGACCAGAATTTGCCAGATTCATATGGTCAGATGTTGATCAATATAGTTATAAACATGCAATTATAAACATTTAAGAATGTTAATTAAATACAAAGAGAAAGCCCTTAAAATGCTAGTGTTTCCTGTAGCACAAAAGTAGACAAGAAGAGGGGTTGTCCACGAAGTGGCTCTTGACACAAAAAACAGCCAGTTATAGAACTTTATCAGTAAATGAAAGGTCACAGTAAATATATTATCAAACCAGGAAATATATATATAGTACAGGTATGGGACCTGTTATCCAGAATGCGCAGGACCCTGGGTCTTCCAGATAACTGATCTTTAAGTAATTTGGATCCATACCTTAAATATACTTAAAAACACAAGTGAACATGAAATAAACCTAATAGGTTGAATTTGCTTCAAATAAGGATTAATAATCTTAGTTTGGACTAAGTACACGGTACTGTTTTATTATTACAGAGAAAAGGAAAATGTAAAATAAATGTAATTATTTTTATATAATGGAGTCTATGGGAGATAACCTTTATGTAATTTGGAGCTTTCTGGATAATGGGTTTCCAGATAATGGATCCCTTACCTGTATCACTTAGCTTACCTCATCATATCATGTGACTTACCTGGCGAAGGTAGAGCTTAAGAACATTGCTGATGTCATGTGCATATAAATCCGACAGCTCTACCAAGTCTTTTCCATTCTCAAAAGCTTGACATAGCTTTTCAACCCGAGACTTTGCTCCATTTACACGATAGATACCCTAGAAAAACATTTGTAAAAAAAAAAATTATACATTAGAAGTTGGATACATTTCCTCAGGGGGCCTTAAAATTAGACAAATGTAATGCACATATTTTTAAACACACAACATATTCTGCAGTGCTGTTAGTGGGTGTGTACACTGATAAACAGGACAAACATGGAAACTGAAGTAACTCCATGTTTGGTCCTTGCAAGGTAGATAGATTACCACTGCAGATACTCCTCCTGCATAATGGACTCCTGCTAACAAAACATTCACAACAAAGGTGCAAGGGTCGGTGTTATATACTGGTAATCTAATTTACTTTGCAAGGACGAAACATGGAGTAGCTTCTATTTCCATGTTGGTGCTGTTTAGCTCATGCAATAAAAAAACCTTTACAACATTAAAGCAAAGAGTATGTTTGGCACAAACCCTGTTAAATAAAAATGTTAAAACAAGGGATATACTTCCACTTCTAAGAAAAATAATTTAACAAAACCCATATTAATTACTACAGTGCAGCACAGGCCAACGAACAGCTGAACCCGTCTGCTGTATAGTGTAAATAGAGCATACGTCTCCATGTACAAATGTAATTTTAAGATGACTATGGAAATGTTGGGAAATATGCACAAAACAAATAAGATATCCTTAATATAAATATCCCAAATGGTATTTTGTAATTAAAGTGGACCTGTCACCCAGACACAAAAATCTGTATAATAAAAGTCCTTTTCAAGTTAAACATGAAATCCAATTTCAAATTTTTATTAAACCATTCCTAGCTGTTTTAAGCTCATTTAAAAATCTCAGCTGTCAATCAAATATTGTCTGCCCCTCCTCTATGCCTTAGGCATAGAGGAGGGGCAGATAATTACTTTCACTTTCCATTCAGCACTTCCTAGATGTCACTGCTCCCCACACATTCCCTCAGTTCTCTTAACCATTTAATTGCGTAGCCAGGACATGGGGATAGACATTGGGTCCCCCATTCTGGTGCACAAACAAGATTTTGAGATGATGCAAGGCTTGCCTTAATAACAGTATCCACAAAATGGCTCCTGCCTGCTTGCTATAATTATGAATTCCCAGACTGAAGGAAACAAGATCCAAATAATTTATATAGTGTAACTAATGCTCATTTTGCTTGTCTAATGTGATAAAATATGATTTTGAATATTTTTTTGGGGTGACGGGTCCACTTTAAGAGTTTAAAAACATGTTTATGCAAAAAGTACAAAAAAGAAAACCCATGCATCCTAAAAATGTGACCACACGTCTAGGGACCAAATAAGCACCAACAAAAGAGAAGACTGACCAACACAGGAACAAAATCTTAACAGAATACACTGCACTTGATGAAAGTCTCCTTTAAATTTTTTAATAAAAGTATATATTGTATCGAAATTGTGCCACTTACAAATATCAACCCGATATTTTATAGTAAAACAAAAGGGCTATTGCTTACCATAAACGCATGTCACCAAAGCAGCTACTTATGAGATGACTTCTGAGCTGCATGCCAAGGAGATTATTGACTTAAAGGACTTTATTCATTATTAAAAAACACATAATGGTAGTCCCCTAAATGAATACTTCATGTTACCAAGTTCTTTGGAAGCCAAATATTAGATATCATGCTTGTGGTACCACATGACAAGATATATACATGGTTTGACTTATACTGTACTTCACAAACATCAAGGTATACAACTTGGTTTCTTTGCAGAAAAAAAGATTGGCTTTACAAAAGTTTTAGGCATGGCATGATAGCCGAGACTGAATTGGACACTCCTGCTGTGTATTGAAATACTGTAAGCTTTTCTTTAATTTCAGGATGTACTCACCTTTACGGTTAATGCTCTGCTTTCAATTTCTGTTGTACACTTCTTTATAATAAAGGGAATGCCATCATGGGTGTTTTTAGCCGCCTGAGTAAATTCCACACCAAACAGATGAAGTCTTCCGTGAAGCTTTTTGTGTCCACACTGAATGGCCAGTGTCTCTAAACACTTCTTGTGGCAAGCAAGTGAACACTAAAATATAGAAACACAGTGAATAAGACGTTGATCTATTGAGCTCAGACTAGTCTCAATTGTGCGATCATTGACTTAAACTTTACAAGGGTGTATATTTAATGTAGACTCCTGAAAGGCCCTCAGGGCTAAACAGTCAGGAATTTTCTTTTAATATGTACATGAAAGGGGGGGGGGGGGGATTGCATATGTAAAGTATGCTGATTAAAACATTAATCTTACCTCTTCACACTCTGCCCCATGAAACACCACCAAGCTGTCACACTCTCTGCATTTAGATGGAGCTCTTAATTTCCGCAGCTTGTGTGTCTGGGCTGCCTTAGACATAATAGTATTTCTAAATGGTCCTGGAGAATTGGCAATCTCGGAAACAAGGTCATTCAAACCTGCAAACAGTAGCAATTGTAAGTTGGTAGCTATTATGCATTTGTTCAGTGCAGTAAAATCTATAAATGGTCAATATAATAAATATAAAAATATAAATAGATACATATAAAGGGCACATTGTTATTTGATAAGATTATTTAAACTTCAAGGGCAAATGTTATCTGAAGATCATTTGGGGTTAAACCGAAAAACAGTTGGAATTTAAATATTAATTTTATTGGCACACAACAGGGACGCTCGACCACATGGCGCACATATAAACACACACATATGAAATAATAAAATATTATTTTTACCATTGTCAGAAGGTGAGGGTGGTTCCCTTTCATCAAGATCATCAGCTGATGACATAGTTCCTGTAGAGGGTGTCCTATGAAGCCTCCTCTTAAAACCCCCTGTAATTACATTTACAATACGGATTCTCACATAGATTTTACTCTTACGTTAAAACACCATTCAATGCTACAAATACTTTTTTATTTACCTGGGCTTGCAGTTGGAGAATCCATAGAACGAGACTCACTGCTGCCTCCTGCACTTTCTGAATCACTACACATGCCTCCACTTTGGTTTCCTACAGACCAAGATCTAAAAGGTGGTGCCCCTCTTATTCCTTCAAGCAGAATAAATGAATTTGATTTAGGTAACAGACAGGTTTCCATAGACTTACAACTGATCACTAAGTTACCACCAATGTTTTTACCAGGAATATCTATGCTGCTGCTGGACCTTTTCTGCTCCATCTTGTTAGATCGTATGTAAAGAGGGCTGCCAATGTCATCAGGGGACTGAGATGGGAATTCTCCTGAGCCTTGAGATAAGTTTCCTTGTGATGCATGAGCATTATCTTCTTGTCTCTTAGAAAGAAGTGACCTGAATAGTGAAAGATTTTGTGCACAGCTTCAATTTTAATGGCAATATTTTATAAAAAATATTCTACAATGAAATTGTATGATAAATGAAAACGTTGAATCATGCAAACTCTATACACAGGTAAGTGAAGTAGAAACTTATGCGAGGTGAAATTGTGGTGCTTGCAAATTAATTCTGCCATACTCTTCCAACAACTGTTTGATCATTTCATTAGAAAAAGAATAGGTAGCAATTTTGACACTTCTGATCCTGTGAGAGCATCTTTTACTTGTAAATATCAATGTAATTATTATTTAGATTGTTTTGTTATGCAATCCTCAGATGAGAAATCTCCCAATTATCCTCCCTTAAATAGGGAGGATTGCTTCAGAGGGTTGCTATTGCTTTTACAGCCTTCACCGCTTGCTAAACTGCCAATGAGTAAATGCATCATTCTTATTTCATTATATATGTTATTACTGTTATTATTAAGCAGGTCAATATAAGCTAGGTGAGAAATGGCATATCACATTTGCTTCATATATTATATATATATAATTTCTAATATTATTAAGCAGGTTAATATAAACTAGTTGATAAATGGCATTATATCATATTTACTTCAATAAAATGTAAACCAGTGTTAGGTGACATAGCTTGTATTTTACAAACAGGCAATTAGCCAGCACTCACCAATCGCTGCTCAAACCAAAAATTCAGGTGCACGTCCAATGGTGTCCACTTCACACCAATTTCAGAATCCCAAATGTGCAAAGGACAGCACCATCAGAGGATTATCTTAAAAAGCCTTGGTTTCTTATGGCTTAAAGATCTGGACAGATACAACATTTCGAACCACCTCGTGGCCCTTTGTCAAGCTAGTTTTTGTCTTTTGTCAAGGTTGTTCGAAAATGTTGCATCTGTCCAGACCTTTAAGCCATAAGAAACAAATAAAGGCTTTTTAAGATAATTCTCGGATGGTGCTGTCCTTTGCACATTTGGGATAGCTTGTATTTTGCCTCTGCTACAGAAGGCTGTGTGGAATCTTAAGAGGTTTACTTACCCTCCAATGTTTGTTATGGGAGCATCATATAATCCTGTCTCAATGGGACCATCCTCTCTGGGCAAGCTTTTGACAAAATCTGAATACTGTTGTCCTGGCTCATAAAGCTTGGCATTCTCACACAGGGTCTGGCAATTCACTGGAAGGGATACTACTTGGCTATGCTGTAACTGGAACAGATTCACTGTTGCCTATAGACAAATCACTCAATTAGCAAAATAATAAGCAATTTTACCACCACTTCTAATATCACATGCTTCTTATCCTGGTGATAACCCTACAGGAACTTGCATGCTGAAACCTAAATTGGGAACATTACAATTTGTTACAGAGCATAACATGCATTACAACAGGCAAGTTGTAAAGGCAGTTATAAAAAACATAACCACTGTCACACTGTGCAATTTGGGCATGCAAATGTGCTGCACAGAGTGCATAAAATTCCTATCAAGTGTCCTATCATTTAATAGACTTTTACTAAAGCATTATTGTGAAACTGAAAATTTTACGGAAGTTTCTTCTCCGCTGCCTTTTTTTAATGTGTAATCCATTTCTGAAAAAAGATTAATCATCAGAATTTTAATCCCAATAATCAGTCTCTCTCTCTATTTCTCGTAAGATTAAATTTTCATTTCCACAATAGTTTCCTATTAATTAGATCACCAATGGCTCAACATTTTTCAGCAATGGCTTCATAGAAACTATGGAACTTAAGGCATAACTAGACAGAACACATTCTGCTCTTAAAGGGAAAATACTCCCCCATACTGACATGAGCTCATTCAGTAGGGCTGTACAAAAACATTACCTGAGATTCTTAACAAATATTTCAATTTGTTTTTGTTACATTATAATTACAGGGCAATGCAACTACTCCTTCACTGTGTTCCATGTTGAATTCTGGAACTTGAAGTCCTTCTTTTTTCCTAAGTGAGTGGAAAGCACAGGGACTTTAGGCCCCACAATTCATTACTTCAAATAAAACAAGGTGCATGATGCGCTGGATCACTTTAGGAAGCCAGTCCCTGTAGCAGAGCCTATTTCCATAGTTTTCTGTGGAATAAGGTATGCCTGTAAAAGGATACCTATATTTATTTATTTTTGGAAGTCCAAATAGTGGTTATGCATCTTTTTTAAGTAAACCCAAATAAATAAGTTCATTTGAAAAAGAGGGGTATATTTTCACTTTAATAACATTTACATAAGACAAATACAAAAAATACATAAAAAATGGACTGTCCAATAAATGCATTCTTAAAAAATCAAAACAAATCAAGAGAAACTTACAGCTTTAAGAGTGAGATCACACTGATAAATCAGTTCTCGAATTTGAGTTAAAAGATCACTCTTAAAGTTTTCCATGGAGACCCTCCTCTCCTCAATTTCTGCTATACAAACTTTGTAATATTCTTTAGCTTCTTCAGCCTGTTAGGTGAGAAAAGAAGAAAACAATAATCTAAAAACTTTCAAAAAAACAGCGAAGGAGTAGATTCTCAGCCTGCATTTCTGGGATTCTGGGACTTGACTAAAGGACTGGGGCTCAAAATGTTACTGCATCTTTGCATTGATGTGGCCTTATAAAGGATCTATAAAGAGACAAATTATTGACTTAATGTCCTTCTTTAGGAGTAAAGTTACAGGGATAGTTCTTCATTAAATTACCTTTTAGTTTGACGTAGACAGTGATATTTTCTTTTGCAAACAGTAATTTATTTCTTGTGATTTTTTAAAAAAATATGTAAGCTTCTTACTTAGAAGCTTTCAGTAGGAATTTCAGTAAATATCTGGTTGCTAGGGTCCAATTTACAATAGCAACCAGGCAGTGGTTTGAATGGGAGAACAGAATAAGAACAGCATAGGGCTTTACTTATATGATAAGACATACAAAGTAATAATACAATATAAAAAGTAACAATACAATAGTTCTTAGTAACTGGGGTTAGTGAGCCCCCACTTGAAAGATGTAGGGAAATAATTTGAAAAGGACAGGAAACACAACAGAGTATGTGCACATCTTTTCTCTGTTCGTGTCTAGACTGATATGCTGTGGCAGGCAATGGTGTTACAGTATCAGAAAAAAGCCTTATTTTGTCCATATGGAGTGCCCAGGCCAGATGTAAACCTTCAGGCTCCTGTGGTCCGGTCTGCTAAAGGGCTACACAAATTTTAGATTATGACAAGATAATTATCAATAAAATTAGAGCCCCTGACCATCTACTATGAAGAAAACAGCGAGGCTCTAAGCTCCAAGCAATTTCAACATAAAGCTGCCTCAGGCCCACTGACCTCCTTGAAGTGGAGCATGCTTCAGCAGGTCGACATTATATTCTTTCAATTTTAACGCCTAGACTACTGTAATTACAACTTTCTTGGAGTCATAATAAATTCAAGACAGCCTGTGATATAAATAGCAGGTCTGACTTTTCTTCCTTGCAGTAGTAGTAAATTAAACTCTGATAAAAGCAATATACATTTCAAGTAACCACAACATACCTAAAAACAAGAGAGGACTGTTGCAGTTATTAACTGAAACATGACACTAAAGCAAGACCAACATAACAGAGGTAATCTAGTTTACTAAAGAAGAGCTGTAAAACAATGAAATGTATGCTGTCATACTCTTCACATAAAAAAATCAGAAATCTCCTTTAAAAGGGTTGTTCACATTCCTAACACTTTTTCCATTTCAGTTGTTTTCAGATTATTCCCCAGAAATAAATACTTTTTTTATTTGCTTTACATAATTTTTTACTGTTTTTCCAAGTTTAAAGTTGAATGTTGGTGTCTCTGGTGTTCGAGTCTGATAGCTCAGTAATTCAGGTACATTTTGCAACATTTAGTTGATACATTTCTCAGCAGCATCTCTGGAGTATTAGCAACTATTGTATCAATTCTAACAGCTGCCTGTAATAAAACCCAGAGCTTCTGCTCAGCAGGGACAAAGATAAGAACTGTATCAACTAAATGTATCAATTTAGAACAGTTTACAGGGTCAGCGATAGAGTCCTGCAGCGGGTCGGGTACTCGCGGGTTACCCGCAAAAACCTGCAGTACCCTGCGGGTTCTGGGTAGAGGTACCCGGTGTGGGTATAGACGCGGGTTGGCAGTCCTGCAGGTTGGGCCGCAAGTTTTCTCAAAAGAGATTTTTACAAATTTTTTCTGATAACGCCAACTTCTGGTTACAATGACAGCACTTCCTGATTCTTGATGGTCAGCATGACAGCATTTCCTGATTCTTGATGGTCAGCGGGTCGCGGGTCCAGGTTGCAGATAAGGTACTTGCCGGTCGGGGTCGGGTAGGGGGTCCAGGCGGGTAAGAATGTGGGTTGTGTGTCCGGATTGCAGGTATGGATTGAAAAAAATTGACCTGAGCAGGACTCTAGTCGGTGACCCCCCTCCCCTCCCACAGCTGCTTTAGAAGGTGAAAAATGACAATTTACACTTCAATATTATAAATGGTGACACATAGAAAATTGGAACAATTTGTTATTTCTGGTGATCGATTTAAAAACAACTAATTGTTTGAAGGTGAACAATCCTTTAATGATTTAGTGATTTATGCAAGCTTGCCAAGATTTGACAATATTGTATATGCTTCATTAGGAAAAGATATACGGAGAGAAATTATACACAATGTTTTATATGGTGCTGTGTCCCAGGAAGAACTCTAATATCCCTTCCCTGCCTGTCAAAGCTTTCCATTGGGGAAACATACCTATGCAGACACAGGTAGCAAGAGGAAGGCACCATTCAAGAATCTGTTTACCCAATCATTATCCAGAGGCACTCAAGGGTGAAACTGCAGGCAACCTTTCTGCAGAAATACTTGATGGGGAAATACTGACTATAGCCACTGTTTTACAATTTAACACTACAACTGCAAAATGGCAAGGAATGAATGGAAGTGCCAACATAATTCCACAGTGAGCCAATTGATATCATGAAAGGATTTAACTGCAATCACCTACTGGTCAAGTATTGAATAATAATAATAATATCACACTCTGCCTGGTTACTACAATGGAATTAGGTAAAAGATGGACCAACAGTATAAGGGTATTTAGAAATGTGCAAAGGTAAATAGAAAATAAATAAATGAATAAAACAATAGTGTTACTTTAGAAATAATTCTCCTAAGCTCATTTTAAGAAAGAAAATGGATGTACATGGAGTCATGATAAAAAAAAAAAAAAATCTGGATGCCTGGTTATTTCCAGATATGAAAAATTCCACAACCAGATAATCTGTCCTACTAGTTATTTCCATGCTGCTGTAACTTCCTCCCCCATAAATATTCAGTTTGTCAGTGGCTTTTCATATGTTTTTTCAACTCACTATCCACTTTTACTCACGCACTATTTCCCATTATTTCTCCCGTAAGTTTCCATTCTTTCTTCCTTTACTCCCAGTGTAGTCATCTCTTATCAGTTCCACCCCCATGTTTTTAATATTACATTACAACAAAAGAGCAGGCAGGGTGCCAAAATCTTTGAGAGCCATTGCTCCGGAGCTTTCCAAGAAACCAGCCTTTTAAACCACAAAAAAAACGAAATACAAATTAAATCTATAAATGCATACGTAGCATTTTATTCTATATGTCCAAAGAGGAGTTACATGGGAGGTTACCGGCAATGAAAGGTCGCTCATCTACTTAAGACAAAACGATGAAAAGCTGTGCCGCTAATGGCAAGTAAATTGTTGAGTAAATTAATCAAATTGTGTAATAATGCGTCAGACATGTTTTATCAGTGGCAATTTATATTGCCAGCTGAAAATGACTGAATATTTTGCTTGCTCAGTCACCTGCGTGGGGGTCATTACACTTTACCAAAAATGCTATATTAGCTTTTAACTCCTCACAATAGTTCAAAAGAACAAAAGTTGGAAAATGTATTTTTAAAAGCAAATTCAAAAGTTCTGACCTTCTGCAAAGCTTCCTCTTCTAGACGTCGCCTTTTCTCCAGCTGTTTGCTACCATCTTTCAGAAGTCCCCCACTTATGCTGAGAAGGTCCTCCTCTGCCCGCATTGTACTGGACTTTGCTTTCTCATATTCATCTTGTCGCTGGGCATTTAATAGTTTAGCTTTACGTAAAGCTGCCTCCAGATCTTGCTGCAAAACATAGAATTTTATTTATTATTTCTTAAAGGTATACTGTCATGGAGAAACATTTTTTTTCAAAACGCATCACTGAAATCCATTTCTCAAAAGAGCAAACAGATTTTTCTATATTCAGTTTTGAAATCTGACATGGGGCTAGACATTTTGTCATTTTCCCAGCTGCCCCGTTCATGTGACTTGTGCCAGCACTTTAGGAGGGAACTGATTTCTGGCAGGCTGTTGTTTTTCCTTCTCAAAGTAACTGAATGGTATGCAGTGGGACATGGGTTTTTACTATTGAGTGTTGTTCTTAGATCTACCAGGCAGCTGTTATCTTGTGTTAGGGGGCTGTTATCTATTTACCTTCTCATTGTTCTGTTAGGCTGCTGAGGGGGGAAAGGGACAGCAGTTAAGAGTGATTGAAGTTTATCAGAGCACCAGTCACATGACTTGGGGCAGCTGGGAAATTGACATGGGGCTAGACATATTGTCAGATTTCAAAACAAAATATTAACCGATGCATTTTGGATAAAAAACTATTTTCCCATGACAGCATCCGTTTAAATACAGCAAAGAAAAGAGTGAACATGTACAGTATTTCACAATTTTCAAATATGTACCCATGGCATTATTGCATCTGTGCCATCTACCTTTCTTTTTTAGTCACAAGCTTGATATTTCTCTAACAATTTATCTACCAGTGGTGTAACTAGTGGTGGTCATCCCCTCACAAAAGAAAACCTTTGGGGAAGGGCATGCAAAGTTCAATTCAGCTGCTTGCCTGCTTGTTTGTTGCAGGTGGTGAAAACGTAACTAGCAGAAGCGGCTTGTGAGTGGCACTACCATACAGTGGTGTGAAAAACTATTTGCCCCCTTCCTGATTTCTTATTTTTTTTGCATGTTTGTCACACTTAAATGTTTCTGCTCATCAAAAACCGTTAACTATTAGTCAAAGATAACATAATTGAACACAAAATGCAGTTTTTAAATGAAGGTTTACGTTATTAAGGGAGAAAAAAAACTCCAAATCTACATCTAAAGAACTGCAGGCCTCACTTGCCTCAATTAAGGTCAGTGTTCACGACTCCACCATAAGAAAGAGAGCAAAAACGGCCTGCATGGCAGATTTCCAAGGCGCAAACCACTTTTAAGCAAAAAGAACATTAAGGCTCGTCTCAATTTTGCTAAAAAACATCTCAATGATTGCCAAGACTTTTGGGAAAATACCTTGTGGACCGACGAGACAAAAGTTGAACTTTTTTGGAAGGTGCACGTCCCGTTACATCTGGCGTAAAAGTAACACAGCATTTCAGAAAAAGAACATCATACCAACAGTAAAATATGGTGGTGGTAGTGTGATGGTCTGGGGTTGTTTTGCTGCGTCAGGACCTGGAAGGCTTGCTGTGATAGATGGAACCATGAATTCTACTGTCTACCAAAAAATCCTGAAGGAAAATGTCCGGCCATCTGTTCGTCAACTAAAGCTGAAGCGATCTTGGGTGCTGCAGCAGGACAATGACCCAAAACACACCAGCAAATCCCCCTCTGAATGGCTGAAGAAAAACAAAATGAAGACTTTGGAGTGGCCTAGTCAAAGTCCTGACCTGAATCCTATTGAGATGTTGTGGCATGACCTTAAAAAGGTGGTTCATGCTAGAAAACCCTCAAATAAAGCTGAATTACAACAATTCTGCAAAGATGAGTGGGCCAAAATTCCTCCAGAGCGCTGTAAAAGACTCGTTGCAAGTTATCGCAAACACTTGATTGCAGTTATTGCTGCTAAGGGTGGCCCAACCAGTTATTACTTTTTCACACAGGTTTGGATTTTGTTTCTCCCTAAATAATAAAAACCCTCATTTAAAAACTGCATTTTGTGTTTACTTGTGTTATCTTTGACTAATAGGTAAATGTGTTTGATGATCAGAAACATTTTATGTGACAAACATGCAAAAGAATAAGAAATCAGGAAGGGGTCAAATAGTTTTTCACACCAATGTACATCAATGCCTGTGGTCTGCTGTATGGCAGTTATGCAAGCCACCGTCTACTCAGCTTGTTTGGTTTCCCAGTTTTGCTTTCCCATTTTGAACCTTTGATATTCTGCTCCCTTACCGCCATTTCTTAAAAATGTTCCCAAATTCCCTCTTCTCTTTTTTTTTGTTGTTTTTTTAAACTTTTATAATGACCTTGTGCATCATTTTTCATTTGGCTTCAGCACATATGACCCTAAGGGCAGAGACACAAGCACGGACTAATGCATAATGCAGGACTAAGGGAGGTAAAATCTCGGGACCGCATCAACGAAAAGATGAAGTCCGCAATCAGACAGGATTTTTAACCCTGCCCGATCAAAGTCCGTTGGAGGGCCCCTATACACAGGCCAATAAGCTGCCGTCTGTTGGCAGCTTTTCTTGGCCCGTTTATGGCCACCTTTACACAGAACTTTGGCTGCCTAGCTCTAGCTGCAGTAGTCCCAGTCAAACAAATAATTCCGACTTGGAACACTAAGCAAGATTTTCTGACTGAAGTTTCATAGCCACAAACCTGCAAACATTTGAAAATATTTTTAATTACCAAAATACCATACATAACAAATTGGAAATGGGGCACCAGATCTACATATACAGTATAATATAAACTAAACATTATATTCCTATACATAAATGCATTCTGTATACAGTTATGGGATGTAATATTCTGGCAAATTAAATACAATGTGACTCCCAAAATGCAGCGTGTGTTCCCAGTCCAGCAATGTTAGGCTCTCCACTGCTTCCAAAATAAAGTTGAAATAAAATCAATTTCAAAAATAGATCACTGTACACCTCAAAAAGAAATTTCGAGGGGGAAAAAAAAGGGAAGTAATATAGTGTAATGTCTTTGATTGTTTGTATCACCAAACGAGTGTATAGAGTTATTAAATTAGTGCACCCCAAAATAAGTTTCAATTAACTGTGACAAGGGGTGAGAGAAAACACAGCAATTGTGTATTTGTTATGGATGATGAAGGAGGGTGAAATAAGGTCAGTACCCACACTTATCCGTGATTCTCCAGTGGTATATTATACTCACAAACAGTATTAAGTTAAAAGCGCATGCCTAATGGACATTCTATCCCTATTCCGGACTTTTTCTTTCTCCTTAATGGGCAATAAGAGATATCATGTGTAGAAGCGTGAAAATGTTATTTATTAAAGAATGTTTATGCTTCTACTCATGATTTCTCTTATTGCCCATCTCTTATGTATCATGAAATGTAATATTCTGACATTTTCTAGATAATGGATCTTTCCATAATTTGGAGTACAATTCCTTGACACTACCATAAAAAAAAAACATTTTTACATTGAAAAACCTAATAAAAGTGCTCAGGCATAGTTCCCTGTTAAAGTAAGATCTTAAAATAACATTCAAATTCTCAGTTGAAACAAACCATTTTTTTCTGCTCTCGCTGCCAAAGATCTTTCATTTCCTTCCTTTGTCTATCAAGCTCTGATCTCCTAGCTTGGAGAGGCTGAAATTTTTAAAAATAAACAATTGACACATTGAGCTACATCTGTGTTAAATTCACAATACATTTATGATCATGCATACATTTAATTTCCCAGCACACAGAGATGCAATATAATGGGCGTGGGGCTATTGCAAATGAAATCTATTGCAATTCTTGAATGAAAGATTCTTCTTTTATACATATAAAGGATGTCACTTAAACGTATTACCTAGTGGCATCAAAGAAGTCAGCTTTGATTACAGAAAATCACATTGATCCCACTGACTACCTTTTATCAAAGACACTTCTAGGCATTCATATTTGGTAGCCAAAAACAAGCCATATTGCTAAAAGTTGCAGACCCCAACCAAATAAGAAATACGGACAACTATTTTCAAGCTGTGAAAAATCCAGGTCTAGCCATAATCCTTTGCAGTTTTGTCAATTGAGTGATTAGCCATCATTTTCTTATTTACAAAATGGCTTCAGAATGAAACATACACAAAGATAAGTGCAAGATATAGTCTGTGTCCATCTGTTTTTAGGTCAGTATATTTGAATATTTACCTGGATAAACTTGTTGCTTTGAAGAGCACCGATTGTTTGAAAACATACTTGGCTGCTCTCAATATCATTCTGAAAAGCTGCTGTGAAGATGGATTGGAATGGCATATATTCCTAAAAAATAACACCAATCAATGCCACATCATACTATTTGAAATAAAGAATCATGAACATGCTTTTGATACAACCAAGTTAAACATATACACACAGTTCTAACACTACATAAACAAAGCCCTTTATTTTGTTTAGCATTCCGATTTCTTTTAAAAAGTTTTAGTGATCAGTAATTTGTAGATTAGCAACAAAGCTTTTGAGCATTATAGTGAAAACAATTACTTACCTGATTATTAACCAATGATTTTGCATTTTCAGCCATTTTTGCAAGGTTTCTGGAAGCTTCAATTTCTACAGATTCAAAAAGATAATAATATAAAGTTCATAATATGAAGTACAACGGCACAATTTAAAGTCCAAATAGACTCAGCTTTTAATTTAGAAATCCCATTATTGACTGTAGAACATGCCTGACAACAGATTTCATTCCAAAGCTCATTAGACACGAAGAGGAGCCACTCACCCACACTAAGCCTTTTCTCTACCCAGGCCAGAATATCCTTGGTGTATTTTGACCAAGCTTTAGCATAGGATAGAGCAGATTCAATTCCACTGTCGTACCGCAGAAGCATGGTGTCCACTTCTTCTGCCCTAAGGTGCCCTAAAACAAAATAGGAGTTGAATAAGAAATTCATTTCCCTGCAATGCCCAGCAGTGGAGGCAGTGTCAGCCAACCATGAATGCTGTACTCTGATCTTGGATTGTTGTTTAATGCCAGATGACACTAAATAGGACTGACAGGGATTTTCAAGAAAGGTCACAAGCAACTAAGATGCTTCTGTTGCCTACCACATGACTACTGCAGTGCTTGTGCATGTTGAACCAAGCTCGTCTATGCTCTGTACCTATTATAATGCCTAAACCTGAAGACAAACACATTCCCTACACTGCTGCACTGTGGTCTAATAAGAAATGCACATTAGTTCACTTGGCAAACTATGATACACATGCGTGATACATAAAAGCAATGCACATACTCCACCACAAAATCTTATTTCCATACAAGGTTTTACCTGGAATATCATCCCTCTCGTGAATGGATGCAGCTGAATCATTCACAGAAATGTTTTCAAAAGACTAATAGAAAAAAGAAAGAATTTTCAATAATACAATAATAATACTTTACATGGGCAGGGAAACACCATGTACAAGGAAAAACAAAGTTATGGTAACAGCCCACTTTTTAAGATATTTTAAACAAGAAATTAATTTTAAAACATATTTGATCAAACCAAATTTTGGCCACACCACCTAGTTATCATTTTTCAAAATTTGGCAGGTTATGAAAGTTTGAACATATTTCTGTGTTTTTTTCACCAGTTATTAAAGTTTTGCTAATGAAGGTGAATTGTACTTTAAAGGGCCTCCCTCCCTCCCCCCCCCCCAGGCCTACTCTGGGGAGCGGGGGAGTTTTGGGGGGGGCGGTTGAATTCTCCGTTAAGCTGTAAGTCTAACTTCTCCCAAAGTTCCTCCTTATCTAAATTGTTATGAGTACTTATCTCAAAATTGGAAAAAAGTATATTATCTGCACTTTATGGCTGTTCTGGACTTTCTGCCAAAAGCCAATTAAGTTAGAAGCAGTGTATCTTTTTTTTCAGCTGTTCAGTGCAGAGAAAATCGGGGAGTTACCAGTGCAAACCGTGGCTGCAGGTTGAGCTGTCAAAAGTGGGATTGTCCTACTGAAAACGGTTAGGAGGTATGCACAATATACAACAAAAGTCAACCAAACACAAAGTATAATCTACACAGCCGAATGCAGTTTCTGTTAAAACATACCAATTAGGTAGATTAACAGTCAATACTGGGATTCTATAGCTGAAAATTAATATCATATAATAATGTAACTCTATCCTTGATAAAGTGATCCTTAGGTAAGTGCATCCTCATTTTCTGCTCTGGTGTATCTATGCCAAAATGTCAAACTGCTCCTGCCTGCCCTTGTTGTGTGTGCAATAACAGGCATGGGAAGGTGAGCACAATACCATTGGGCATATTTATTTTGTGGTGTTAAATACAGAGGGATAATAACCATACATTTCCTGTAAAAAACAAGGCAACATCTTTATACTTATTTTCTTATGCTACTTCCACTGGAAGCAATGTATAATAACGGCCCCAGATCTGGTGTTCACATTGTGTAAAATAACACACTCCTTCGGAATTTATTTTACACAGCTTTTTACACTATTTTTTCAGGCAATTTTCATTTTACACAACATAATAAATAAGCCCCAATATGTGCAACTAGTCTTAAAGGGGTGTCTCACCTTCAAGTTAATTTTTAGTATGTTATAGAATATTCAATTTTAAGAATCTTTTTAATTGGTCTTCATTATTTATTTTTTATAGTTTTGAAGTTATGACTTTTTCTTCTGACTCTTTCCAGCTTTCAAATGGGGGTCACTGACCCCATCTACGAATAATTGCTCTGTAAGGCTATGCATTTATTGTTATTGCTACTTGTTATTACTCACCTTTCTATTCAGGCCTCTACTATTTATTCCAGTCTCTTATTCAAATCAATGTATGGTTGCTAGGGGTTTTTGGACCCTAGTAACCAGATTGCCGACATTACAAACTGGAGAGCTCCAGAATAAAAAGTTAAATAACTAAAAACCCCTAAATAATAAAAAAATGAAAACCAATTTAAAATTGCCTTAGAATATCACGCTCTACATCATACGTAAATTAATTTAAAGGTGAACAATCCCTTTTAGGCAGGTTGGTTAGTAAAAAAAAAAAATTCACAGCAATAGATTAATCCAGCCAACTTCTTGCTTCCCTTTCAAAAGTTCAAAAAAAAATAAATAGCAATCAGTGTAAGCATTTTGGCACAACCTATGTATTAGGCATTGTAGCATATATTTCTAATTTAGCATGGTATAGATAGTGTTAGCTTGAAAAAAACACAGTACCCTGTGCATTCCAACCCAATTACTAGCACCATGTATCTAGCATTTAATATAAAAGCAGAGACTGCAAAGATTCCACAAATGCAGGGCTGTCTGGGAAAGACCCATGAATGTGGTCACATGCATGGATGTGGGGAGACCAAAAGTAATTTTGGTGGGTTGTCTGGGGTGGTCAAGTCAAACCCCTACACAATATTGTATTGAATGAACAAAACACATGCACACTCATGGATATAATATGCCAAGAAAAAAAAAAACATTCTAACCAATGACAAAATGCAAGTCAAAATGGTTTATCACAATGCAAAGAGGGTGCATTACTTATCAGCAACACCTTTTCTGCAATGTAAATACAGTTTCAAATTTAGGAATGAGCAAGTAGTGTACCAATGACACCAAGCCTTTATTAGTAAAATAAAATAGAAGTATTTTGAAGGGGTCTATTCAGCCAGGCTAGTGCTTAGTTACAGTTTCACATCACCATTCAACAGCACCTCTGGGTTGCCTAGATTCTTTTATACCTCAGATGTTTGTGATTAATATACAGGTAGGGCTTCCCCCTGATGCATCTTTCATGCAGATTATGTTTCTGCAAGTACAGCTGCACAGTAGAACAGTGTACCATCATTCCTGTGTCAGCTAAACCATCCTCTGCAGTCATTAGAAGTTTTCCTTAAAACTTTTTAAACTTAATTGGAGGGGACTTTTTTTTAACACACTGCTTCCCATAGTAGGTATTTACTACTTAACCATCTTAAATGACCAGAAAATTTGTATTTGTAGACAGATAAATAAATAATTACAGGTACAGGACCAGTTATCCAGGATGCTCGGGACCTGGCGGTTTCCAGATAACATATTTTCTTAGTTTGGATCTTCATACTTTAAGGCTGGTAAAAAATCATGTAAACAGTAACCCAACAGGCTGGTTTTGCTTCCAGTAAGGAGTAACTGTATCTTAGTTTGGATCAAATACAAGGTACTGTGTACTATGGAGGAAAAGGAAATAATTTTTTTAAATTTGGATAAAACGGATTATATAGTAGAAGACCTTTCCATAATTCAGAGCTTTCTGCATAAGGATTTCTGGATAATGTTCCCATACCTTCCTAACTATGAACAACCTTATACAAGAAACTCAAAGCCGGTTGAAAAAAAAAAAAAAGATTATTTTGTGCTAAAAACAGAAGTGAGAAGCACAAAAAAAAGGAGACCTACCCGACTCCTACGTGATGCATGAAGTCCCAGTGTTGACCCATTGTCTACATCTCCCATAAGGAAGTCTGACACACTGTAATGGAAATAAGCCATGAATAGGACGTACAAAGTAAACATTCTTGATACACATACATTGTTTCTGTCAAGCTTTGTTACTCATGTATGCCCAGTATTTTTAATGCTGAACATTCAAGTATTCTTAAACTGTATATAGGAGAGACTGGGCAAAGTCTGAGAAAGAGAAATACACACCACCAATACACTGTAACCGATAAAAAAACTGGACACACCAATTGGAAATAATTTCAATGGCCCTCATCACTCCATAAAGGATTTAAGAATTTTGGTTCTTAAAGGGGAATTCAAACCCCTGGCGCTAACCCCTCCCCCCCACAGGCCCCCCTCACAAAGTTCGCCGATTGAACTTTGCCCGCATGCACAGTAGTACCAGCGTCCTACTGTGCATGGGCCGCCGACGGAGCAGAATCCAGGAAGAAACTGTTGAAAGAGAAGATGTCCCCGCTGGAGGGGACTTACACAGAGGGGTAAGTAGCAACTTAGAGGCAATAGCCTGGGGGGAGAGGTAGGCCGGGGGAGGTGCAAAGGGGGCCTAAGGGGGTGGGGAAGAGGTTAGCACCTCGGGGGGGCTGAATTCCCCTTTAAGGGCAATTTTAAAACAGATAATGATACAAAAGTATAGGAATACAAATTAATGTAAACGTTCAATTCTCTGGAGAAGGGACTAAACCTGGGACTTGGATTTATGGCTAATTATGTGGACTAAGAAAGGACTGCACTAGGTCAGAAATACCAACATGTCTGTATCTGGACTAAGATCATATGTAATTCCTTTGATTCTGCACTACAATAATTCAGCCCTATATAGACCTATTTGACTCACATTATCTTGTATCTTATCTGCTTGTCTCTTGCAGATCCCCTCGTAAATGACTGACACTTCACACATAGATTGATATTCCTTTTTGTTAGTCATTTGACCTATGAGCTGAATGTTGTATATATAGTAGTATTAGTTCGCCAATAAAGGTATCGCCGTTATACCACTTTGTTATTATTTATTTCAAAAGGTTTGCCCTGTAACATTTTACTGGCTAACATAGTACAGCAACTTTACCTGCTTTGACTATATAAGATATACCTTAGGCATTGAGCTTATTGGCAAGGGGGTTTAACTTCCAAATGACAGTAATATCCATGCTTCCTAAATTGCTTCATAATCATTTTGTGTCCAGCAGCCATGTATAAATGCTTTGAGGCAATCACAAGTTTACTGGCTTTAGGTAAGAAGCTGTGGATGGTACAAAGGTTTAGGGGAAGCACAGGAGCCGCCTTTTTTTTTTTTTACTTTTTTCACTGTGCTGGTGGCTGTCTCTAGGCTGGGACTGTCCCCTCACCTAAGCTCAATGAAGGTTGATCCACTTCCATTTTGTACCATCAAACCCCAGCAGGTGAAGTGGCCAGAGAAAGGAAGCCCCGCCTGCTGCATAGAGGGAGCTCGAAAGAGGAGCCGAGTTCAGATGGTGGCAGCATAACAACGGGGAGCAGGGGAGGCAATTGCCCCCTCCCTGCACCCGGAGAAGATCGCTACATTGTCCACAAACAGCTGGTGAGGAGTTGGGGGGGGGTGAGTGCATACACCGGACTTTTCGAATTTTTTCCATCTCGGCCGGAGGAGACCGCTGCCTCCACTGTCAACAAAGAGCGCATCTAGAGGTAGGGGGAGCGAAACTCTGCACGGTCTGCATCCTGAATCTAGCTTCGGAGCAGCATGGCATCATATGCATTGCAGTGCAGTGCTGGCATGTCCCAGTTGCATTTGAGACTGCTGACTGGAATTCCGCCTCTCCCCAGGCACCTTCATTGAGCTTAGGTGAGGGTGACTAGCAATGTGCTCATGCTCTACTTGTCTCTTCTCATGATATGGGTTCTGTGGGGTATTTGTACAAGTAATTTCACCTTTGCCATCCTGATATCAGTTCTGGGGGATATTTATACATGGACTTGCCCCTTTGACCTTCTGCTCTGGGTTCTGGGGGGGTATTTATCCATGGACTTGCCCCTTTATCATCCAGCTGGGGGGTAATTATATATGGAATTGCCCCTTTGCCATCCAGCTATGAGTTTGGGGGGGGGGTATTTATACATGGAATTGTCCCTGTGCCATCCTACTATGAATTCTGGTGGTATTTATACATGGAATAGCCACCATACCATCTTAATATAAGTTCTGGAGTTATTTATATATGTGATAGCCATTCTGCTATGAATTCTGGGGGTATTTATAAATGAAATTGCAATTATGCTGTGAATTCTGTTGAATTTATAAAATTAAGATGCCATTCTGCTATGAGTTCTAGGGGTATTTATACATGGAATTTCTATTGTGCCATCCTGCTTTCTGGGCGGGGAGTCTATATAAAATACAGGGTTAAAGATTTTAGTATAAAGTTAATCCAGAAAATGGTCCAATTGCATCTTGGAGTCAGGAAGAATTTTTTTTTAAGCAAATTGGAGAAGCTTTAGAAGGGGTTGTTCGCCTTCCTTTTTATCAGCTAGAAGTTAGACAGGTTTTACTTAGGCCAAAAGGCTAGATGTGTCTTTTTTTCAACCTAAATTACTATAGATGTGTCTCTGTTTTTCAACCTAAATTACTATGTTTATATATAATTATTATGCTGATGCAGCGGGAATGGAGAATTTTAACAACTGCCCCATTATAATATAACATTTCTGTCTAACTAGCAGAAAAGGGATCCATGTAGTGAGAAATATTTGAATAAAATTACTAATGCAGTCACTGCATGGCTTTCCCTACTACAGTTTACACAATGTTTTAGACCTACAGCTCCTCATGCCTTGCATTTTGGCAGAACAATAGAGTGAGGCAGTGCATTAGAAGGTGCTAGATTAATAGGTTTGGAGTGCCGGTACTCACTGATTCTTACTATATAATGCATTCTTGTACTTATTCCCTCTTTTGTTTTATTGTATATTGTGCTTGGCCTGCCAGTTTTCTCTATTTCTTGGTGCTTGTGGTGCCATTGTTTAATGTATTTGGTGTGCCAGTGCCCTCTGCTTCTTACTATATAATGTTCTTTATAGTACTTGTGGTGCCTTCTCTATATTATGTTCTTGGGAGATCAGTACCTACTGCTCCTTTGTAGGTCTTTTGAGTATATCACAGTTTCTGCATGTAATGTACTTTATTTGCCAGAATCTTTTCCCCCCTTTTCCCCATAATGTGCTTGTAGTGCAGCATTCACATGTACGTGTGGTGTTAATATCCTGCATTGCATCATTCAGCAATTCCAAAACACAATCGCTTGACATGAAAGTGTGCCTGTGGATTTTATTGCCAGTTCATGGATTACTGCTGTATACCATAAGCCTTAAGGTAATGATATTGATATATTTTTATTTTATATTTATGTATGACCATTTCCTAAATTTGCTTCTTTGTTCTTTTTCTAATTTTTCTCACTTATGCTAATGCCCGCTCTCTCAGTTCTCTTAACCCTTTAACTGCCAAGCACGTACCGGGTACGTGTTGGCAGTTAAAGCCTCAGA
>CM044438.1:83850392-83880208 GCA_024363595.1 Xenopus borealis | reverse complement strand
TGCTTGGCAGTAGATGTTCGGTTTTGGACAAAATGGCTGGCAGCGAAAGGGTTAAAGGACCAGTAACATCAAAAAAAATGAAAGTAATAAAAATACATAGTACTGTAGTGCTGTATTGGAAAAACTGGTGTGTTTGCTTTAGAAACACTACTATAGTTTAAATAAACGAGCTGCTGAGTAGCCACGGGGGCAGCCATTCAAAACTGAAAAAGAAAAGGCACAGGATATACAGCAGATAACAGATAAGTTCTTTAGGATACAATGGGATTCTTCAGAATTTACCAGTTGTCTTCTGTGTATCCTGAGCTTGAATGGCTGCCCCCATGGCTACACAACAGCTTGTCTATATAAAATATAATTGTGTTTCTGAAGCAAAAACACCAGTTTTAGCTATTGACACCCCTTTAAAACCATTTAATTTTTTGGTGTTACTGTTCCTTAACAGTCCACTTTTAATTTTCTCCCCCCCATCTTACTATTTTTCCATCAATCCCAATCACTCATTACACAAGAATGTAGGGGTCCAGTAAGATATTGATTAGGGACGCACCAAATCTACTATTTGGGATTCAGCTGAATCTTTCACAAAGGATTCGGCTGAATCCCAAATAGTATATTTGGTGCATCCCTAATCAATATCTTACTGAACCAAATCCTATTTTGCATATGCAAATTAGGGGCGGAAAAGGAAAAACTAGATTTATTTCACTTCCTTGTTTTGTGATGAAAAATCACGATTTCACTCCCCACCCATAATTTACCTATGCAAATTAGGATTCGGATTTGGTTCGGCTGGACACAAGGGTTCGGCTGAATCCAAATCCTGCTGAAAAAGGCTGAATTCTGTACACATCCCAAACTGAATCCTGGATTTGGTGCATCACTAATATTGATATGGGTGAATGCAGATGATTTATTTTGTTGTCTAAAGCAAGGGTCCCCAACCGCTAGCCCGTGTCTCAGAACTGGCACAGTCCTGAACTAGGCTGCCAAAATGAATCTGGTACCCGAATTGGACGCCGGCGTGCCCGAATTGAATGCCGACCCCCCCCCCCGTCCTTGCAAAAAAAATCTGCCGCTGTACTGGGCCCCAGACCAAAAAAGTCCTGACCCCTGGTCTAAAGCTCAAAGCCTCCTGTAAAGTCCCTAGAAAATCTGCAGCTGCTCATGCTGAGTATATTTGTTCAAACCATTTGTATAAGTCTACATATGCTGCACAAACTGCTACGGAGGGACATCTCAATTATTATTGTTTACATGTAAGCAGTATACAAAACAACTAAGCGCTGTATATTTTCCAATGCCAATACAAAGAATTATTTGCTACATAAATCTCTCAGACACTTACACGTTACCGAAGGTAAAGGCTAATGAGTCAATGGATGAAAAGATTTCACTGAATTGCTCCCTCTTGTTCTCTTCATTAATGTTTTTGAAGTTCACAGCTGAAAATCAGAGAGAAAAAAAAATCATACTGGGTAATGGCTGGCAGTTCTTACCTTGCTGATCAAGCATGTGTCAATAATTACTAGTAACTAAACTGCCCCTTATCTAGACCAGTGGACCTCTCATTACAAGCTGACCTATTGCCCGACACTGAATGGGCAGGTCATGTCACTCATATTGGGCAGAGGGCAGAGCAATTCTTTTCTATGATAGTGTCTTTTTTACATTTGTACTCAAGCCTAGGTGGTGAGAGACAAAGATTCAGGGAGATTTATTCGCCCAGCATCAAATTGCTTCTTCGGCTGACTAATCTCCCCGAAATGCCTTCCTGTCAGCAAGAATATACATAAGCATGAGAATATATGCCGGCGGGATGTCAATCAGAACACTTTGTTTTCTGAAGTGGCCCTAAGTTTCCTCGTGAGTCGACTTCGTAAAACGAAGTGCCGTCTGCGATTTAGATTCTAGTCAGTGGGAAGTCTTTTTGTGGAGATCAGAAAAGAAGAAAAAGCAATTTGTCGCTGGGTGATTAAATCTCCCTGAATCTTAGTGTGTGTCACTAACCTAAGGGTGATTGTCAAAGGGAGGATTTGTCATGAGCAATAAAAATGCACTACAGGCGACAGATCTCCCAAAAATCCTCTCCCACAGCAATAACGAAAATTGGTGGTGGTAAAACCTACACACTGTAAAGTTTCCTTCCAAGGCAAGAACAAAGCAATGCGTTGGTTTTACCATTGGTGATTTCAGTTATTACTAGGACTATAACTGGGAGATTTGTTGACAAAAGTCAGTAATGGGGGGTGACAAATCTCCCTATGAGCCATGGCCCTAAGGAAGGATCACACTGCTCAAAGCCCAGTGTAGCTACACTGGGCTTTGAGCAGTGTGATCCTTCCTTAGGTTATAGTTAAGGAGCAGTAAAGGTAAGTATCACCAGGCTGTAGGCTGCTTAGGGGTAAAAAAAAAATGGTAGTAACACTATTAATTTAAAGAATGTGTCAGTATCACTTTAAACTAATAAGGGTTGCCTTAGTCATGGAAGAAAGCAGTTGGCAAGTAATATAATCTACATTATTTGTACTACAGTTCATAAAAGAAACAGTAGCTGCAAACACAGATAAGGCATCTATCCATCTGGATCATAAAGTGGTCACAATGTTCCAAAGAGAGAACCGACTGATCACAGCAACTTAACTAGCCATAGGTTATTGCAAGTTATTGAAATATTGCTGCTGATGCAATCAGAATTATAAATTTTGTTTCAATTTGTTTCACAGAAAAGACCTTCTTGATAAAAAGTGACAATCCATATGAACAAGCTTATTGCGACTGGACACTTATGACAAGACTCTCTTTTAGCTTGAAAAAAGGCTCTGTGCAGCCTGAAATGTTGCTTATCCAGGTCCAGTCAGTGTTTCCAATAAAGGCATTTTTAATCAAGAAAAATAATGTTGGTGCTGTACTTCAATCAACTGGTGTAAGAGGAAGGGTACATGCATCAGGACCCACTGATTTGAAGTTTTTGGAGCCGATTCGATCAACTAAGCAAGGACTCTCTTGTATGCCATGCACATATGCAATGTAACTGGCCAAACTAGCCAAGTGATGAACAATTGTGTATCTGCGAACATAAAGACCACTGGACATTAATGGCAAAGCATAGGATTATGTGTGAATGCACCCTTGAATTCTACTAAGGAAATCTGATGTCTTTCCACTGACTTTCACCACTAGGCTTATATTCAAAGCCCCTCTTCCTCTTATTCTCTTTATGCGTCTGCTTAAAAGAATGGTAACAAAAAATGAAAGCTTTTTGTATGCATTTGATAATAATGCCATTAGTCAGCACTGATTTAAAAAAATGTGTTTACTTCAGAATCACCACTTTGTACCAACAACAGATAAGAGCATTTCTATAATTATGCGGCGTAGCCATGGGGGGCTTCCATTCAATTTGAACATCGAAAAATGGTTCATGTACGCACAGCAAACAGACTGTATTAAATACACAGGAAGATAAACGGGTAAAATACTAGGGGTCAAATAACACCCATGTTTTAAATAGTTTCTCCACTGAAAAACAGTTGTCCATAGTGAGAGCACATTTAATGCTAAAAATCTCTCTCTATGTATTCAGTAAAAACAAAAAATATATTTGTAAATGTATTTATTTGTAAACGTCATTGCTATTATAAACTGTATTTGGCTAGGACCACATGGGGGCTGAAATCAGGTAGCTGAACTATGCCGCTTGATTTCAGCCCTACTGGTAGCAGTAGCCTACATATACATTTCAGGATTCATTAGTGTTGAATCGGAACCAATGCAAACAGACTCGACAGATTTCGCCAAAGGACAGGCACGTGTTGGCGTTTTGAGTTGAAATACACTGAGGAGGACAACTGAACACCTTCAAAAAAATCTTACACCAGCAATAACTTTCACAAATAACCTTTAAAAGGTTAATATTTTTTAATTAATATAAAAATGATCACATTTAAAATTTCTTCATAATGAACAAAAATATTTTTTGGATGGAGGAATTCTCTTTTCAGAATTTTAAAAAATCTTTTAGCTACAACAATTCCAAAAGCAATTTTAGAATACATGAGCAAGTGTATTGCTACCACAACGAAAAACCAACAGATAAGAATTCTAAACAATTTTGTAGCTGCTGTTACTTTTCCAAGGAAATTTAGAGGTGACCAAATTGGATACAATTCATGTATTACATCATACTGGTTAATGTTTAATGCACAGAACCTTCAAACCACCCAAAACATTCTAAATAGAGAATATAAATTGATGACTACCAGAAATATTTGCTTTGCAGGAAAACTCAACTTTACAGAGAGTGTTCCTTTCAGCGAAGCAAATCTAATTTCCCAGCAACAAAAACAAACTGGTTAAATTTTAAGGGGCAGATTTATCAAGGATGAATTGATTCGAAGTGAAAATTCAAATCAAATTCAAATTTAAAAGATATTAATTAATTTTGGGCTTATTCGACTATCGAATAGCCTAAAATTCGATTTGAATTGATCAAATTGTAATTCAACTTTCAAAGTACTGTCCCTTTAAAGGGAAACTGTTATGGGAAAACCTTTTTTTTTTTTTTTTTTAAATGCATCAGTTAATAGTGCTGCTCCAGTAGACTTCTGCACTGAAATCCATTTCTCAAAATAGCAAACATATTTTTTTATATTCAGTTTTGAAATCTGACATGGGGATAGCCATTTTGTCAATTTCCCAGCTGCCCCTGGTCATGTGACTTGTGCCAGCACTTTAGGAGTGAACTGCTTTCTGGCAGGCTGTTGTTTTTCCTTCTCAATGTAACTGAATAGTACGCAGTGGGACATGGGTTTTACTATTGTGTGCTGTTCTTAGATCTGCCAGGCAGCTGTTATCTTGTGTTAGGGAGCTGTTATCTGGTTGCCTTCTCATTGTTCTTTTGTTAGGCTGATGAGTGGGGGAAAGGGAGGGGGTGGTATCACTCCAACTTGCAGTACAACAGTAAAGAGTGATTGAAGTTTATCAGAGCACAAGTCACATGGCTTGTGGCAGCTGGGACATTGACAAAATGTCTAGCCCCATGTCAGATTTAAAAATGAAATATAAAAAAATCTGTTTGCTCTTTTGAGAAATGGAATTGCTATAGAATCCTATGGGAATCTAAGTTTTTTTGATTGAATAAAAAAAAAATTTGACCGATTGCTTAAAGGGATCCTGTCATGGGAAAAAATTTTTTTTCAAAATGCATCAGTGCTGTTCCAGAAGAATTCTGCATTCTGCATTTCATTTTGAAATCTGACCTGGTGCTTGACATACTGTCAATTTCCCAGCTGCCCCAAGTCATGTGACTTGTGCTCTGATAAACTTCACTCTTTACTGCTGTACTGCAAGTTGGAGTGATATCATCCTCTCCCTTTCCCTTCCCCCAGCAGCCTAACAACAGAACAATGGGAAGCTAACAAGATTACATCTCCCTAACACAAGATAACAGCTGCCTGGTAGATCTAAGACAGTGATCCCCATCCAGTAGCTCGTGAGCAAAATGTTGCTTTCCAAGCAGGAGATTATTTTTGAATTCCAGGCTTGGAGGCAAGTTTTAATTGTATAAAAACCAGGTGCACTGCCAAACAGAGCCTCAATGTAGGTTGACAATCCATATAGGTGCTACCAAATGGCCAATCACAGCACTTATTTGGCACCCCAAGAACATTTATCATGCTAGTATTGCTCCCCAACTCGCTTTACTTCTGAATGTTGCTCACGGGTTCAAAAGGTTGGGGATCCCTGATCTAAGAACAGCACTCAATAGTAAAATCCCACTGCGTACTATTCAGATACATTGAGAAGGAAAAAGCAACAGCCTGCAAGAAAGCAGTTCCCTCCTAAAGTGCTGACACAAGTCACATGACTGGGGCAGTTGGGAAATTGACAAAATGGCTAGCCCCATGTCAGATTTAAAAAATGAAATATAAAAAAATCTGTTTGCTCTTTTGAAATGGATTTCAGTGCAGAAGTGTACAGGAGCAGCACTATTAACTGATGCGTTTTAATTCGAGGGGTTTTAAACCTTAGGAAATGTGCCCCTAAATGTTAAACCACATGTAGCACATCATGAATACAATGAATATTTCTGACAATTAGTTTATGCGACACAGTAGCCCATCATAATGTATATATTTTTTTTCCTGCCATTTGGTGTTGCAGAGAAGCTGCTATAAAGTAATCTGCATGCATTTATTCCAGATAACAAGCATTGGTTATTTTTCTGCAATGATATCAGCTGATAGAATAAGTGAAAACAGGGAAACAATGGAAAATTGAAAAGCATGCCACTAAACACACACAAAGTTTTAGACGTAAGAATTTGCTACTTCGTTTAACACAAAATTTCTTGTATCATAGAAATGGGAGACCAGTGTTACACATCAGACCAAAAAGGAATAACAAATGGTACTTACCAAAACAGATACAACAATATTACAAACTCGAGCAGTAGTTAGAGACACTGTAATTCCCAAATGCTCTAAGTGTTTCAATGTATTTATAGCTTTATCAGAAACGATTAAAAAAAAAAAGTCTCAAGTTGCTAAAACGTCTACGCACTCTCTGAAGACGGTTGGAAAAGCTTGTTAGACTGCTATCTTCCTCTGAAACGCGAAGAATTTATCTGTAGTGAATAGTTTTCCTGTTGCAGGAAGGCTTTTTGTAGTCACAGTTGTGTTAGGCCTTTGAACTGCTCAGTGTCAGGGAAAAACATGCAGCAGGAATAAATGCCAGTGAGAAAATACAAAATAAAACCTTTAGACAGAGCAGTCACTGCAAAACATTGTATTCTTTGCATGCAGTCTAAAAAAAATGCCTAAAAAGCTTGTTGGTCAGGGAGTCCATTACTACAGTGATTATGCATAGCTCTTTAAAACATGCACACGTTTTCCCCAGGACATCCTGACTAAACACAATAGCTACAACCAACAATAGACATATGACCTCAACGTCAAAATATATAATTGTTTCTTAAACTGTGCACTACTCTTTATAACATTTTAGTTAGAGGACACCTACAGAGACCGCATACAGACTACTGAAAATATAAGCTACTTATTAAAATATACTGCTCATAGGGAAAACAAGAGAAAAACAAGCCTTTAACTTGTGCTTTGGCTCTTAAAATATATCGCAACAATTCTTTTTTTCATTGACATAATCACAGTTCGATTAATTACAGTAATTTTTGTGAAAAATCAAGTTCTCATATTAACCCTTTAGATTACAGATGAATTGTGAACACTAAGGAGAACTAAACCCCCTTGTAAAGAGGAAGTCCCATCCATTAGCATACATTCGCCCCCTCCCTGCTTTCTCCAAACATAGCCCACTACTTAAAAGTGTTGGTGCATGTCGCACAGACCTCTGCATGCAGAGTAGAGCAGTGAAGCTCACAAGCACCATCTTCTGTATCTTCGAAACCTCTTCTTCCATTCAGCCATCTATGAGGCTTTCTGCCTATAAACAGTAGGCGCAAACACTAAACTGGCTTAAAAAACCTTAGTGCCGGTGGCCCTTTAACGGCTGCATATGAAGATACTGAAAAATGGCACCCCTGAACTATGTCCTGCTACTCTGCATGGAGGTATCTGTGTGACATTTAGAGACACTTTTAAAAGGATACTGTCATGGGTAAACATGTTTTTTTCTAAATGCAATCTTTAATAGTAATGCTCCAGCAGACTTGTGCACTGAAATTTAAAATAAATAAATGTATTTTTAAATTTGAGACTAGATATAGTCAGTTTCCCAGTTATGTGCTCTGGTAAACTTCAGTCACTCTTTACTAGGGATGCACTGAATCCAGGATTTGGTTCGGAATTCAGCCGAATACTTCTGCCCAGCCGAACCGGAACCTTAATTTGCATATGCAAATTAGGGGCGGGGAGGGAAATTCCATGACTTTTTGGCACAAAACAAGTAAAAAAATGTTCCCCTTCCCACTCCTAATTTGCATATGCAAATTAGGGTTCGGATTCGGTTTGGTATTCTGCAGAATCTTTCTCAAAGGATTCGGGGTTTGGCCGAATCCAAAATAGTGGATTCGGTGCATCCCTACGTTTTACTGCTGCACTGCAAGTTGGAGTGATATCATCACCCTCCCTTCTCCCCAGCAGCCCATCAGCAGAACAATGGAAAGGTAACAGGTCAATCAAATTATTGTGAAGTTAAAGGGGTGGTTCACCTTCAAATGAACTTTTAGTATATTGTAGAAAGGCCAATTCTAAGAAACTTTTCAATTGGTCTTCATTATTTATTTTTCATCGTTTTTTAATGATTTGCAATTTTCTTCTGTTTTTTTGCAGCTTTCAAATGGGGGTCACTGACACCATCTAAAAACAAATGCTCTGTAAGGCTACAAATTAATTGTTAATGCCACTTTTTATTGCTTATCATTCTATTCAGTCCATCTCCTATTCATATTCCAGTCTCTTATTCAAATCAATGCAGGGTTGATAGGGTAATTTGTACCCTAGAAAGCAAATTGCTGACACTGCAAACTAGAGAGCTGCTGAATAAAAAGCTAAATAACTCAAAAACCACAAACAATAAAACAGTTTTACTGGCCTCAACCAGATAATATTGCTTTTCAGTTGATGGACAAATTGTACATTTAAACAATTGTTTCAAGATAAACTTGACAGTTAAGCACCAACATATCTCCCAACATTTTGGAAATAAAAAGAGGGACAAAATAGTAGTGCGTCGATTGGCCATGCCCATTTTGTGACCACACCCCTTAATTACCATGTTCATTTTACAGCATTTGGCAGTTCATGAATAGCGATGGTTCGAATCTGGGGCATTTAGCTTTGTTGAATTTTTCATGAATTTCTCAGGAAATGCACTGAAAGGCGAAAAAATTTGTGAAACGCCGCCAGTGTCTCGTTTTGGATGCGTGCACCTGCTTTTTGGACTGCCAGTTTTTGGACAGAAGCAAATTTTTACTGGCACTTCACAAATCTCGGGAATTCACTGCATATTCGCCCCAGACAAATAAATTCACCCATCACTAGTTATGAACATATTGAACATATTTCTGTGGGTTTTTTTCAGTTCAGGTGAATTGTCCTTTAAGCTGTGAGTGTAACTTTTCCCAAGGGGCCTGCTATTTTATATTGTTACAGATATTTATTTGCTTATCTCTAACTTGTTACAAAAGTATCTTAACTGCTGTTGTTGCTGTTCTGGGATCTCTGCCAAAAGCCAATAAAGTAAGAAGAAACTTTGTTTCTTTTTCTTGCTGTTTAGTGCAGAGAAAAAAACTGACTTTCCAGTACAAACGAGGGACTGCATGTTGAGGGGTCAGAAGAGGGACTGTGCCTCTAAAAACAAGACAGTTGGGAGGTATGCACTGATGCTAACAGAGAAACTACAGTACACTGTTGCAAGAATTGGTCAGAGCAGAGCAACCACAAGATCTAGTTCCTTGATTTTTTTTTATGAAACAGTAGCAGGATACGAGTATGAGGAAGATTTGTTTTGCAAGAAAAACATTTAAGCGGTTGTTCAAAAATACAGGCAGCAGCAATACAGCGTTGTCACAATTTATTAAACTAACTTTTAATATTTCCGTTTCTTCTTCACAGTTTTACTATTTCTTGAATATAGCCATAGCCTTGTTTTACTTAAAGGGATCCTGTCATGGGAATTTTTTTTTTCCAAAATGCATCAGTTAATAGTACTGTTCCAGAAGAATTCTGCATTGAAATCCATTTCTCAAAAGAGCAAACAGATTTTTTTATATTTCATTTTGAAATCTGACATGGGGCTAGACATTTTGTCAATTTCCCAGCTGCCCCAATTCATGTGATTTGTGCTCTGATAAACTTCATTCTTTACTGCTGTACTGCAAGTTGGAGTGATATCACCCCTTCTCTTTCCCCCACCCAGCAGCCTAACAAAAGAACAATGGGGAGGTAACCAGATAACAGCGCCCTAACACAAGATAACAGCTGACTGGTAGATCTAAGAACAGCAATCAATAATAAAAACCCATGTCCCACTGTGACTCCTTCAGTTACATTGAGAAGGAAAAACAACAACTTGCCAGAAAGCAGTTCCCTCCTAATGTGCTGGCACAAGTCACATGACTGGGGCAGCTGGGAAATTGACAAAATGGCTAGCCCCATGTCAGATTTCAAAACTGAATATAAAAAAATCTGTTTGCTCTTTTGAGAAATGGATTTCAGTGCAGAAGTCTACTGAAGCAGCACTATTAACTGATGCATTTAAAAAGTTTTCCCATGACAGTTTCCCTTTAAAGGAACAGTTCAGTGTAAAAAAAAAAAAAAAAAAAAATGGTAAATAGGCTGTGCAACATAAAAAATGTTAGTCAGTTAGCCAAAAATGTAAACTATATGCCGAACAACCCACCTTCCTGCTTTTCAGCTCTCTTCAAATCTGAGTTAGTCAGCAACTTTAAGGGGGGCACCTGGGACATAACTGTTCAGGGAGTTTGCAACTGATCCTTAGCATGCAAATAGCAAACAGTTATGACCCATGTGCTCCCCTTCAAGTCACTAATTGGTTACTGACTAGTAACCAATCAGTGGAAACCAACAGAGCTGCAAAGCAGGAAGTAGTATGCTGGCTATTATGTTAAACACCCAGTCACTGCAGCCTTCATAGATTACACATTATATTGAAAACATTTTTTATTTTGCACAGCCTATTTACACTGTTTTTATTTTTACATTGAACAATGATCTTCAGCTACAGTAGTAACACTCCATCACTGCTCGTTAGTGATGTGCGGGCCGGCCCGATAACTGCGGGAACCACAGGTGGGTTGGGATAACTGTTAAAAAGGGTCTATTTTATACAGTACATTTTCTATTGGTTCCACAGTTAATGCAAATCCATAATACAGACAAGGGTTTCATCCCTAAAAAAAAAAGAAACCTCTGCTTTACTTATTTTACCGTTTCATTTTTGCCTGTAGATTGCATAGAATATTTGACCACAGCACCCACCACTGATATTGTGCGGGTGCGGGTACTAACAGGACTGTTTTAATTCTGCGTAAAGGAGCCTTAAACAAAAAGGCATGGAAATTTGGCAGCATGGCAAGAACTTTTTTCTGTTCTGGCTTGCTGCCAGTAGAAATTCCCATTCCTCTTTGTTGCCACAGCTGTAAGTATGCATTTTTCTGACCCACATTATACAAGGTCATAGCAATGGACACCTCTTGTGATTGCCACCCTTCAGTGTCAAAGATAATACAGTCTGCCGCATCTAAAGAGAGAAACAAATGCTTCTATGGACAATATGATGAAAACAAGTTTGTTATAAAGAAAGATGTAATCATTTTTGGTGACATTATATGACCTAATATACTAAGGACATCTATTGTATTTGTTTGTTTGTTACTAAACATATTCACTACAAAGCAGCTATTTCAAATACAATGCTATGTTCACCTACCTTTGACTTTAGCAATCACTATGCCAGCAGCTCCAAGGATATCAACAGAATTAAGGATTTGGTGTTTATTGATAACAGCTTTCAGTACTCGTAACAACTCTCCAAGGCGCTCATGGACCACATGATGCAAACTTTCTTGATTTTCTACAAAGTAAGAAACACAAATGGTAAAACAATTAAGTAGCATTAAACATACCTAAGCTATACAAAATGCTCTAAGGCTAGCAGCAAACGAGCTGTTTCAGGGAGATTTAGTTGCCAGACGACTAATCGCCTCTTCAACCCGGAGACAATTTCCCCGATCTGCCTTCTGTCTACCTGAATGAGGAATCACCTGTGCTAATGCACTCGTGGCGCTTCGATTCCTGAAATTGCCTCACGAGGAAACTTTGGGCGACTTCGGAAATCGAAGTGCAGCGAGTGTATTTGCGCAGGGGATTCCTAATTCAGGCACACAGAAGGAAGGCATTTCGGGGAGATTGTCCCCAGGCTGAAGAGGCGAATAGTCTCCTGGTGACAATATCCCCGAATCTGCTTGTCTGCCACTAGCCTAAAAGGAAGAGTTTCTGCAAAGCAAAGCAGCTTAAGCGTGATAGCAGACCAGATTTGCAGTTTGCATTTGAATTTATGCTCCATAGGAGACAAATCTCCCATAAATGCTTACGCACCAGCAATAACGTAAATGGTGTAATGGTCACTTGGCCTGAAAAGACTTCTCTGTTGCACCCTTGTTTTACTGACTTAAGCTGGCCATAGACGTAAAGATTTTTAAAAGATCCAATAGTTTTCATGAGACCATGATTGTTTCAAAACGATCGTTTTAATGTCTGATGTGTCCATCAACTAAAAAGACAATTTCAGGCGATATTGCCAGCAAAACTGAAGGGTCCCTGCCTGCTTGGCCCTGCAAAAATAGGTAGATTGCATGGGGGCCGATAAAGATTTTCTAACCTGGCCGATCAATCTTCAGACCGATGACGGATGAAAAAATCATAAGATGTACGATCGTTCGAATCCCACTAACCACACGATAATTTGACAGATTGGTTGGACTTCACTAAAGCTGGCCATAGATGTAAAGATTTTTGAAAGATCCAATGGTTATCGTGAGACCACTATTGTCTCAAAACGATCGTTTAAATGCATGATGTGTCCATCAACTAAAAAGACAATTTCAGGCGATATTTCCAGCAAAACTGAAGGATCGCAGCCTGCTTGGCCCTGCAAACATAGGTAGATTGCATGGGGACCTATAAAGATTTTCTAACCTGGCCGATCAATCATCAGACCAATGTCGGACGAAAAATCGTAAGATGAACAATCGTTTGTATCCCACTAACTGCACGATAATTTGACAGATTGGTCGGCTTCCCTAAGATCGGTCGGTCGGCAGGGAAATATCGTTGCGTCTATGGGGAGCTAAAGGGCATAAATAGACGAACACAGAACCCACTGAACTGTATAGGACACAAGAGCCTATGATTAAAGTGATACTGACACTAAAAAATGAAATTTAACAAATGAATGTACATTAATTGTTACCTATAGGTCATGTTGATCATTTTTTGCTGAGAGGTTTGTTTTTGTATATAATTGTTAGTTGGATTTCCTAAGCCTGACTCTCTGACACCCTGACACTCTTACTTTGCCAACCTAACAGTCCCACCTCAGTCTGTTAGTTACAGTTTGTAATGATAACAGATGCCGGGTGCACAAATATGGCAGCCCCCTCATACAGGAACATGGGGGATCAGACAGGTAATGTAAAAGCATCATGCAAATACCTTATGGCAAAGTTAGAAGTAGCTTTCAAAGCCAGTTATTATAATAGAGGTAAAAAAGAGTTTGACTTCAGGTGTCAGAATCTCTTTAAGGGAGTTCTTTTCAATTGTTTTTCATTATTAATTTTTTTATAGTTTTATAATTATTTGCCTTTTTTCTGCCAACTCTTTGTAGCTTTCAAATGGGCGTCACTGACCCCTTCTAAAAAACAAATGCTCTGTAAGGCTTTATGTTTATTGTTATTACTACATTTTATTCTCGTATTCAAATCAACTAATGGTTGCTAGGGTAATTTGACCCTAGCAACCAGACTGCTTAAAGGAAACCTGTCATGATTGAATTAACACTAGGAAGGAAATAAAACTTTTAAAACAAACCACATACCCCTATTTATTATGCTCAAATCTCACTAATTCTCAATTTATAACTACTTTTCAAATGTCCATGAGACACTAACTGAAGCCCTGACTTTCCAGAAAGTCAGGAGAGCAAAGCATCATGGGTAGAATCAGTTCTGCAGACCCCTCTCACGATATCACCAGTTTGTGCAGTTGTTAGTGGCTGGAGTAGCCCACACAATCTGAATAGAACAATAGAAGGTGTTTCAAATAATTCCCATAGAATATCAAGTCCTGGTGTGACATGAGTTATACAGAGCCTGTCTATCATAGAGTATACTCTGACTAAGCATGAATGAGATTTGGCAGTTTGGCACAGCCCACACACGGAAAACAAAGGGGTGTTTAAACATGGCAGCACCTATGAAGCCCTTTTTACATGAAGGATATTTTCTAATCCGTTTCAGATATAGACAAAAACAGCTGACTAAAGGGTTTAACTAAGGATGGAAAATAAATATTTTACTTATGTCTCAAGGTGACAGGTCCTCTTTAAACTGCAAACTGGAGAGCTGCTGAATAAAAAGCTAAATAACTACAAAACCACAAATAAAACATGAAAACCAATTGCATCAGAATATCACTCTCTACATCATGCTAAAAGTTATCTCAATGGTGAACAACCCCTTTAATGAACCAAATTCAAAGAATCTGGAAGCAGAAGAGTCAAGTCATAGAACAAGTAAAAGCCTCAATATACCAGACTAGTTCTTCTGCATTCTATACAACACAAACTTACTTATTTACTCAGCTATTAATAGGGAAAATGATGACTACAATGCATAAAAGGGGTCATTTATAACCACAGTTGCAGTTGCGCTACTGTATTTGTTTCCTCGTGTGTGTTAAACCCCTTCATAAAAGATTCCCTTCTTGACCAGCACCAATAGGAGCAGTGCACTAATGACTGGATGCAGCAGTCACGGATAATAATGCCAGGCAGACTTTCTTGCAATTTAATCCAATTTGCAACTGAATGTGCACTCATTTGAGCCAACTATTCCTGTTCAGACTCTACCACATTAGGTTTACAAGCACCCTTGCAACTGCTACAATGCTGGGAATTATGGGAAAATAACAGCGATTTTGCTCAAAATTGCAATTGCAGGCATAAATGACAGGGATTGAAAAGAAGCTGCAGCTACTTCAGCTGCACTTTTTAAAACTTCTAAAAGCTAGATAGTTTAAGTTTACTACAAGCTATGCTACACAGGAAACTCAATTGCCTGAGGTCCGTAGAACAGCTTTCTGTATAATATTTATCAGTTTACATAAATATGTGGCATATAGGTGCCCCAAAATATAGACACGCAGAAATAGAAGAAATCCACGGCACTCAGAACTGCTGCAAGCAAGGGAACACCTTGCACATTTAATGCGGTGAAGCAGTGCAACGTTTCGGGGTCAAGCCCCTTTGTCAAGCATACAGAAATAAAGTGAAAAACATCCATTTAAACAAGTGCAATGTCACTGATTGGTTAATGCAAATCAGTCCAATCAAATCCAGTAATGAAATTCCTTATGACTGATTTGTGTTCATTTAAACGTGTTTTTATAGGCCAACATACGCCATCCCACAAGGACACTTAATGCAGTAAACCACATTAGAGGTATCACAGGTAAAAAAGCCAGTGGTTTTAATTTTATTGCCTAGAGATGGATGCATCACCCCATCCCCCGGGATAATGCCACTGCAGTGGCCACAATTTCTACATGGGAATGTGCCGTTATTCCCACCAGAGTACTGTTTGTCATGTTTCATTCTCGGGGAATAACGGCACATTCCCATGTAGAAATTGTGGCCACTGCAGTGGCATTATCCCGGGGGATGGGGTGATGCATCCATCTCTAGGCGTATGTTGGCCAGACCACCAGACCTATAAAAACACGTTTAAATGAACACAAATCAGTCATAAGGAATTTTAAACCAGCACCGGCAGTGCTGGTACCCCCTAGTCAAAACAAAATGGAAATGCCTTTAGAGAAAAAAATAAAAGAGAAAAAATGTGAAAAAAAGGAAATGATGCTGGCACGACATTTTTTTACACATGGTCACAGGGTGGCACAACTAAGATGGCAGATCTTAGAAAGAGTGTCCCCTAAACAGGGACAAGATAATAAAAGGGCTTTGTTACAAAGGGAGTGCTATTGGATATGGCGGCTGCAATCTAAACAACCTAAGGGTTTAAATGAAGAATATAGTTTATCTTGTTTTTTATAACATATTTCTTCTATTTTCCTACAGATAACTTGCTGGCCCTCTTAATGCTTTACTCCCGGTAGGACAGGGATAGATATTGTTGATCCTCTATGTTCCCACAAGTAGGGTAAGAGTCTATTTTGGAAAGCTTTCATGGTTTTTAAATAGTTTTTAATAAATTGTTCATACCTTTTATTAATAAATTGTTTATATCTTTCTGGATATTTTTGTATAAATTATGTTTATATTTGTAGGTAATTGGACTTTTTCTTCAAACCACAGTTCACACATTACTGTACACCTGAGCACCATTACTGGATTTGATTGGACTGATTTGCATTAACCAATCAGTGACATTGCACTTGTTTAAATGGATGTTTTTCACTTTATTTCTGTATGCTTGACAAAGGGGCTTGACCCCGAAACGTTGCACTGCTTCACCGCATTAAATGTGCAAGGTTGTTCCCTTGCTTGCAGCAGTTCTGAGTGCCGTGGATTTCTTCTATTTCTGCATGTGATATGTGAGGTGGCCGTGCCTCTACCACTGAGCACCAGACATCTCTACTAATCTGAAAGGAAAGGGTGTGCGAGAGCCTATCTCCCCTTTTGTACTCCAAAATATAGACACCCCATTTAGCCATCAGTTCTGTAATCCCAGATACTGCAAAACACATTTACTACATTTTTTGGGGGGCAAAGGAAGAAAAACAAGAACACTCATGCTAGAAAACCATATATTTTCAGGAATGTATGCATTCCCCTGAATCAAAATATTGGTTTCCTTGGTAAATTGGAAGCCCATCAAACAAATGCCTCTAATGTGAAAGAGCACAACATTTTAAGGAAAAAATGGATGGCAGCAAATTCAGTTTGAGAAATTCTGCTTGCAAAGGGTTAACCTGTAAACTATTTCCTTTACATCATTTTCATAGGCACTATATAAAACTAGATTCCAGCTATAGATTTGATACACTAGTTGATATATTTCTCATCTTTATTTTAGAGGTGCCAGAAACTAGTGTATCAAGCCCAAAGAGCAGGATTAGAAATGACTGCTGTGGAGCAATGTATCAGTAAATGCACATTCTACACTTGTATGTCCACTGAAAGGAACAGGGATGGATGTATTTCAATGCAGAAGAGTGCCCTGCGTGTGCACGGATACCCATGCCCACATTTAAAATGATGAAAGCAAAAACATAATTGCGTTAAAAAAAAGTTTCCATGTAATTGATAGGCTGTGAAAAATAAAAATAAAAACATGTAATGTATAAAGGCTGGAGTAACTGGATGTCTAAGATAACAGAACACTACTTCCTGCTTTTCAGCTCTCTAACTTTGAGTTAGTCAGCGACCTTAAAGAGATACTGTCATGGGAAAAAAATGTTTTTTTCAAAATGCATCAGTTAATAGTGCTACTCCAGCATAATTCTGCATTTGAATTCATTTCTCAAAAGAACAGATTTTTTTATATTTCAAATATGACATGGAGCTAGACATATTGTCAATTTCCCAGCTGCCCCAAGCTCTCTTTACTGCAAGTTGGGAGTGATATGCACCCCTCCCTTTTTCCCCCCATAAGCCCAACAACAGAAGAATGAGAAGGTAACCAGATAGCAGCTCCCTAACACAAGATAGCAGCTGCCTGGTAGATCTAAGAACAGCACTCGATAGTAAAAACCCATGTCCCACTGCGTACTATTCAGTTACATTGAGAAGGAAAAACAACAGCCTGCCAGAAAGCAGTTCCCTCCTAAAGTGCTGGCACAAGTCACATGACCAGGGGCAGCTGGGAAATTGACAAAATGTCTAGCCCCATGTCAGATTTCAAAACTGAATATAAAAAATGTTTTGCTCTTTTGAGAAATGGATTTCAGTGCAGAAGACTACTGGAGCAGCACTATTAACGGATGCGGTTTGACAAAAAAAAATGTTTTCATATGACAGTATCCCTTTAAGGGGGGGGCATATGGGACATAACTGTTCAGCGAGTCTGCAATTGAGCCCAGGGCCGCCATCAGGGGGGGACTGGGGGGACAAGTGTCCCGGGCCTGAAGGAGAGCCCGGCAGTGCTGCATTTTCCCAAGAGCCGGGCCCCCCTTACCAGGGCCGTGCCTATGCGGAAGCGCCTCGATGCGGAAGTGCCGAACAAGACCCGAAGGCAGCCCATGTCCTGAAGTCACGGAAATACCCGAAGTCACGTGGAGCCAACACTGAAGTCCTGAAGCGGCGAAAATACCTGAAGTCAAGAAAGTATGCTGAAGTCCTGAAGCCACGAGTTCAATTCCACCAACACCCATGTGGGTTTTTTTTTTTTTTTTTTAATCCCCTGGCCTCAAATGTTTTCTTGTAATACTCTATAGGCCCCTGTCACCAATGTTTTTTTTAAAAAAAATATTTTTGGGGCCCCAATTTTTTTTAACTTGTAAGGGGGGCCCTGCCACCAATGTTTTATTTAAAAAAAATTTTTTGGGGCCCCAATTTTTATAAACTTGTAAGGGGGGCCCTGTCGCCAATGTTTCATTAAAAAAAATATTTTTGGGGCCCTAATTTTTTTTTTAAACTTGTATGAGGGGCTCTGGCACCAATGCTTTAAAAATGCTTTTATGGGGGGGGGGCCTTGCACTAATTTTTTTTTAACTTATAAGGGAGCCCTGGGGGGGGTTTACTTTTTTAGCGCTGATGTCTGTGTGGTCTTTTTAACTTTGATGTGGATTCGGCGGGGATTGGGGCGGGGCTTAGATGCCTGGGTGGGCGGAGCCCAGGGGGCCCCGACAATTTTGTTGTGTGGGGCCCCGTGATTTCTAATGGCGGCCCTGATTGAGCCTCTGCATTCAGCTCACATTTATGGCTCAAGTGATTGATTTGTTACTGCCTGGTAACCAGTGAGTGGAAACCAAGAGAGCTGAAAAGCGGTAGTGTTCTGTTCTGTTAGACATCCTGTAACTCCAGACTCCAGATTCCATTTTTGTCTAATTATATTGGAAACATATTTTATTTTGCACAGTCTATTTACCCAGTTTTTTTTTTTTTTTAAACTGAACTCCTTTAATGCAGTCACAATTTACATATGATCAAAGAAAACAGTAAGGGTTCTCACCTAAGGGAAATGTATGAGTTAAAGCAAAACTATACCCCCAAAATGAATACTTAACCAACATATACATTTTCCAACCGCGCTATTCCATATATTATGGTCTGATCGTTGGGCTGTGGGGCCCAAGACTGGATCAGCCTGATATTGCCCACCTCAATGTTGGTACATCGGGGAGAGATCTGCTCGTTTGGCGATATTGCAAAAACAAGCAGATCTCTGTGTGTATGGCTACCTTAAAGGTGTTATTTACCTTCCCACGCTTTTTTCAGTTCAGTGGTTTTCAAATTTCACCAGAGATAGACCATTTTTTCAATTGCTCTCCATTTTTTATGGTTTTTCCATAATGTAAAAGGGGTTGTTCATCTTTCAGTTAACTTTTAATAAGATATAAAGTGTCATATTCAGAGACAATTTGTAATTGTTTTTCTTTTTCCATGTTACATCAAATGTGAACAACCCCTTTACATTTTGGAAAAACCATAAAAAATTAAGAGCAATTTGGAAAAAAAAAAGTATTTCTGGTGAAAAATCTAAACAGAACAGAAAAAAAGTCACAAAAAATCATTTTCATTAAAGATACTTTTGTCAACATGAGCTCTTTCCACTTCCACTTTGGTGTGCTGCCTTCCCCATGCCTCAAAATCAAGCATTGACACAACAGAAAACTGGAGATACCCGCACCTCCAGTAGCTGCAAGACTCCCAAAGCAGCCTGCATCAATAGACATGTAGCAAAAGTTTGGGGCTCACCTCGCTCTCAACACAAATGCCACAAATGAAATCCACCAGATATACTGCACGTGTACCAATTTGAATATGCAAAGGTGTAGGGGCATATTTACTAAAGGGTGAAGCGACTAACGCTGGAGATGATTCGCAGGGACTTCACCTATCTACTAACGGGCACATGCAGCACTTCACTAGCGAAGGAGATAGACGCTAGTGGTCGCTCTGGCAAATGGACGTTACAAATTCACGAAGACATGGATTTTACCAAATGTTACCTCTTTCGCCAGACTTGCCTTCGCCAGCTCAGACCAAGAGAAGTGCAATGGAGTGCATAGATCTTCCTCAGTCTTCTTTGAGTGGAAAATCCAAAGTCCAGTTTCCCCCATACATTTAAGAACATATGGAACATTATTTTATAGTGGGCTTATGTGTATGGCATTAAAACAACTCTATTGACATTATTAAGGTTCCCTGGACATGTTAGTGTAAATGTAATTTATTGGATGCACCATGTAACATAAAAAGCTCCATTCCACTTTAAATTGCCTGCCGTATGCAAATTAGCCTGAGGCAAAATTGAATGCAAGCGCATCTTCTTGATTTGCTTGCACTGCCGAAGGAACACCAGTGAAAATTCGCCAGCATTCGTCGCCTGCAACGAAACTTCGCAAATTAGTACATTTGTATTGCCTGAGCGAATTTTAGCCTGCAGACGTTTTGCGATGGCAGCAAAGCCCTCGCTGTCGAATTTTCGCCCTTAAGTAAATTTGCCCTGTAGTGTCCGGATTCGTGAATTCAAGAGAGGACCACATCCATTTATAACAATTGTAGGTTCAACAAATAACTCAGAGTTTGATGAACACCAAGGCTAGTCAGTCTATTTTCAGAGAAAAATAGCAAGTCATACATTTGAACTGCCCTTTTCGTTACATTCAAAGAACTGAGTACTGATTAACAGACTGCAGACTGAAGGTTTGCCTGTTGTCTACTTTATACAATCTGCTCTACAGCCCCTAATTTCCTTGTAATTGCATCCTTGGGTTCCCAGACACATCATGTGGTTTAACTTCAATCTATGCAACAAACCAAGACAACACAATGGCACAGCAGAAATTGGCGCCAACATACTATATTTAAAGCCATTTTGTGAAAACACAGGTGTACACAGATTAAATAATGTCAACCACAGCTATTACAGTAACAATATGAAACAATTCTGCCTTTTGTTACTTTTTTGTCTGATATAGTTCAAGTCAATAATAGAAATTGCTTGTGTAACGCTACAAAGAAATACCTTTCAAGTCATTCAAGGCAAAAAACTTGTGCAAGACACAGCCCTCCTTACCAGTAATCCTATCATAACTTCTAAAGTTGATTTAGCAACAAAGTTAAAACCACTCAAGTCAATGTCACATAATGGGCCTTATGCACTGGTTATAATAATGCAATCCACTGCTTTCCACGCAGTCTTTACATGGCACTGCACCCCACTGCCACTGCACACAAACATGGAGCACATTTGTACCCAGGCAGTAACCTATCAGATATTTACTTTCATTATTCTACCTGCAGTGAATTGAAAAAAGGCTAATAATAATGCTATGGGTTACTGTCCAGGTGCAAGTTTGCCTAGTATTTATAAGTAAGCCCCATGGGACAAGGTTCTAAGCAAATGCAGGAAAACAGCTGAAACCATTAAAACACTGTATCTCACAATGACTTTCATATTTTGTGATTAACAGACCTGAGATGAGAGAAGCGTGCAGCACAGATTTTTAATCCTGCCTGGTCGACATCTGGCCGACTTTCGGCCAGATACTGATCGGGGAAGCCCGTCGGAGGGCCCCATTCGCGGGCCGATAAACTGCTGTCGGCAGCTTTTATCAACCCATGCATGGCCACCTTAAATCTCCATGAATATGCTCGTCTGCCCCTACCCTTACTAATTTAAACTTAACACATTCTACATGAATTCTTTTGGATTGGCGCACAAGCAGAGCTATAAGCTCTAAACATCTCTAAAACATTGTACAGAAACATTAAAAGGTGTCGGCACAAAAAAAGCAAACCTATTTTTTGCAGAGCCCTGCCACCACTCAACATGTATCTAAAGGGAGAATATTTCCCTGAATTACTATTTTGTTAAACCATTGACTGCCTGTGTGTGAAAAACATAATCAAACAAGAAAACAAGAAAAAAAGCAGTTTTAATAGTGGGTAACATTGCTACCGATGGTTATTTCAGCACGAATGGACATTTTGTATTGCAGAGTTTCATCTGGTTTAACATGTTCACTAATAGGTGTACTTGATATTGAGCAGTATATCACCTGTGCACTTACATCACTAATACACGTCATGTGTGGATTCCCGCCACAAGGGGTATTTAAATGGGGGATCATTGTTGTTTGTACACTTCGATAAAGGCTGTGGATACAGCCGAAACGTCATCTCTTTTTATCTTTTTAAATAAATATTCTATTTTTGCCAAGACCTGTGAGTGCGACCCTGACATCTGATTGCTTATATATATATGGGATCGGTTATCAAGATTGTTTGGGACCTGGTGCTTTCTGGATAAAGGATCTTTCAGTTATTTGGATCTTAATACCTTAGGGCAGTGCTGTCCAAGTTCTGTGGTAGTGAGGGCCAATTTTTTTTCTGGTGTACATGGTGGAGGGCCGACAATGAAAGTCAGTGTTGACCACTCCCCTTTTTAAACTACACCCACGTTACCACAAGAACTTTTAAGATCATATCCACATTAGTGGTAGTAGCACACCAAAAAACCAAATGGTTTGTGCTCACTGCAGAGATATCCCTCATCACTCAATTGTGAAAATGTAAGACCATTTGCCTAATCCTCCGCTGTTGATAATACAGAAACCCCCAATACATGATTAAACAAATTAGGGACCCTTAATAACTATTTCCAAATGCTAACAACCCCCTACCAGGCTTACATCCCACAGGTAGCATAGGGCAAGCACACAATGACACAAACAAGTGGCACTGGGCAAGCAGAGTATGACACATTCAAGCAGCACCGGGCAAGCAGAGTATGACCAACACAAGCTGTACTCCATACAGTGACACAGTACTAGTGCCCCATTAGCATTTTGAATAAGTTGTGAACATGTGAACAATGTGGGCAGTTTCAGTCTGGGTCTCAGGTGTGCAATGTACAGGGCTTTAGGATTGTGAACAATAGAGGTGTTACAAATGTGAACAATGCAGGGAGGTTACAGGTGTGAGCAATACAGGGGATAAGTCTGAATTTGAGTCTAAAACAATGCAGGGGCCAGTTACTCTCTGGAATGGAACCTTTTAAAATTTACACATGGTAAGCAGACAAAGCAGGCAGACTTTCATGGCCACAGAAGGAGGGGTTGGCCCGAGGGCTGCCAGTTGGACAGCCCTGCCTTAGGGTAAGGGAACAAGGCGACATTGTAGCCAGCAGGAAGGCAGAGAAAGGCAGTTTGGAAGATTGTCGTCCCGAAGAAGAGGCGATTAAATTTCCCCAAATCTGCCAGTGAGCCCTTATCCTCAAGACTACTAAAAAAATCATTTAAACATTAAATAAACCCAATTGGCTGATTTTGCTTCCAATAAGGAGTGATTATAGATTAGCTAGGATCACAGACAAGGTATGGTTTTATTATTACAGAGAAAAGGCAAATATTTTTTTAAAATTTGCATTATTTGGATAAAGTAGAGTGGGTAAAGATTTATGTGCTTATGAATTATATTTTATTTGATAGAAGGGGGGTTTCTGTACATACACTACTATGAATTAAGAAATGCATTATGATGCTGAATAATCTTAGAACGATAAGAAACGGATCACACACCTAATAACTGTTGATGTGAAACACTATAGTAACAAGTAGAGGTTTGTTACAAAGGAATGTAGGGTATGTGCATGGGGGAGGGGATACAGCTGAGAAACACAGTTCCCTCTCCAATCCCACAGATTCCTTTGGTGGGCTTTCATCTATAGAATCATCTCTAAATTATCCCGACCGCAATAAGGAATGTGATAACAGCAATTTCCATTTCAAAGACTATGTGAAGTTATTGTGGGATAGGGGGGGAAAAACTGAAAATTAAAGCTGGCCATAGACGTAAAGATTTTTGAAAGATCCAATCGTGAGACCACAATTGTCTCAAAACAATCGTTTAAATGTCCAATGTGTCCATCAACTAAAAAGACCATTTCAGGCGATATTGCCTGCAAAACTGAAGGGTAGCTGCCTGCTTGGCCCTGCAAACATAGGTAGATTGCATGGGGACCGATAAAGATTTTTTAACCTGGCCAATCAATTTTCTGACAGATGTCGGAACAAAAAATGGTAAAAATGGTACGATCGTTCTAATCCCACTAACCGATAATTTGACAGATTGGTCAGACTTTGCTAAAATCGGTCGTGCGGTAGAGAAAGATCTTTGCGTCTATGTCAGTGCTTCACAACCTGGGGGTCGAACAACCCCTTCACAAGAGTCACTTAAGGGGTTCCAGGAGCAGGTTCAACTCTCTCCCCACTAGCTCTGGGCCAAGGTTGTAGCTCTCCGGGTGTTGGTGCTGGGAGTTGCAGTTCAGTAATCTGTGTAGGGAAGCCAGTTGCACTACAACTTTCTATATCCCCTTAGTAGGGACTGCCATACAGCTCTCCCTGCCCATTTAAAGCGGGCAATCATATTTGTAAAATTAACATGGTAATTGGGGGGTGGCCAAAATGTTTTGCCCCACTATGCACGGAAAACAAACCTTTATGCAGACACGCTGTCTCCTGTACTTTCCTAACAATCTGCTCTTGGCTGGCCACTAAAATATTTTATTATTTTATGGTTGGGGGTCCCCACAAAATGAGAAACTGTATTAAAGGGTTGCAGCATTAGGAAGGTTGAGAACCACTGGGCTATGGGGAGCTTAAGGCTTCACAAAAAGACAATATACTGTAAGTATTAGAATACTGTAAATTAATAACCATATATGTTAAAGAAGGTGAGGGGCAGCTGCCAAAATACATCCAGGTTATTTCAAGCAGTTTATCCACAGAGGTGATAAAACATGCCTTTTGTGTGAACATACCTAGTGCATTGTGACATACAGCAACTTCTCCCAGAGAGAGCACATTTGTGCAGACTGTATCGGAAGACTTTACACCTACTACAAAGCCTCGAACATACACACGAAGCAGAAGCAAGACTTCCCCCTGCACGGATGCAGTAACCATTCCTCACAGGCCACTGGGGAAAAATAGTACATCACCACTTCCATCTTATTTAATGACTGTCTGAATCACAGTGACAATAAAGCAGTGGGGTTTCAGCTGAAGTGAAATAACACATGCTACATGGAAATTACAACACAAACTAATCTCACGATCCTATATACATTTTATAAACGTTTTTATTGAAATGTGCAACATTTACTTTTGTAAAAGTTTACTTTTGCAAAATTAAAGGGGTACAGTGCAGAGCTGCACAAAGTGCATGTGAGATACTCATCTGTGCAGCAACACAGGTTGGATTAGTGCAATTATTCCACATAGCCCTGAACTCAGCATGACAAAAGTTCACACACCTTGGGGGCTGATAGGAGCTCTTAATATATAATGCATTTACAACCACTGGGCGACCTGTATTTCCTTGGATAGGTGCAGCTGATGTTTATCTTGGCAGCATGGAACACCTTTTTCTAAACAATACAGTGTCCAGTACAGAAAAGAAAAAAAATCTAGCCCATTATTGAGTCTTCTCCTTAGGGCAATGACATTTGGAAGGAAACAGACTCTTCTGTGGGTAACACTAAGATCCAGAAAAATGAAGATTGCACCCATGTAAAAGCTTCACAGTAATTCAGGTAATCATGAGAAAATACAATTTTCTTTTGTGATTAAGTCAGATTACAGCATGTAAAACATCTTGTCTACCATTGCCTTGGGATGTTTGCAATTGCAAAAAATGACTACAGATTATACAGTGAGACGTCTGTAACCAATGAAACTAGCGGCTAAAAAAAAAAACTTAAGGATACAGCAATGTTTGACCAAATTGATGCTCTGCCGGGTATATTTACAAAGTTTAAATATTGCCCTTCTAACAGGTGAACTACATGGTGCGACGTCTTCATATCCGACTTGCTGAAAGGAAGCGCATGCAACAAGACGGATGCGCCAAATATAATGCAAGTAATAGAAATATCGCACCTACAAACTACATGCATCCAACATGACTGTCAGTTGAAGGCGCAACTTAAGGCATTCACATCAGTCATGTCAGATACATGAAGTTTGTAGGTGCGATATTTCTATGACTTACATTATATTCAACAAATACGTATTGTTGCATGCACTTCCTCTCTCTGGGTCAGATCTGTGTAGTTCAGCCCTAAGTCAGATGATGTTAACCTTCATACAAATCATATTTTCCTCTAATATTCCTCTAAAACCATAATTATACCACTGCTGCATAATATACCATTTTGCTTTGTGTAATTATGCCAGTGTCTCTTTCCCCTTAAATTTACCTGGCTAATTAATGCCAATTAGCATGGAGGATATGATATAGATAACAACATACTAAAGTGTCTTCCGTATCTTTATAGTGGAACTTTGCCAGTCTGGACCTGACCAAATTACTAACAAAAAAATTAAAGCATTAGTACTCCTGGTAAACGTACATATTTCTGAAGTTTCGCAGTGCTGTAATTATACCAGGCGAAGTAATACAAAATGTTTGTAAATACAAAAGAAAAATCTGCCTTGCTGGTGTTATAGTAAACTGGTGATGTGGAGAATTTTTGTGGTCATCATGTTATCCTGTTAACACACAGCTGGTCAATAAGTAGTTTATACTGGTGGACTGCCAAATTGTAATGTACCATGTAAAAGCAACACCCATGCATTTTATAGTTTGCTAATTACCCCGACAGGGTGAAGGGTAGGGTCACTGGTTAATCCATTTTTTTTTTATTTTGACTTAACAAAGCTATCTTAATAGCACATGTTAATTATTCAAACTGAAAAGAAAGAAACAACATAATAGAAAACAATATGCCAATATCACTGCATGCATTCTGAAGGGTCACATGTCCAGACTTAAGGGGAGCAGGTTTCAATAAAAAGAGAGAAAAAATAGATAAAATGCAGAAAGCAGATAGTTCGTTCTTGACTGCATAGCAATATATAACTTGGAAGTAATACTGCTCTCCTATCCCATCATCAAATTGTTTTAAAAAGCTATTTATTTATTTTTAAAATTCAGTATGTTTAAATTGCTAGTCTTTAATGAGAGTACAACTGATCAAAAGTTGCCTTAATTTAGTCCAATTAAAAAACTAATAGATTAAAAATTAAGTTGAATTAAGGATTTAAAAGTGACTGTGTATTCTTTACATTATAAATACCATTGCAGCTGTTACTTCATGTACTACCTCTAAATATATCTAAAAATATAATACTGGGAAAAAACACATTTCCTGCAAAAGCAGCACTTAAAACATAAAATCCTTCTCATTTACCATGCCCCAGCATGAAAAGGCATTCTCGCTTTGTCTAGTCATTTCCATTACAAAGGCATCGGGGTAAGTGTAAGTCGAAAGCACTAATCGCTTCACACCAATACATTATAATTTCAGATCATAGAAAACAGTCACCCATTTCATTCCAGTAGTTCTAAACCTTATCTCTGTAACAGCTACCATCATTTCCTGACAAAGCAATAGAAGCTTACTACAAAGTAAACTTAAAAGGGTAATGGCTCGGAGTTCTGTGTTTTGAAGCACAACAAAAAGTAGTATGTTTTAAAGCACTTCTCCTCTAACAGAAGACTTTTACCTGGAAACACTAGTCGGATTATCCGTCCATCTACTACCCGACAAGCGCTTGCAGAAGAGCGTTCAGGCTGCTAAAAAAGTGCATTATGTGCCATTACTCAAAGGGCACGTTTATAAAGTTGTGTAAAATGATTAACTCAAACGAATAAATGGAGGTATAAAAAAACTTGACATTGGAGTGCAAAGCATCAGCATTGCAGAAATAAACCTGAAAAAAATGTCTATTAGGCAATGCAGCAGGGTGGCAGAATCTAGGAATTTCCTTAGGGTTAGAATATATGAATATAGATGATGGGAAACACCAGATTTAATGAAGTAAGCAAACCGGCCACTTCATTTATAAAATGTATTTCATAAAGTAGCTGTGCCAAAGATGGCCCTGAAAAATTTACTATAAACAAAGTGGGGCTCATTTATAAACTCTGGGCAAATTTGCACCTGGGCAGTAACCCATAGCAACCAATTAGTTTATTGGCGTTCACCCTACAGCTGACTGAAAAAAAGCTAATCACTGATTGTTTGCCACGAGTTACTGGCCAGTGTTTATAAATGAGCCCCAGTATGAGCTTAATTTTAAATGCAAAATATGCAGTAAGCCATTGGCTGTCTATGAAAGCCCCAAACATATTTGCACAGTTAAACATCATAAGGTGGCACGGGTCCAAATGAAATTCCTTGATCAGCTGTTTGAAGGTCTTCTACAAAATGCTGACAGCAAACAGGACATAAATATAGTCACACCGGACAAATGCACAACTCACCTGTTGACAAAAACGCTTCTTTGAGGTACAGGAGTACGTCTGCAAACTTCCTAACATCATTCACAAGCAACATTATGTATTCAGGGTCCACAACAGAGTTGTCATAATCCGAGTTGGTGCTGATACTGCTCAGCGAATTGCTTTTCGTACTCCGTCCCATTCCCCAGCTGGCAGAGTTTGATATGGTAAAAAAGTTTGAGGTAGAGAAGCGGGAAAATCCCAAACCACGTCTGTTACTTCCTCCGTTCTGGCGCAACATCCCAGCTTCTGCAATGCTTTGGAGAGCTGCTCAGCTAGCCTTCAGTGCCACTTGCTGCCCATTGACCAAATATCCAAACCTGTAAAATATTTATATGATATGTATTAATGTAAAAGCGTAAATGGCTGAAAATGGCATATAGATACCGTATATAAAAATTATAATCATATCAGTATTAATGCATAGTGTCCTATGTAAGCTTAATTTTCTAGTTAGGGAAACAAGGAAGCGTTGTAATGAGGGGTAGCAAGTCCTCATGGGTTATCCGCCAAATGGAGGGCCAAAATAAACCGATCTGGCAGCGGTGGAGTGATAATCCAAAACATGCGAAACAGAGGTCACTCCGGATCAAATGTAAAGCGGGTGGAAACCAGTATAGTAAGATAAAATATGGCTTTATTGAGTTCTTCTTAAAATATCAACATAGCAGGCAGGGGAATAGCTTGACGCGTTTCGTGATGTAAAAGTCACTTCATCAGAAGAAATAAGAAGCAAAAGCTAGTTATGTAGGGTTTCACATCTAGAATAACAATGAATGCCAATTAGGAAAAAAAAAAAAGCTGGGCAGCAGTTAATTTAATTTAGGAAAATAATCACAAAAACAAAAATTTAATTAATATAAGCTTCATCTCACTGAAAAAGGAAACTTTAATAAATTAAAATTATTAAATAAATTAAACTGTGTATCATTTCAGAAATAATAAATTTGCTCTACACTAGATTTCTCAACAAGTTTCTCTTCATTCTCTTCTCATGCAGGAGTCAAAAGTCTATTGTGATTGACAGCAAATATATCTTTGGGGGTTCTCTTTCAATGTAGTATTAAAGCCAACTCAAAAAATAGATGATTTTAAAAGGGTGAGCTTTAAGAATGAATCTACAACAAATATAAATGTTGCACCCTCATGACAGTTATCACAATGTCATTCGCCTGTCAGGCATACACATGAGGCAGAATGACAGAGATTTTCAGGCCTAAAACCATGTTGTGTACATAAAGACAGGTGAATCACATGTAGTCAGTGGCATTAAGTGTCTGAGTTCATAGGCAGCAGTGACATGAAATACATGCCACAACAATAAGTAAAACAGCTATGGATATTACTATATTAGCATATTGGTATATTGCAATAAAAGTTTTCATACTACCTACTTTGACAAAAAAGAAAAAAAAACAATAATAAAAAGCGGAGTTGATACTGAATTACATGTGGTAGAGAATGGTTTGCAAAGCAACACCAACAAACTAAACCTCCCCCCTCCAATATACAGTGGTGTGAAAAACTATTTGCCCCCTTCCTGATTTCTTATTCTTTTG
>CM044438.1:83835385-83848110 GCA_024363595.1 Xenopus borealis | reverse complement strand
ATGCAAAAGAATAAGAAATCAGGAAGGGGGCAAATAGTTTTTCACACCACTGTATAGGCTCTACTGTGGACAACCAATCTCATAAAAAATCACTTCAGAATTCTGTAAGTAAAATACATTACTTGCGGCAGCTATTAAAAGCTGAAAAAGGAGAAAGGGTAATCTCTGTAGTATACCATAGGATTCTTCAGAACATATCTGTTATCTAATGTTTATTGTATACTTGAATGGCTGCCCCCATGGCTACACAGCAGCTTGTTTATATAAAATATAGTTGTGTTTCTATAGCATTCTATAGCTGATTATACCAGTGGAGGGCAACAGTATTTATTCCTTTAAAACACTTTCATTTTTTGACATTACTGTTCCTACTACACCCTAAAAATGAATATGGCCAAAATTGCCATGTTTTATTTACTGAATGTATTGCACCAGCCTAGAGTTTCCGCTTCTCAATAGCAGCAATGATCCAGGACATCAAACCTCTCACAAGGGGTCACCATCTTGGAAAGTGTCTACGACAGTCACAAGCTCAGTGGGCTCTGAGCAGCGGTTGTCACAAATTATTAAACTAAAAGAGAGGATGGCTGTAATGTAAGCTGATGCTACAGGGCGGATTATTAAATTATAATGCTTGTTGCACTGGTTTCTGTGCTGCCGTGTAGTAATTATCTGTATTAATTACTAATCAGCCTTATACAGTGACATTTCTATTCTATGTGTACTGTATATATGGAGTCGTCCATAAGCTCAGTAAGTGACAGCAGCACAGGGCATGAAAGAATATGGGGAGCTAATGGGGCATGAGGAACAGATCTTCCCTGCGAAAGGACTGTGGTTGCCTTGGGCTGGTACAGAAGCACAAAACATAATGCACAACATTTCTAGCCTAATTTCCTTGTGCTTTAAGAAGAAGGTATTTTCAGGATATTTGTTGCCTGCCGCAGATTTAAAGGACCACTGACATCAAAAAATGTAATTGTTTTAAAGTAATAAAAATATAATGCAGTGTTGCCCTGCACGGTTTGCTTCAGAAGCACTACCCATGTTTATATATATATATAAGCTGTTGCGTAGCCATGAGGGCAACTAGCCAAAGGAGAAAAGGCTCAAGTTACACATCATATAAGTTCTGTAGAACATAATGTTATCTGTTATCTATTACTTATCCTGTGCCATATAGCCGTTTTTCAATTTCCGGCATTGCTACTTAGCAGCGTGTTTATATGAACTATAGTAGTGTTTCTGAAGCAAACAGATCAGTTTTAAAGGGGTTGTTCACCTTCCAAACACTTTTATCTGTTCAGTGGTTTTCAGATTGTTCTCAATAAATAAAGACTTTTTTCAATTACTTTCCATTATTTATTTTTTACTGTATTTCCAAAATCTAAGTGTAAAGTTGAATGTTGGTGTCTCTGGTGTTTGAGTCTGGCAGCTCAGTAATTCAGGTGCAGACTATAAACTGATACAATTTTGCAACATTGAATTGATACATTTCACAGCAACATCTCTAGAGTATTAGCAACTATTGTATCAATTCTAACAGCTGCCTGTAATGAAACCCAGAGATTCTACTCAGCAGGGACAAAGATAAGAAATGTATCTATTAAATGCCCCCTCCCAGAGCTGCTTTAGAAGGTGAAAAATGACACTTTACATTTCAATATTAGTAAAACATTTACAAATAGAAAATAGACAGTAATTGGGGAAAAAAAGTCATTATTTCTGGTGATCTATCTGAAAATAACTAGTTGTTGGACAACCCATTCAACAGCGCAGGGCAACACTGCATGATAGTTTCTTTACTTTAAAAACGCTTTCAATTGTTGGTGTTACTGTTCCTTTAACAAAGAAACCTTGCATGCAAGCACCCTTAGGGTGTCTGCGATAAATCTTCACTACTGTGGGCAACTAAGGAAAAAGTTAAAACATATATAACCTGTATCTATTTCTCATTTGCTGTCCCTAACCGATAGATTTATACCCCACATTGCTGATAAACCTCTGTCCCTACAGTGGAATATTTTCTCCTCTCTTAGCTGGCAAAATTTTTCAATTAGGCCCACAACATTTCCCTCAGCACAAGAAGTCAACTTTTTTTTTTTAGATTCGGCATACAAAAAAAATCTATTTGGTGGCAGGCACAAAGGATATTTATACGGTGGCATGCGTTTGCTGGCCCTGGACAAGTGGGAACGGAGAAGAACTGGAGCTCAAGTGACTTTGGTCAAGGCTAAGAAAACCTGTAGCAATGTGGAAATGTTACATATTTATCTGAGAGATCTGCACACAGCTACACATCATGCTCCAATCAAATTGATGATAATTTAAACACAAGTTTTACCTTTTCTTCTCCATTAAATGATTTCCTACTGGAAATAATGTGACTCGCCAGTGGGAAAACACACACACAGGGGCAGAGTTATCATCGGTCAAATTTCGAATAAAAAAAAAATTCGAAATTCGACCATATGAATAAAAGGGAAGTAAAATCCTTCTAATTCAACTATCAAATTCGAAGGATTTTACCGCAATTCAATCAATCGAACAGGAAAAAATCGATTGATTTGAACGATTTTATAGATCGAGTTTTTTTTAATTCAATCTAAAATAATGATTCCCAATTTGGTAGCTTGGTTCTAGCGAACAAGTTGGTCGAATAAAAATTTAAAGGGGGAGTACTTCTACCATCACATAGTCGAATATTCAAATAAATTTTTATTCGAATTCGACTATTCGATGGAATTTGCCTAATTTGATTATTCAAAGATTCAAATTTAATTGAAATTCGATCGAAATTCTAATTATTCATGTGAATTTAGTAAATCTGCCCCACAGTGTTGTCTTGTGAGAACATGCCTTCACATGCAACAGTGAAGTGCAGGTTTTTGTGCTCAACATATGCAGATCAAGGGAAGCTAATCCACATCAAAAGCATTTTTGGTTGTGGAGAGCCACTCATTGTGCATGCAAATCTGAGAAATACTGTGTAGAAAACTCGACATTACTCAAACTTCCATTTTCAAAATACTTTATAGGCTCAGTGATCTCCGCCAAATGGTTTGTGTCGAACATATCGCTTGTCTGCCTGGCCCACATCACAGACTCAAATAGAACATTCTTTACAGAAGCCAGTTAAAGCGCTGTATTTGCAAAAGCACACAGTCCTGTTGGACTTCTGTAAAAAAACTGTTCTATTTTAACCAGTGAGGAGGGTAAAGATGTTAAGTGATTCTGACACTAAAAAATTAATTTTAACATATGAATGTACATTAAATGTTACCTATCCTATAGGTCATGTTGATCATTTTTTGCAGAGAGGTTTCTTTTTGTTTATAATTGTTAGTTGAAGTTCCTAAGCCTGACTCTCTGACTTTGCCAACCTGACTGTCCCATCTCAGCCTGTTAGTTAGAGTTTCTAATGATTACAAATGCCTACTGCACAAATATGGCAGCCCTACCATACAGGAACATGGGGCAACAGACAGGTAATGTAAAAGCATCATGCAAATACTTTATGGCAAAGTTAGAATCCATTATCATAATAGATGTAAAAAAAGAGTTTAATTTCAGGTTTTAGTATCTCTTTAGTTATTTATTTTCCTGGACCATTTCTTTTCTTTTTTTTTGCCCCTCCCAGATGATTTTTTTCTAGGGAGGACACAGACTAAACTTTTGCATTTTAAAGCACAATCAGGCCAGCTCTCAACTAGAAACCAGTGTCTCCAGTAAGAATTTATCTGTGCAGTCCATAATTTTCCGATCATATTTAAGAGCCAGGAAGGCAGACCCACATAAACATTTTGGGTGAGGAGGCCCACATCAGTCATATCAACCTTAAATGATAATGTGAGTTGCACGCGAATTTGTACGTGCTCTTCAATTCTACTGGCAAGATAAGGAACTGAATCAACAGTGTTATTTCTCATCTCTGATCTGAATCATATGAAAACCTTATGTCTCTTTTGACGTGAGCTACTCATATACAAACACTAACACGCATACACAACACAGATATCCTTTGCTAAGTGCAGACGAGTCTCTCTTCCACCTCTGTTTTTTTTTTTACAAACCAGCTCAAATTCCTAAAAGCAGTGGGCCCCAGGGAAAAGTCTCAATGTGATAAGCTGCCAAACTGCTCGCTCTCGGGAGTACATAAATACAATCAACAACACTCGCTAACAGGAAAACACAAATACAGACAGGCCAGAGTTGGAATTATAACTGTCCTGCATTCATTACAAAATACGCAGGCAGAGCCAGGAGGAAGAACAGAGATTTTCTGCAAAATAGAATACATGGAATCTGGAGCAAGAACATACTTTCTAAGAAGTAAACTAAGGATATATAGAAAGTTCTCTCTATAGATGGCAAACACAAGCAAATGAAACAGTTTTAGAGTTTTACCAGTATTTTTTTTGCATATCAGAGTAAATTACAATACAGCCATCTGCAAAATCACAGCTATAAAATGCAAGACAAACTGGACGATATGTATATTTGGTCATCAACCTACAGCAGAAAATTGTACCTCAGAACTTTTTGCATAGTAAAAGAAAATGTAATTCAAAGTATTCTTCCTAATATACATTAGAAATATGTAGCTATTTGTACTTATCATGGATATTAAAAGCAGATTCTGTCTGTTTATACTCTCTACAGTCCTGGGTCTGACCCATGAAACAATATCGAAAGTCAGCTGATTAAAGAAAAACTATACCCCGGAACAATGTGGGTCTTTATACAAATATATTGAATAAAATAGCTCATATGTAAAACCCAGCTCCATGTAAATAAATCATTTCCATAATAATATACTTTTTTAGTAGTATGTGCCATTGGGTAATGTTAAATAGGAAATTGCCATTTTAAAAATAAGGTCTGCCCCCTGGAATCGTAGGATTCACAGTGCACACAAACATACCAAACATATTAGGTCACATGAGCCAATTAACAGACCAAGTTCTGCCTTTTGCTTCCACACTTCTTCCTGTTACAGTTAGAGCTGCAGTATTTCTGGTCAGGTGATCTCTGAGGCAGCACAGACCATTACAAGACGTAAAATGGCAATATTTGCTTTAATATATATATATATATATATATATATATATATATATATATATATATATATATACCCGTTTGGTAAGATTCTTGAATATGTCACTTAATTTGATATAAACATAACATTGCGCAATTGCGGTGGCAGATTCTGGAAGTTATACACAAGGATGCAGGTATAGTGAATAAAAAGTATTTATCAAGACGTGAGGCATACTGGATTTGGAAACTGAAAACACTGCGGCCCAGAGGTCTCAACGAAAATTTCAATTTGTTGGTGTTTTTAAACGTTTATGTGTAAAATGAATATTCCCCTTTTCTCTCACAGATAAGAAATGTCGGGGTGGTTCATAAGAAAATAGAGTTAAGTAATAACCCCACAGGCTGTAAGTAAACAATTTGTATAATATTTATAATGCAACTTTTTGATAACACAATTATTGGACTGAATTTGATAATGGACAATTACATTAGGATTGGACTTTGTTCTGCACTCAATGTGAATATAATTTGATAAAAGAAACCATTTCTGAAGTGTGAAGGGTTAACTCACTATATGGGTTGTGTTGCATTGTGGGGGAGGAGCTTATGATTTAAAGGTGGTTTGTACACTTGGGAATTGTATCCTGATGAAGGGGGGGTAATTCCCCCCCCAAACGTTGAATTCTTTGGTGGCACATTAAAAGGAAGGAACAGACAGACCAGGATTTTGCTGCAGGCACAACGCTCAAATCATGTAATAAATAACTACAGGAATTTTCCCACAATTATGTGATTATAGTGTATTACTTGCATTCTCAGCACCAAGATGGCAAGGGATTTTCTAACACTAGTGAAAAACACCAGCTGTGGCATTGCCCTTATTGTACTAATACGATAAAGGTAAGCTTCTACACTCAAAAAAATGCTGCCTATCCCTGTGCTAACAAATCAAAAATAAATCTATGGCAGAAACCAAACCACTGAAACTGGAAAGTACTATAAAAGAACAACTTCCTCAGCATACAGTGCTTATTGTCAGAGTTGTCACAGCATTAACCATAAATGAAAATCAGTAAATCAAAAAGATATTGCTCTATATAACCTTTACTTCTGTTTGTAAATGAAAATGGAAAAGCAACATCAAAAGATCTCACAAACTCTTTAAAAACACCCTTAGCATTCTATAAACCAAAATATAAAAGAGGCAATTAACCCACTGTTCAAAAGTTGCACAAACACTAATATTTCATCTGTACAACATAGGCTGAATATAGATTTAAAAGTCAATGGGTATTTAGATGAGAGACAGCGGAGAGGCAACTGAATTTTTTTAATAGCCTCTTCAGCATTGCCAAAAAAAACATAAAGACGATGCTTAATGTGGCACAATTCCACACTTTAATAAGCTGCAGTAGTATCTGCTTCCAACATCCGGCACCATGTGATTCTAAAATGGCATAAAACAAATACCTTGCTGTAACGCCCATCATTTAACTTCAATAACAAATTATTCTGATTTTTGCATGTACTGAATTATATGTTCTGACTGAACATTTGGCAGTAAAATGGTTATACATTAAAATATCCCATATGTCAATTGGAAACCCCAGATTTAGACATTTCCCCAACACTATATACGTCACATTCCCACATTTAAAGGGGTTGTGCACCTTCCAAACACTTTTTTTTCAGTTCAGTTCAGTTGTTTTCAGATTGTTCCCGAGAAATAATGCCTTATTTCAATTACTTTCCATTATTTATTTTTTACTGCTTTTCCAAAATCATTAAATTGTAATGTCCGTCTCTGATTTTCGAGTGTGACAGCTCAGTAATTCAGGCGCAGACTCTAAACTGTTACAACAATATTGCAACATTTAGTTGACACATTTCTCAGCACCTTCTCTGTAATGAAACCCAGAGATTCTGCACAGCAGGAACAAAGATAAGAAATGTATAAACTTAATGCATCAATTTAGAACAGTTTAAGGCTAAGGCCAGACGGGGGGATTCGGAGGAGATCTGTCGCCCGGCGACTTCTCATCGCCGAATCTCCCCGAATAGCTAGGCACCGCTGCGCACCGGCGAGGCTTAAAGTCGCCTGCGCTTGTTCACACGGAGCGGCGCGATTTTTAAAGTCGCTCAAAATTGCCTCGCCAGGCAATTTTGAGCGACTTTAAAAATCGCGCCGCTCAGTGTGAACAAGCGCAGGCGACTTTAAGCCTCGCCGGTGCGCAGCGGTGCCTAGCTATTCGGGGAGATTCGGGGGCGAGAACTCGCGGCGAGAAGTCGCCAGGCGACAGATCTCCCCCGAATCTCCCCGTCTGGCCTTAGCCTAAAGGGTCAGCAACCAAGAGCTGCTTTAGAAGGTGAAAAATGACACTTTACACTTCAATATTAGAAAAACGATCACACATAGAAAATAGAAAGTAATTGGAAAAAGTTGTTATTTCTGGTGATCTATCTGAAAACAAATGATTGCTTGAAGGTGAACTACCCTGTTAACCCTCATTTCTACTTCTAGAGGTCTCCCTCAATATGAAATCATGCTACACTGTACAGTGCTGTGTACACAAATATTACAATAAAATTATACATACTTCCAACCACCTTGCACACTAGAGTAGATTCTTCTTTTTCATTCATTAATTCTTCTGTACACCAGTTCTTTACCAACAAGATACTTGTTATGCTCCCACATATCCCTTACAGGTTGAAGTTTATTTACACAAATCAGTTATATTGCCGAACACTGCAAAACGTAGCATGCTTTTTTATCATGAATGCCCAAGCTTTTCCCACCTACTACCTACCTAATTAGGTCCACTGAAGTCTTATATTGCATTTACAGTACACACAACACCCAAGTGGTCTTTCATAGACACAATGGACCCTGGGGTTAGCGGATTACACAGGCAGCACAGTGTCAACAACCCTAACTGATTATAAAAGAACTTTCAATGAGACAAGTTCAGCTGAAGGCCTGTGTTATCATGCAGAGTGCAAATATGTCAGAAACCATTTAGCTATAATGTCCCCCTAACAAAATATTTCCATACACCTAAATTTTCCCTTGATTACCCTCAATGAACCCTTGTCATGCTGAGGGCATTGTCCAAACTCTTGCTGAACTACCCTAATTTAGTCCCTCCACTAGTTTCCCATGTTCATTTCCAACATTATTGACAGGTTACTAATTATGTGTGTTCATTCCCAGCACTGCTCACCAGTTTACTAGTTCTATATTTAACTCACAGCACTACTCACCAGTTTACTCCACATTCCCAGCATTACTCACTAGTGAACTAGTTCTAGGTGTTCATTCCCAGCATTACTCACAGATTACTAGTTCTCTTCACATTCCCAGCAGCACTACTCAGCAGGTCACCCAGACACTGTGCTCCCGCGATCACTACACAGGCACAGGATCACTATCGCCACCACCAAGACCTCACATTTAGCCTGCCACCAAACTTCCCAGTAGAGTGAAACCACCCCCTCAGACTCTGACTCTTATCGCACGTCCCAGTCTGGCCGCAGACCTGAACTCGCACCTCCGTCCGACTCCAGCCGCCAGCTCCGAGTAATAAAGAAGCGCAGTGCCTAGTAGAAATCACGCTGCTCACGTTCTGCGAACCGCCGTGTCCCAGTTAAGACCCCGTGGCGTAAATAAAGTTCCCCGAGTAAAGAGTAATCAGAGCAAATCCCACAGCAACCACCACCCAGCGCACGAGTCTCCAGTTTCAGCCCAGTAAGTAGTAAATTACCTGAGCCGCGTAACCGAAGCATCCCTGAAAGGGGCACCGGGGGAGTCCAATCCTTCTAAACAGACACAGAGTCCCCGTAACGGTTTAGCAGAAGTTACTCAATCCTCATCACTTCCCAGGCACACGTCGCGCAGCGCCTCCTAATACTGTAAATTCTCCGCACTCTACCCCGAAGCAAACACCACTAGAGATCACGCCTGCTAGTTAGCCTAAGCACGCCCATCAGTGCTACAGATACGCCCTCTACCTCCGCTTGACCGCTATGGTCACGCCCATATGCCACTGCTCCTTTTGAGACTAGTGAGAATGTTGGAGAGCCGTTCCACTCTCTGCCTTACACATAACTATGAGAGGCGGAGACAAGAGACAGGTGGAACGGTCTCATGATGTTTGCAGCGTGCAAGTGTTGTGCAATGAATACAGTGCATCGCAATTGTGTTATCTGGCAGCGTTTCCTCTGGAAATGAGTCGTGGTTATAGAATTGTAATAAGCATGGGCGTTTTAACACTATGGTAGCTCTTCAATGATTGGCTAGCAAGGCAAGCCGCTATTGGGGTTGAGTAGCTTAACACTTTATTTGGAAAATATACTTCCTGTACCTCTTCCCATTAAACAGTACTATCCCCAACCAGGTGAGGAACTTTGGAGAAAGAGGACATTACAACTGCTGGGGGGTCGATACTGACTGAAAAGCACTTTCAGTATATGTTGTGGTTGTTCATGTTGGAGATTGGAGAAGAGTTGCTTAGGGGTGACATGATGTCTGTCTGGATTTCACCTAAACATCCTGGTATTCAGAAATGCTTTCCAGGCGAAACCTTCCTGTCCAGATTTCCAAATTAGGAAATCCGGACAGGACAATGAAAATAGTAACATGACATGATCATGTCATCATTAGGGTTGCCATTAGGGTTGGCGGTGGGGTCGTGATGTAGAGGGGGCGGATGGTGATGTCGGCGGAGGGCCATGACTGAGTGATTGGACGATCCATGTATCAATTTTCGGGAATCCTGACGGTTTTCCTGGTGGCAAACCTATTCATCATCCATCCCGCCTCCCTCCCCATTTTCTGGTCCCAGCAAAGGTGGCAACCCTATGTATAAATATATAAGGTGATCATATAATAATTTCTAGGGATGCACCGAATCCACTATTTTGGATTCGGCCGAACCCTCAAATCCATTGTGAAAGAGTCGTCCGAATACCGAACCAAACCCTAATTTGCATATGCAAATTAGAGAGAGGAAGGGCAAAAGCCAGCTGTGCACGAAGTGCATGGCTGAAATATTTTTTACTTCCCTACTTCCTTGCTTTGTGATGAAAAGTCACATGATTTTAAGGATTCGGTTTGGCCAGGCACAAGGATTCGGCCGAATCTGAGTCCTGGCCAAATATCGAACCGAATGCTTTATTTACCAGTAGGTCCTTCCAGCTGACACAAGGTCATCCATTTGATTAGAAGAAAAGAGGTTCCGACTAAATATTCAGAATGGGTTTTTACAGTGAGAGCTGTGAAGATGTGGAATTATCTCCCTTAATTAGTTGTACAGGCTGATACATTAGATAGCTTTAAGAAGGGTTTGGATGGCTTTTTAGCAAGTGAAGGAATACAATGTCATGGAAGATAGCTCATAGTACAAGTTGATCCAGGGACTAGTCCTATTGCCATCTTGGAGGAAATTCTTTCCCATCTGAGGCAAATTGGAGAGGCTTCAGATGATTTTTTTTTAGCCTTCTTCTGGATCAACCAGCAGTTAGGCAGGTTATATATAGACTTAAAAGGTTGAACTTGATGGACGTGTCTTTTTCCAACCTAACTTTCTATGTTATTATATTAATGAAAAATGGCTAATTCACAAACTTCTTTTACTGTGGGCATAGTTCTGAGTACGGTGCCACCAAACATTAAGCACTGAATGTAAGTTTAGGTGCCAGTACTTCTGCTACTCTTTATATACCAGTACCCTCTGCCTCTAATAAATTGTTTGGATGCCAGAATCCACTGGTTCTCTGAGCTTGTAGTGCCTGCATTCAAAACTCTCGCTACTTGGGGTGACCCAATATGTAATGTATATGTAATGTTCTTTGAGTGTAGGGCCCACTGCGCTTATTGTATAAAATAATGTACTTGCAGTGACAGTGTCTGTAATAATATTTGGGTTTAGGACCTACTGCTTTCATTTCATATTGATACCTTTAACCAATTCTTGATGTTATAATGTGCTGGATCTAGTTGGCAATGAGAGCTGCTAAAACATGCTACGTTAACAGAGGGTGCCATGCCCATGGATATGGTTAGTTCTTATGGAGCTCTTTTTGTTTGCCATATGAGTGTGCATTCCACCATTATTATTTAGCAAAAACTAAAAACACTGCCTCAAAAGTACAGTAGCTAAATTTTTTTTAACTACCTAGGACTTTTAGGTATAATTCCTTAGGACCACCACACTTGCTTAATTCACCTTTATTTTAACCTGGGGTGCATAAAGTTGTTAGTTTAAAATTCACCATGTGACAATGAAGGTGGGTACTTACAAACTTCTAAATAAAATTTCTGCATATAGTAAAAACTTTAGCGAATGGTGTTTTGTCTGAAGTTGTTTCTTTGCTGTTCAAAAGACCATAACACAATAATAGTGTAGGTCTTTTTATTAATTAAAATTCAATTTAAAATTGTACTCACATTTGTTAAGCAGTTATTAAGTCCCCCTTTTCTTGTTTGCCTATAGAAGGATTGATCCAAAATTACAGCTATGACTCCGTCCAGCGTGGTCTGTCACCTCGTGTATCCTTTTTGGGCACCTGGGGATGACGTTGATCGCCCTTGCCTGACACGTTTCTTCAGGGCCATACTTCAGAGGCTTTCAATTGACTACGTTAGTCCTCCTCATAACTTAAAGGGACTTGTTGCCTGGGCTACATGCATAAACTTTCCACTTCACTCTATGCGGGTCTCTAAGGTTATACTGCAGTTATACTGCAGTTGTTTTTAATAACCTTTAATAACCTTTTTCATTTCTTTTGCTAGAGGGTTAATTTCATAGAGAAAATTATTTTATCATTTTCTCTAGATCCTTTTTCCGTCCTATTTAACAAATCCTGTCTCTTAATTTTCTGTGCTTTTTCCAGTGATCTGTTTATTAAACCTTTATTATATCTGCTTTCTCTAAAATGGTTACTTAAAAATTGTAATTGTTGTGATGATACTTCTTCCTCTGAGCAGTTCTTTTTTAACTCTTCATAGTTGTCCAAATTGGATATTTTGTATCAAATTTTGTATGATGATTACTGTTTGGAAGTACATAGTTATTACAGTATACTTTCTTAAAAAATGTCTTAAAATTAATTTGTGCATTTTTAATGTAAACTTCCAAATCTAAGAAACTAATTGTTTACTATCTCTGATTGAGATTATTAACAAACTCTTTCAATTCTCTTTCAGAATCCTTCCATATTATTACAACATCGCCACAGACACAGGTGACTCCGTAATTGTATTGGATTGTGCAAGCCTACACTCAAGGGAGAATGAGTTTCTATGAGAGTCGGAATCAAAAGGGGATTTTTAAAGACTTTTGGACAAAAAACTTTTTTCTTCTGAACATGTGCAAACTAGTGACAGGAAGGTAAAAAGTAGAAAAACTACTTCCTTGTTTTGTTACAAAAAGTTCTATGATTGCCCTTCCAGCCCCTAATTTGCATATGCAAATTAGGATTCGGTTCGGCCAGGCACAAGGATTCAGCCGAATCCTAATCCTGCTTGAAAAGGCCGAATCCTGGATTCGATGCATCCCTACTCTAAACTAAATATTTAGTTCTATTAATTTAATAACACATAGGTCATGCCAGACAAATTTGATGATAGGTCATGCCTGACAAATTTGATTGCTTTTTATGAAGAGGTAAGTAAGATGCTGGAC
>CM044438.1:83774969-83805810 GCA_024363595.1 Xenopus borealis | reverse complement strand
TTAGAAACATTTTTTATTTTGCACAGCCTATCCATTTACCCAGCTTTTATTTTTACACTGCACTGTTCTTTCAATAAGTGCTATAATTGACACCTGTTTCTCACAGAACGAATAACTCCACACTACTATTATTTGGAACAAGCTGTTATTATTTTGAACACTGCTATTATTTGGAACAATCCTCAATTAATGATTCAATTGCATAGAATCAGCAACATTCATGTCATGACTGTTGTGTCTGTTGGTTTTCTATTACTTGACTACACCTACAAATAAATTATTTGCCATGTAGAAATATAATTTCAAATGAAAACAGTGATTAAACAGGTTAGTGATGTTGGACTGCTATTATTCGGAACTGACTGTATGACTCTGATCTGCTACTTTGCCATCTATTTTGGAAACCAATTAATACTTTTCTATGAAAAAAGTGTAAGAACACTGTATACAAGATAAACAATATTCAGGGTTGTATGCTGTGATCTGATACTGCCTAACACAAACAGAAAATAATACCTATTTATAAATAGCATACATTTTCTCCTTAAAGGAATTGTTCAGTATAAAAATAAAAACTGGGTAAATAGATAGGCTGTGCAAAATAAAACATGTTTTCAATATAGTTAATTAGTCAAAAATGTAAATATATAAAGGCTGGAGTTATTATAGCAGAACAGAACACAACTTCTTTCTTTTCAGCTCTCTTTTGTTTACATTGACTGGTTACCCTGGTTACCAGGCAGTAGCCAATCAGTGAATTGAGGGAGGGCCACATTGGTCAAAACTGTTGCTTTTGAATCTGAGCTGAATGCTGAGGATCCATTGTAAACTCACTGAACAGTTATGTCCCATGTGGCCCCCCTTCAAGTTGCTGACTAACTCAGATTTAGAGAGCTGAAAAGCAGGATGTTGTGTTGTATTCTGTTATGTTAGACATCCACTCACACCAGCATTTATACATTACATTTTTCCCTGACTAACTATATTAGAAACATTTTTTTTTGCAAAGCCTATCTATTTACCCAGTTTTTATTTTTACCCTGAACTGTTCCTTTAACATAGGGATCACTGTATTGTCATCAAATGAAAGGACTGTTTGTGTGCTACTGGATGATGCATCAGCAGATTCATCTAAACAAAATAGACAGGGTCCTGAGGTTTTTTTACAATTCAGCAGCTACCAAGTCAGAAATAGTTTCATGCTTTCTACATGGTATTGCCATTGAGTATTGTGCTGTAAACCCTCCAAAAAAAGAAAGAATTAGTTTCATACAAAATGGAACCAGCACTCCTCAGGCAATGGCTGTACTGTGTAATGTTGCTAACCGTTTAGGCAAATATCTAACTAGGGATACTGTAACTGGAGCGCAATTGGAGCGCAGACCACACTTTGACAATTCCTGTTTTATACTGACTCGCGTATAAGCTGAGGTAGACTTTTTCAGCACATTTTGGGTATATATGACAAAGGCCCCAGTGAGGGTCGAAACGTTGAATTAAATAAAAGCATTTTGGCATTTTTTCAAGCAAGTCCCTTGAGTGCAACAGCTTCTTTTTCTATATAATCATACGATTTCTGTTGGCACCAGGGCTGAATCTTTTATTGAAGTGAGTGCAGCAGTTTTTCAATTTATATATATATATATATATATATCCAGGCAAAAAGGTTTAAATAAATGGTGGGTTTATTGTGTCCGACGTTTCAGTTCCTATTGGAACTTTCTTCAGGGAAAGAACAGCATAGTGCACAGGAAAAACATTTAAATGCAATTTTGGCGCCATTTGAATCCATTTTAGCAATCACACTGCAACCAGGTTGCCTAGCAACACACTTTGGCACCAAAATTGCATTTAAATGTTTTTCCTGTGCACTATGCTGTTCTTTCCCTGAAGAAAGTTCCAATAGGAACTGAAACGTCAGACACAATAAACCCACCATTTATTTAAACCTTTTTGCCTGCATATGAATCCCTGGAGTGCCGTTATCTTCTATTACTCTGTGTATAATCCTCAATTAGCACCCGGGTTTGTTTCAGTTGGGCTTATGGAGTGCAGCAGAAGCTAAATAAATATATATACGTATCACGGTATGCAGTACAAATAATGCCATATGGGTGGGGGAGGTGTGCCCCACTTATATATATATATATATATATATATATATATATATATATATATATATATATATATATATATATATATATATATATATATTAGGAAATGTATGCTTTACATGTCCTTGAAGGGCATATATTACGATATATCTTTGTCCTACCGTATATTGCCCCATATATATTTTGTACCATAGATTAAAAGTGCTAAACAAATACGAGGTTAAAAGAGTAGAATTATTTTTTTCTGCCTTAACTACTTTGTAGCCTCTATTCCAAAATTCAAGAGAGAACTGCTTGCCCTGACACAGTAAAACAAATTATATGAATTGCATGATTCATAAAGTGCAGTAAGACAAGTCCTGACATAATAACATTATTATTATTAATAAGTATTTATAAGGTGCCAACACATTCCTCAGCGCTGCACAAGGGAAGGGTTATACACTGAAAACTGATCACATACAAATGCTGACCGTTACAAGAGATAACGAGGACCATGCCCATTAGAGCTTATCACTCTGTTGTTGTCTTTCTGCTACTATCAGCTCAAATTCAAATTATAGTCTGAATGGAAACAACACAAAGTGACATCATTGTGTCTAAGTGGCCTTTCCTGGCTTTTATATACCCTCTAATCAGTGCTAGTAGCGGTGGTAAATAAGAGCCCAAAGGATGTGCTTTATTGTTACTGTGCCAATAAACACACACATACATCAGACTGGCCACCCATAAAGAGCTAATGGTGAGCAGTAATTTGGTTGCCTTTATTTGTCTAGGGATGGAACTGTTTGTTTTAATGTTGCTGTTTATCATTTCAGCGTTTAGAAATTTTAATATTGCTGAACTTTGAAAGTAAGAATTGTGGTAGAGTGCCTAAGGAAAAGTGTGTTTTACCTGTAATTTCTTCCCAATAGGAGTTGAAAGCTGCAAGGGAGATGTTACAAATTAGAGCATAGTCTCCTTGTTTAATATATATTGCTATCTGGCCCTGGATGCTATAGTTTTCTGGAAGGAACAGGCAATCCGTTCCAGTGGCCCAGTTCACATTTTGGAGCTCACCTCCACTGGAAGGCTATCCTGTGGAAAGGGTATTTAAACTTAATTGGAAGTCAAGAGAGTGTCTCTCAGCAGGTAGGAGACCTGGCTGTGTTAGGAACTCCCAGGGAAACTGGGGGTGCCGCCTGCTATTGCAAGAAGCAGAGGGAGCCCATGGCTGTGACTAAGAGCCAGATTTTATTGTCTGTGTGGGACACTGAGGAAAAGCCATGAGGCTGAGAAATTCCCTCAGAGACTGTGAGTACAGGGGTGACCCCCAATCTATGTTTTGTCTGGTAGTCCACAAGGGGCCCAGTATAGTGAGGGAACGCTTCAAAGTGAAGGTAGTGCCCAGTGGGAAACGCTGGTCTGATTCCAAAGAAGACCAAAAAAAAAAACATGGCATTCGTGAAGACCCGAGGACAGATCTGCATGGAGCGGCATTTGTCCAGGAGGGCAGCTATGCTTGGGGGAGGAGGGAGGTTGGTTTACCCACAGTAGGGGGGTAGGGGTTTCTACTAAGGGTTGAATTCTTCATTGGGGGAATTGCAATAAAATGTGTAAAGAGCAAAACTTTGTAATATTTCACTAGGCAGGAATGAACGCTAGTGAAACTGTTGCAGCATTTGGAAGCCAAGATGCACCTTCGTATTTTAGTGAGTTGGATGTAGTGGTAACGAATTTGCACCTCTCAAAGTGGCGCGAAGTGTGGCAAAGCTGTCACTGGTGAACATTCACCCTTTAGTGAATTTGCCCCATAGTCAGATCTTTGGGCGAATTCCAGTGCAGACCACAGAAACTTCTAAATAGGAGAGGGACCTCTCCTATTGACTTATATACAACCTCAGCAGGTCAGATATGCTGGATTGTCGGATTCTGACTTTTTTCCATCTTCAGGGTATAATAAATCTAAAAAAAGAAGAAATTTCCCACAAAAAAAAATGAATTTTTAAAGTTTGTTTCATTCAAACTTTAATAAATAAGCCACTAAGTGTTGCAGTTATAGTGGGTAACACTGCAATACAAGTGCCAGTTCCCAGTTCAGGTGTTATGAGTCTTCTCTCTAGGGAGTATTCTTTCTAGAGGAATTCAATGTCCTTTACCTTTTCAAAGCTTTCTTTATTCAAATTATTTGCTAATTGCGTACATTTTACCAACACAGAATTTGGACACAAATTTATGTTTTACATACATAGGTATGTCTTCCACAAGTTGGGTTCACATGCATGGCTTTTTACTTGTATGGCTAGCATTAGGCTCCTAGTCCTAGCTCCTGAGTCTGTAAATGCTGAACTAATGCAGCAACTAACCCCACAGAATCACATGAATGTCTGCAAGTACCATTTTAATTTGTGGAGACAATTTCACTTTGCACTGCACCTTGCATTGGTTAAACGGGCAAATGTTGCAGCTATAAAAATTCCTTAAATACAATGGATGTTAAAGAAACTGTCTCACAAAACATTATTTATTATTATTGATTTGCCGTATTGATATAAATGCCTCAACCTAACATTTTTTTGTTCCTGCCTGCAACCAGCACACTGTTCTAACTGGCTAATTGCATTGTGAATCAGCAATTTGCAGTGCACCATTGACACACAACACTGTTGGGTTATTTGCAGTAGGAAAAAATGTTAGGTTGAGGTAGCACACTATAAAAAAACATTTCTATCTAAAAAATGAAAAGAAAAACAATTAAAACAATAAAGTGATTAAAAAAAACATACAAATACCATGTGTATATACTGAAATAACTGCACCAGCCTAAAGTTTAAGCTTCTCAATAGCAGCAATCATCAAGCACTTCAAACTTTTCACGGGGGTCACCATCTTGGAAAGTGTCTGTGACACTCACATGCTCAGTGGGCTCTGAGCAGCTGTTGAGAAACTAACAGCTTAGGGGTTGTCACTAATTATCAAGCAGCAATTGAGGTTGGCCTGAAAAATAAGCAGATGCTACAGGGCTTATTATTAAATGTTGATGCTAGTTGCACTGGTTTCTGTGCTGCTATGAAGTAATTTTCTGTATTAATTACTAATCAGCCTTATATTGTGACATTTATAGATCTTCCCTCCTAATTGGCTGGTACTGAAGCCCAAAACATAATGTAAAACATTTCTAGCTTAATTATTTCTCCTTTAAAGAACAAGTAAACCTTTTTTTTTTTCTATCTGTAAATTTGCTCTAAACAGCCCCCCAGATTAATGTACCTTAGTCCCTGCTGCAAGTCTGCTCTGGTTTCTGTGTTATCAGCAGCTTGTTTCCCCTTCTTCCTGGTGCAGAGTGAAGCCCCGCCCCTTAGCTTACTGAGCTGACCTTATCTCTTGGACTAGTCCTGGAGATCATTTGCATACTATGACATAGCAGAGACCAGTGTGTTTAGCACCTTTTGCTTGGGGAAACTAGCTTACTAATGCACACACTGGCTCCCTCTTCCTCTCTATTGTGGAACAGCAGCAAATGGACTGCTCAGTTAACTAAGGGGCTGGGCTTCACTCTGCACCAGGAAGAAGGGGAAACAAGCTGCTGATAACACAGAAACCAGAGCAGACTTGCAGCAGGGACTAGGGTACATTAATCTGGGGGGCTGTTTAGAGCAAATTTACAGAAAGAAAAAGAAAAACATTTACTTTTCCTTTAAAAGCTGGGCAGGTGTATCTGGCTTTAAACAAATGATCTGTGATACACGTACATGTAGCACTATATAAATAAAAATCTACATACATTTTAAAGCTCAAAGTATATAGCACAAAATAAGCCCACGCTTATTAGTGGTTGTTTGGGGAGTACAGAAGTTCTTTTTTATAAATTACTGATAAAAATGTAAAAAACCCAAAACATTAGTGATCATTACATAACTGGTTTTTAACTTACAAAAATTATACCAAGTATGAATAGCGCATGTCTCAGCGAACACTTTTAGAAAACATGTAGGTTATCACACACACTCGACCCTGCAGTAGAACATAATAGTTTTCATAATGTAACTGGAATGTGCAAAACATGCTGTGCAGGAGCCAGCTGCCCTCAAGTCACTATAAAAAAAGAACCCTTGTATGCATTCTTCAAGGTGCCTGAAATATCACACCATAAATTAAAAACAATAACATAGCATATACTGTATGTTGCTGACATTGGTTGTTTAGAATTGTATTGCAAAAACACTTGCTGAAGTAGTTTCTCATGTCACTTATTCGAATGACAAGCCCTGTGCACTCCCACTTCCAGGTCCGATGAGCATCAGCTCTGAGACATTGCACATGTCTATATAATTATATGGAGCAGGATAACGATTCCTTAAAACCATACTGTATATTTCATGTACACCAGGGCCAGGCCAGGCTGGCCAGAAGCCCTAGGCAACTAGGCCCTAGGCAACCCAGCTAGCAATGACGCTCTATCCCTTCCCCCTCCATGAGCATACAGTTCATGCACAGACACATTATGGGCTTGGGCGGGTGGGGAGATTGGCAAGTGGAGGAGGGCGGGCAACTCAATGGCCAGGACTAGGGGTATGCAAGAGGTATGTTCCCTGCACCTGCTTTAGAGGACAAGGAAAGTTTAACTAAAGAAGTAGCTATAAAAGTTGTACATTATGTTTTGTGCTTCTGTATCAGCCCAAGGCAACAACAGCCCTTTAGCAGTAAAGAGCTGTGTCTCCAAATTTGCCCCAGTAGCTCCCCATCAACTTTTCTGCTGATTCACCATTGCACATGCTCTGTGCTGCTGTCACTTTCTGAGCTTAGGGACCAAATCAAAATATACAGTACACAGCATATAAATGTCACAGTATAAGGCAATAATTAATAAAGATAATAAAGACAGTATAAGGCAATAATTAATAAAGATAATTACTACATAGCAGCATAGAAATCAGTGCAGCTAGCATAAGAATTTAATAATACGTCCTGTAGTATCAGTTTATATTACAGACCAACCTCTGTGCTTGATAATTTGCGACGACCCCTAAGCTTAGCTTCTCAACAGCTGCTCAGAGCCCACTGAGCATGTGAGTGTCGCAGACACTTTCCAAGATGGTGACCCCTTGTGACAAGTTTGAAGTCCTGTATCATTGCTGCGATTGATGAGCTGAAACTTTAGGCTGGTGCAATACATGTTGTATATAAAACATACCATTTTTAGCCCTATTCATTTTTAGGGTTTAGTGCACCTGCCTGGGCCTCTATAAGCCCAAAATACCTTGGAGGGCCACATGCAACTGTACAGCCTCCAGCTTTTCAGGTAAAAGTGACAGCCACAACAAACCACAACAAAAAGGTTAGGAACTCATTCATATACCTGAACCACATGCATTTTGCAAGGTGCAAAAAAACTGCTCAGAGCCTCAGACAGGAAACCTTGTAATTAATGCCTGGCCAATGTAAGCTGGAAATAGGGCTTGCTTGTACTTATCTGCACTCTGCCTTATGCACATTGATAAGCACAGGAATACTGGGGTGCAAGCACTTACTGCATGTCATTTCAGCCTAAACTAAGTTGTAAGGCTTTTGTGCCCATTCATAGTAAATTAAATCCACATATGACAAGACTATCAAGTTCCCATTTTTTGTGGGTCTTTGTTCAGCATGTAAAGGAAAATATGAGTCTAGGTAGTACAGTATAACCCTGATTTTATGTACCTGAATTGAATGCCTCTCAGAAGTGCTGACATTTTTATGTGGTCCCACACAGGCAAGATATATGCTTTTACAAATATCCAGTTTTCCCAGAGTTTAGCCTGCTTTGATGCCATCCCTTGGTGATAGAAAACAGGGGTTCAGCATTCAAGAACATTTATCTTTAATGGAATGGGACCCACTGTTTATGCAGCTCAATTCAAATGGTGATAAATATGAGCTTCTATATTATAGATAAAAATGTGTTCAAAATAATATTGGCTTCATCTGTATCATTGTAATCTTGTCACAGATAGCAGACAAAATGATTTATAGTGTCAGGGTTCCTAGGGGAAGTTTGTATCTTTGCTCTGTATTAAACCTCAACAACAGAACAAAGGTATTTCCTGAAGAAAATGGTTATAGAGCATTAGTACCCCCTGGTGGTAAAATAATATAAAGTTTCTTCCTTTTAAAAGTAAGTAAAAATGTAAATATTCTAATCGAAAATCATATAATAATGTTTTTAAAATGTAGCTTTTTCCTCCTGCTGCTTTCTCAAATTGGGAGATCACTCGGTGAAAGGTTGCCAAAATTCAATCTCTTTAGCAGACATAACTTTCAAGTTAGCAAATGCCATCACTTCTCAGGCCAGAGCCAGCAGATTTGGTTGAATGATACAGAAGCTTTATATACTGGTTCAGAAAGCGGCGATCCTGCCAAATGAGGCAGCCTAAGGCCGCCCCTGCCTCCCCATGGTACTCACCTTCAGTGCCGGACTGGTTTGGGGGGGGGGGAGCACGTCGCTAGTGCAGAGAGCGCAATTGAGTTACCAGCCGTAAACTCCACCGCCTGAATCTGCCGTGAGAGGTGAGTTAAAAGTTAGGGGCATTTGCCCGGGGTAGCAAGCAGGCTGGGGGGAGCAGGGAGGGGGGTCAACAGGGTATGTATGTATGTATGTGTTTGCTTCTCCTTTAAGTTGGATTTGTATCTAAGTTGAAACATACAAATTTACTTAGTAAACGCAACTTAGACTGATGTTTGTCTTAACATAGTATTTAACATAGTATTTATTCTTACCTTTCTGTGCTTATTTATTCTTACCTTTCTGTGCTTATTTATTTTTACCTTTCTATGCATATTTATTTTTACCTTTCTGTGCTCACGCCAGAGGGGGTTGGGGAAGGTGGTTTATTAAAGGGGTTGTTCACCTTCAAACAACTAGTTCAACTTTAAACTTAGATTTCTGTAAAACAGTAAAAAATAAATAATGGATAGTAATTGAAAAAAACTCTTTATTTCTGTAAACAATTGAAAACAATTCAACTGGAAAAAAAGTGTTTGGACAGTGAACAACCCCGTTAAAGCTAATAAAAGCCAAGCAAACCACAGTACATTACTGTAGTAGCCTCCATTTGTTAAGGTAGCCATAGATGCACCGATAATGTCATATTAAACTTTCATACAATATTTGGTGGGAGCCGAGACAACCGATTTTGGCAGAATACTTTTGTCACGTCGATGGCCCAGGCAGAAAGTTTTGATTGGGCACCTTTGAAGGCACCCAAACATCCCCATAGTTGGTGCTGAATTGTCAGATACAGGTAGAATTCTATTGTTTCTACCTGTATATCTGATGGTTCAGCTCCACACGTTGGTGTTGAAACGAACACTCTTTCTTGGAATTGTCAGATACAGGTGGAATTCTATTGTTTCTACCTGTATATCTGATGGTTCAGCTCTACACGTTGGTGTTGAAACAAACGATCTTTCTTGGAATCGTCAGATACAGGTAGAATTCTATTGTTTCTACCTGTATATCTGATGGTTCAGCTCTACACGTTGGTGTTGAAATGAACGATCTTTCTTGGAAATATTTTTTCCAGGAAAGATCATAATTGTAACATTTATGGCCACCTTAAAAGTATGAGTTGTATGTAAGTGGGGTGTTTATAATTCAAGGACTCCGTGTAAAGCATTAGGAAAGAACTTCCCAACCCTGTCTCCTAGGTAGGAGAAGATTTTTAGTTTACTAAAATTATATAGAAGTAGTAAAAGGATAAATAGTTCATTTTAAAAGCTTTATTATTACCTACCCTTGTTGCAGAGTGGGTGATCAACCCATTAATCAGCCACTGCCATGATCCAGACAAATAAAATCTCATAAGCAGGATAGGTTTTTCCTTTCCAGATACTGGGCCCATCTGCAGTTAAATGACAATTAATTAGAATGTGAAGAACAGAAAGACATAATACTGCTGTTTTAGACGTAGCTCACATTTTAGTAAATGTTAAAGGACATGTATACAGAAATTATATGAATGAATGTGTATTTTATCGCATTTTATCTGTGACAAGGAAGTGGAGCAAATCAATGGATGGCTATTGATAAACAAGTGAAGCATTATTGTTAATTCAAACTGTTGACTAAAACAAAAACCAATGTTAAAGAGCTTCACTTTACAGAAAGTTATAGTACATTACATAGAGCCAGAGTAATTGCACTGGAAAACAGTCGTATTTTTCATTTTGACAGCTATTAATATTTGAGTACAGCGAAAAAGGCAGGCGCTTGCAAAGACCAATCTTCCAGGCAGACTTGTCAAATCATCACGTAGTTTATTGTGGTGCACACAGATAGGCTGTATCTGTGTGCACCACAATAAACTACTTGATGAGTTGACAAGTCTGCCTGGAAGATTGGTATTTGCAAGTACCTGCCTTTTTCGCTGTACACGGTTATCTGCTCCCTAAGCTGAGGGTTCAGGGTGCACCTGGACCACTTCTCACTACTGGTGAGTTTATGACATCAACCTGAAATTTTCTACCATTATTTACTACTATCAATATAAGTGTGAATTCTATGTCTGAGCTATTAATATTGATTATCAAAAAATTAAAACAAATGATACAGGCTGTTTGCAGAATACAGGGCTTGCAACAAAATGTGAGTTGTGTCGATAAGGACAAACATCAATGGAAAGACAAAATCTGGCAGCAGGGCTAATAGGCACATAGTGAGTTTAGGTTGCCATGGCCACTCTATAAGCTCAAAGCCTGGAAATGTGATTTTACCATTTAATCTCCCTTCTTTGTAATCAACGATTACATAATTAAAATGTGGACATATTGAAGATGCTTGGCAGTGATCAAAATAAAAAAAATCAGCCACAATGTAAATTGGGGCAGATCATTAAAGGGATACTGTCATGGGAAAACATGTTTTTTTCAAAACGCATCAGTTAATAGTGCTACTCCAGTAGACTCCTGCACTGAAATCCATTTCCCAAAAGAGCAAACAGATTTTTTTTATATTCATTTTTGAAATCTGACATGGGGCTAGACATTTTGTCAATTTCCCAGCTGCCCCGGTCATGCGACTTGTGCCAGCACTTTAGGAGGGAACTGCTTTCTGGCAGGCTGTTGTTTTTCCTTCTCAATGTAACTGAATAGTACGCAGTGGGACATGGGTTTTTACTACTGAGTGCTGTTCTTAGATCTACCAGGCAGCTGTTATCTTGTGTTAGGGAACTGTTATCTGGTTACCTTCCCATTGTTCTGTTGTTAGGCTGCTGGGTGGGGGAAAGGGAAGGGGTGATATCACTCCAACTTGCAGTACAGCAGTAAAGAGTGATTGAAGTTTATCAGAGCACAAGTCACATGACCTGGGGCAGCTGGGAAATTGACAATATGTCTAGCCCCATGTCAGATTTCAAAATGAAATATAAAAAATTCTGTTTGCTATTTTGAGAAATTTTTTTTTTTCTAATTGGTGAATGAGGTGGGAATTGATGGGCAGAGTTTAATTCAGCCAGGAGAAGGCTAGTGGTGGATATCTGGAGATGGGGAAAAAACTATTAAAAATTAGAAATATAACGGAAAGTATATTTAATTAGTAATAACAGCCTAGGCCTTGGCTGATATCTGCTTGGTGGGGGAAATAACTGGTTAAGTGGCAAACATATTCAAAGCCTACTGCTTCCAGTTTATTTTAATAGGAATATTACACTTCTATCAGTTGCTTGTTACTGGTTAGGACTGCATAAATCAGAAAGTATTCCTGAATAATTTTTTTATTATTATTATTAACATGTACTGTATTTATATAGCACCAACATATTGCATAGCGCTCTAAAGTAAATGTATTTATACAACTAAATCCCAATAAATTACATATGGAGTTACATACATCACAATCAATAACGGTACAAAAGGTGAGGAAGGCCCTATTCAGATAAATCCTGCACTATAAAGGGAAGGGAGTAATACACAAGGTGTGGGGGTGGGCAAGATCAAATTAAGTGGGTGAGAAATGTGGTAAGGCATGCAATGTTGCATTTGGTAGTTAAGAGAGAGGGTAAGGTTCTCAAAAGAAGTGCATTTTGAAATATTCAAAATCCTATTTTATCACATTAGTCAAGCAAAATGAACCTTATTTACACTATATAAATTATTTGATTCTTGTTTCCTTCAGTCTGGAAATTCTAAATTATAGCAAGCAGGCAGAAGCCATTTTGTGGACACTGTTATTAAGGCAAGCCTTGCATCATCTCAGAATCTTGTTTGTACACCAGAATAGGGGACCCAATGTCCATCCCTATGGCCTGGCTACACAATTAAACAGTGAAGAGAATGGGGGAATGTGTGGAGAGCAGTGACATCTATGAAGTGCTGAATGGAAAGTGAAAATAATTGTCTGCCCCGCCTCTATGCCATTGGCATAGAGGAGGTCCAGACAATATTTGATTGACAGCTGATATTTTTAAATGAGCTTACAACAGCTATGATTGCTTTAAAAAAATAGAAATTGGATTTGATGTTTAATTTGAAAAGGACTTTTATTATACAGATTTTTGTGTCTGGATGACAGGTCCACTTTAAGAGATTTCTTGAAAGCAGAAAGGTTGGGAGAAAGTCAGACAGACCATGGGAGAGAGTTCCAGAGGAGGGGTGCAGCCCTTGCTTAGTCTTGAATGCGAGCATGTGAGGAGGTATGAGAGAAGAGTTGAGTAGCTAATTACTACTTACTTACCACCTGACTAGAAGAGTTTGCCATACACAGTACACGGGTGTTAAAACAGTGCAGTTCTTCCAGCAGACTGAGGCTATCTATAATGACAATGGGTAATGTTTGCTGGATGTACAGGTCTGCGTGGTACCTTGTAGCCCCAATTCTTAGGGTTGCCTGACTGCTCAGGTGTTAATGGTATTGAATAAAATCACTGCGGAAAAAAACTCACTACCTTTCCTCTCTGTGACCTTCTTTCCTGCCTTTGGAATTAGGAATCTTTCTTACCAAAGCCTGCAAATAATCAGCCGTGTTGCAATTCTAAACATGGCCACAAGTCAAGAAATTAGAAACAAGTGGAATTCAAGGTACTACTTTTGAGGACTGTGGGCCTATCAATAGACCTGACTTTCAGTGTAATCAAACGTGAGGTTTTTCCACCACGTTGGGCAACTTTGACAATTAGTGAGTTTTCATCTTTGCCACCCATCTGTGAGTTGGTAATTTGAAACCTACATTAATCTGTAAGCACTGGGCACATGAGCTATACTAGTAAGCAAATGGCTTATAAAATTGTATAAAGGTCCACTATGGATGTGGTCAGTGATTCCAGATTTGAAAGGGCTCAGAGAAGAAGGAGGTGGCCGAAACGTCAGCATTTTTAAATAAAAGATTTTTTCATTTCATTAAGACCTGAGAGTGCGGATCCCTTTGTCGATATGATTATATATATATATATATATATACCAGGTGACTCAGGATTCTCAGTATCAGAACTGGCAATCATATTCAGGGTGCTTTTTCTGGGTACCTAATACAGTGTGGAAGATGTGTTGCAACAAAATAAAACTTTTGAAGTGATTTTTCAGAATTGACTTTTTTTTTTTAAACTGCTATGTTCAGACAAGCTTTGATGTTTTGTAGTTAGGAGTAGAGAGACAAAGTTACCTATTTTGGAATCAGCAGAATGTGTACTTTTTAAAAATATATGGCTTTCTGGGGTAAACCTACTGTTTCAGGATGTTGTGGCCTTGGAATCTAAAGTATGGCGATTTCTGTCTTAGTGCTTTCTAAATTCAGCAATATACTGCCTGGAGTTTTTGCTGTTCAGAAGTCATAAATCTCCCTCAAACTATGCATAAATGGTATTGGCATGTTGGCTTTCCAAATCAGTTGGAGTTTCATGTGTAAAATGAAATATTTTTCTTCTACAAATTCATATATTATGAAAAATAACAATTTTTCCTTTTTGTCTTTGGTATTTAGTGCTATAAATCACCTATAAAGGTGGAAATACATGAAAACTCAGGCAGATTTAGAAAGCTCAGGTTCTACAGAAAAAAATGTTCGTTTTCCTTAGGTAAGCTAAAGGTTTCCCCTAAAAAAATGAGAGAGCACAAAATGTTCCAAAAACATTTACCAGTGCAAATGAAATGCGAAATTCTGCTGGCACTTAAAGGGTTAAAGTCTGATTTATTATACCCCAAGGATGCAAAAAATCCAAATCCAAAAATTCTCCATCTCTGTCAATCCTGTAGAAGACAATGGCAGGGTCCTATTGACAATTTGAAGATATTATGGTCTGCACTGGGTTTCGAATGGTAATCTGATCATTTCGGGCTTATGCAAGTTTATGCAGTATATTTGTTGCAGGATGCTATCAAATTGCAGCACACCTGCACCCTGCTGTTATGGGTTTATATTAGCAAATTTGACATTAAGTACATTACTTCTTTTTTCCTATTTTAATACCGAAATTAGGCAGTTAGCTTTTATGATAGAATGCTGCTAAGCTTGTGAAAACAAGCATCTGATTTGTTATTGGATAACTTCTGTTACAATTTTACTGGGGTTGAAACGTGTTAGGTTTTCTAGTTTGTTGTTGTTAAGCATTATGTAATAAAATTAAAAAGAAAAATTTATATTGGTATTCACTGTTCTCTTTACTTTCTTCTGATTTTAAGAGACGTTTTGTATAACATTCATATTCAGATATATTATTCATCCATCCTCAAAATGTGTAAAGAAGCAGAAACAAAACTGTTTTTAAAGGAGAACTCATCCCAAACGTTAAAAAAAAAACCCTGCTCTACATAGACCCCCTTCCCTCCTCCCCCCCCCAACCTAGCTGCTACCCTGGCAAGTTTACCAAGACCCAGAAGATGAACTCTGATCCCTGCATGGAGGGGTACATAAAAACTTAGAGGCATTTGTCAGGGTAGCAGCTAGTGTGGGGGGGGGGAGGGAGTCTATGTAGGGTAGGGTTTTTTTTAACTTCTGGGTTACGTTCTCCTTTAAAGCATTTTACCTCTGATTTATGTCATATCAGAGCTGTAGAGAGAACCTTTCAGTTTAGAGGTAAGCTTAAATGAGGCACTGGGCTGGCTCTTCATTCTCCCACAGGAAGTGGTCATCACAATGCCTGAAAAGCTGAACTCATTAGCAGCAGGGGAAAAGCCCTCCCACTCAACTGCCTGTGAGTTATTGTATTGATATTGTACATGCTCAACACAAAGCAATGGCTGTTACAGTTAATACAATCTGTAAAAATTACAATACTAATATTTTGCTATTTTTTTTAAGTACAACAGTATATTCCAAAGTTTCACAGAAAATATTCACAGATACATGGGCCCAAATGGCCCATTCCAGAGTAATAGATGCAGCTTTACTTTCCTTGCAGTGAATATAATCAGGTGCAGGGAGTAAAAAGGGACATCAAAGCTGATGAACTTGTTCAGTCATTTGAGATCTAGGATGGGTCGGAATGTTCCTTCTTTTTTTGGGACTATAAAGAGATTGGAGTAGAACCCAAAGTATCTCTCCTTTAAGGGTACTGGTTCGATCACTCCCTCCCTTTGAAGTCTAGCTATGCAGTCCATGAAGGCTCGAGCCTTGATATCCTTTGTTGGTACCCTTGACATCAGAAACTTCCTGGGTGGGGGGGAAAGGAAGTCTAGATGGTATCCCTCTGTGACTATCTCGTTCACCCAAGAATCTGAAGAGTGGCGTAGCCATATCTCCCGAAACTGCAAGAGCCTCTCCCGACGAACTCCTGCACTTCCGGAGGGTGTGTCGCGTCAGGCTGAACTTGACTTCTCTGCCAAGGGTTTGTTGATCTTCAGTTAGATCTGTTCTTGTTAATATTTCTGGGACGAAAGGTGGAAAGACGGGGAGAATTTCCCCGTCAATTTGCTCTGTTGCTTGAGCTCCGAAAAAAAACTGCCTCTTCTGAGGAGCGTGATTTAGATTGTGGTAGGAAGGTGCTCTTTACACCCGTTGCCTGGGAAATTATCTTCTCCAATTCCTCTCCAAATAGTTTGTGGCCTTTAAATGGGAGAGATGTAAGTGACTTCTTGGAGCTCAGGTCTGCTGACCAGTTCTTTAGCCACAAAGATCTCCGGGCAGCTACTGCTAACGAGGATGTTCTAGCTAACAGCTGGGCAGTGTCCATGATATCATCTGATAGGAATGAATTAGCCTCTGACCACTGAGGTGCGATATTAAACAGCTCAGATCTGGCCGTTTCATCCTGGAGTCCCGATATAAGGGATTCTGACCAAGCTTCCATAGCTCTGCTGACCCAGGCTGCTGCTAGGGTGGGTCTAAGTGCAGAACCTGCTGCTGAAAATATTGCTTTTAGTCCTCCCTCCAGGCGCTTATCTGTAGGATCTTTGAAGGCCGATGCGTCGGTGACAGGGAGTGTAGTGGATTTGGATAGTCTAGAAAGAGGTGCATCCACTACCGGTGGAGTACTCCACTTTTCCACCACTTCTTTGGAGAAGGGATATGACAGAGAATTTTCTGGATGGTTGGAACTTCTTTTCTGGATCATTCCATTCATCCTGAACTAGGGCTAGTAACTGCTCATGAGCTGGGAAGTATGAGTTTGTCTTCCGTTGTCACTTGAAAAGGCCCTTGGCCCTGTGTTGACCTTCGGGGGGCTCAAGTTTTAGTGTCTCTGTGACCGCTCTAATTATGCCCTCTATGTCATGGTGAGTGCCTCGCTCCTGGTCCTCATTTTCCTCATCACTGGAGTGTTCATCAGAAGATAGTAGTTCACCTTCCGATGCAGTTGGAAGAGATCTTTCGGGTGAAGACGCCCCGGGGAGGGAGCATCTCCTAATCTGGCTAAGGCTTTGCCTAGTGTGTCAGCTAGGGCTGGTATGCTTTGCAGGGAAGCAACAGACTGGGAGAGCTGAACTGCCCATAATGGTGCTTTGGTATCCCTGGAAGTTCCTGGTGCTGTGTCTCAAGAGACCCCATGAGGGTAATCTTCTGAATCATTGCCTTGGTTAATGGCTGGGTATGAGGCGGACCCCCCCTCCCATCTGGGAACATTTTCTGCAGAGTGGGTCATTTTGTTCAGCAGGGAGCTTAGAATGGCATTTGGCACAAGCTAAATAGGTAATCTGCGAGGGAGACGTTGTGGGAACCTGTCCCCTCTCCCTAGGGAGGGGTCCCACTGTCCTACCTTTTGCCATGTCACCCGTGAGGAGACTGCGGTGCTCCTGTGATTTCTACCCCCTCTTCTCCTGTGTCCCGGCAGTATCTGCTGTGACTGTGGAGAGAGGCGCTGGTGCGCAGTTCGTTGCTTTGGCGCCAGGAAACCTCGGAGCGTCGCTTCCTGTCCTGTGCGTTCCCGCTGTTGCTATGGGAACGGCACTCAGGACGGCTGTCTGTAAGCGCTCTCCCTGAAGGGGTAACGGAACGTGCTTTTAGTGTAATAAGCTTGCTATGCAGCAAGGGCACCAGAGAATTCCCACCCCTGTGTGCTTTACTTACTGTGCCGCTGAGTTCGCCACCGGCCAGAGCATCTGCCCCAAAGGGGTCAGGAATTCCTCTGGGTGGTTGTTGCCTGTGGAAGGCAATTTTATTACCCTGGTGGCTCCTTCCACTTAGAGGGCTAACCGCTATGATACCGGGCAAGCTGCCCGCGGTCTCACCCCGGATGTCAGCACTAACTGCTGACCGATGTTTCCTTGCATTGGGTCTTTCTAGAGACCAGGTCCAACCTCCTGGGGACAGGACACTTAACAAACTTAGGAGGTAAGGCTAATGTCAGGGGATAATGTCACTAAGGCACACCCACTTTTATTAACTTAAAGGGGTTGTTCACCTTTGAGTTAACTTTTAGTATAATGTAGAGAGTGATATTCTGAGACAATTTGCAATTGGTTTTCATTTTTTATTGTTTGTAGTTTTATAGTTATTTAGCTTTTATTCAGCAGCTCTCTAGTTTGCAGTGTCAGCAATTTGGTTTCTAGGGTACAAATTACCCTAGCAACCCTGCATTGATTTGAATAAGATCCTGGCATATGAATAGGAGATGGACTGAATAGAAATATGAGTAATAAAAAGTGGCATTAAAAATACATTTGTAGCCTTACAGACCATTTGTTTTTAGATGGTGTCAGCGACCCCCATTTGAAAGCTGCAAAGAAACAGAAGAAAATTGCAAATAATTAAAAAACTATGAAAAACAAATAATGAAGACCAATTGAAAAGTTTCTTAGAATTGTCCCTTCTACAATATACTAAAAGTTAACTTGAAGGTGAACCACCCCTTTAAGATTCTGGTCTCCTGGAGGGAGGAGCTTTACCCCAGCTGTCTCCTGTGTCCCATGGAGAGTCCAGAAAAATTAAGTTGTTCTTGTACAGTATATACAAGATGTAGGGAGTTGCATGGAAAATACAACAGCAGCAGCGGGTGTTCTGAGAGTTTTTACTTTCTCTGCAGTGGATATGATCAGGTGCATGGAGTTGAAAAGGAAATCAAAGCTGCAGCTGGTGTTCTGGGAGAACATTTTTCATGTGTGTGTTGCTCCCCAACTCCTTTTTCTTCTGAATGTTGCTCACGGGTTCAAAAGGTTGGGGCTCCCTGATGTAGAGAGTGATATTCTGAGTCAATTGGTTTTCATTTTTAATTATTGGTGGTTTTTGAGTTTTTTAGCTTTTTATTCAGAAGCCCTCCAGTTTGCAATTTCAGCAGTCTGGTTGCTAGGGTCCAAATTACTGTAGCAACCATGCACGGATATGAATAAGAGACTGGAATATGAATAGGAGAGGCCTGAATGAAAAGAGTAATAAAAAGTAGCAATAACCATACATTTGTAGCTTTACAGAGCATTTGTTTTTTTAGCTAGGGTCAGTGACCTCTATTTGAAAGCTTGAAAGAGTCAGAAGGCAAACAAATAAATACAAAAGACCAACTGAAAAGATGTATAGAATTAGCCATTCTATAACGTACCAAAAGTTAATTTAAGGACAGAGACACTCAGATTTGCGGAGATTAGTCGCTCTTCTCTGGGTGACTAATCTCCCCGAAACTGCCTTCCCATCAGCTAGAATGTAAATCACTGGCGGGATGACACTAAGAGCTCTTCATTTTCCGAAGTTGCCTCACAAGGAAACTTTGGGGGAAAATAAAGTGCTCCGAGTGCCATTCTAGTCGGCGGAAAGGCAGTTCAGGGAGATTATTTGCCCAAAGAAGAGGTGATTAGTCGTCAAGCAACAAAATCTCCATTAATCTGTGTCTCTGCCCTAAAGGCGAACCACCCCAAAGCAGTGGGTTAGTAGTGAAACGAATCTGAGTAGGGAGGCGGAAAATGTTCAGTACAGGCAGGCAGGGAGAGGGAACCTATGAACGCAGTGAGTGAGTAGAGGAGCGTGCAGGGGATCTGGCGGGCTAAATAGGTCGCTACCATTTCTGAAGGAGGCTATTTGCCCGAAAATAAACTGCAAAGTCTGCAATGGAAAATCCAAACGTATTGAATTCATACTATATGGTATACTACTTCATACTAGATATTATGACACAGCATTATCTCTTTAGGTCACATCGCCAGAGATGTCGTTCAGTTTTAAAGAGAGAAATTGCAAGTTCTGCACCAGAAACTTGAGGTAGTTACCCTGGCGAAGACAAGGTGGGAGGAATTGTGGGCGGGGCTATTGCTTACCCAGCATGCTGCTGGTGGGTGACCGGCTTCCCTTCTGTCTTTGCTCCGCCCTTTCTCTTGACAGTGACCATGGCGCCGGTGTACAGCAAGTACCTGAATGCTCGTAACACGTCTGTAGCTGGAGCGGCGCTCTTCTTGCTCTACCTTATAAACAAGCGGAGGGGAGCAAGCGGGTGAGCCAGGGGTCTGTGGGACGCAACGCAGGACTCTGATTGGGCAGTGTCTTACTTTAACCTTTGTCCCGGAATCACAGGCCAGGGATTGAGGTCTGACCCACACCTGTGCCATACAGGTGTTTCATGGGGAGGGAAAAGGGTGTAAACGAAATGCTGTAACTCGCTGCTGTTTTACACATATTCTAATGTTTATTTGTAACGATCTGAGCAGGGAGAGGGGACATGATCTGTGCAGGAAGGGATGAGGAATGTTTGAAAGCAGCAGCGAGTGAGTGGAGAAACGATCTGTGAAGGGAGGGGGGAAAGATCTGTGCAGGGGGGAGGATAACATTCAGTGCATAGAGGGGGGACTTATGAAAGCAGCGAGTGAGTGGAGAAACCGTCAGTGCAGGGAAAGGTCAATGCAAGGAAGAGGAGAACGTTCAGTGCAGGGAAAGGTCTATGCAAGGAAGAGGAGAACGTTCAGTACAGGGAAAGGTCTATGCAAGGAAGAGGAGAACGTTCAGTACAGGGAAAGGTTTATGCAAGGAAGAGGAGAACGTTCAGTGCAGGCAGGGGGAGGGAGAACCTATGAAAGCAGTGAGCGAGTGGGGAAAGAATTTGAGCCAGTAGCGGAGAAACGATCTCTGAAGGGAGTGGGCGGGCTAAATAGTTTGCTACAATTTCTGAAGGAGGCTATTTGCCTCAAAGTAAACTGCAATGAAAAATCTAAACCTAGTCCAAAGAAATTACATTTAATTCATACTAGATATTATGATACAGCATTTTCTCTTTAGCTTGTATGGCCAGAGATGTAGTCCTACAGGTTTGAAATGAGAAATTGCAAGTTCTGCACCAGAAACTTGAAGCAGTTTCCATGGTGATGACAAGGCGGGGGGGATTGTAGGCGGGGCTATTGCTTACCCAGCATGCTGCTGGTTGGTGACCGGCTTCCCTTCTGTCTATGCCCCGCCCTTTCTCCTGACAGTGACCATGGCGCCGGTGTACAGCAAGTACCTGAATGCTCGTAACACGTCTGTAGCTGGAGCGGCGCTCTTCCTGCTCTACCTTATAAACAAGCTGAGGGGAGCAAGCGGGTGAGCCAGGGGTCTGTGGGACGCAACGCATAGCTCTGATTGGGCAGTGTATTACTTTAACCTTTGTTCCAGCCTCCAGGGGACATCCCAGGCCAGGGGTTGAGGTCTGACCCACGCCTGTGCCATACAGTTGTTTCATGGGGAGGGAAAGGTTGTAAATTAAGTGCTGCAACTCACTGCTGTTTTACAAATATTCTAATATTTGTTTGAAACGATCTGAGCAGGGAGGAGTAGAACGTTCAGTGCATTGAGGGAGGGGGAACCTATGAAAGCAGTGAGTGAGTGGAGAAACGATCTGTGAAGGGAGGGGGAAACGATCTGAGCAGGGAGAGGTTAAAGATCTGTGCAGGGAGGAGGATAATATTCAGTGCATTGAGGGAGTGGAGATACTATCTGTGCAGGGAGGGGGAAACGATCTATGCAGTGAGTTGGCTGGTTAAATAAGTTGCTACGATTTCTGAAGGAGGCTATTTGCCCTGAAAGCAATCTGCAATGGCAAATCCAAAATGAAGTTCTGAGAAAATACATTTAATTCATATTCGTTATGACACAACAATTTCAGCTTTTTAGCTTACATGGCCTTGTAGTACTCTGATTGGTCAGTGTCTTACTTTAACCTTTGTCCCAGGGGGCATCCCAGACCTTGGCTTGAGGTCTGACCCACACATGTGCCGTACAGGTGTTTCATGGGAAGGGGATGTTAATGAAGTGCTGCAACTCACTACTGTTTTTATTTCTTAACATGATTCCAGAGGGGATGCTGGGAAGTGCAATTTCATACTTTAAATGAATGAAAGTTTGGCTGGAATGAATGGCACAGGTTGCCATGTGAATTTGAAGGTGTATTGCAGCAGACAGATGGCAGTCAATAAATTAACCATCACTTATCTCATGTAGAGTAAAGGTGATCTTTCCTGTTTATGATATTTGCTGATACATGTGCCATACAGTCGTGGAGTTTCACAGTGACTGTTGTTGCAAATATCTGCCTTGAGAAGACCACTTTACAGCAGCAGGATTCCCAATACCAAAATTGCCTTATTCGCTGCTTTTGCTTGTTTTGTGTACTGCAGCATGATAGATATGTGTGGTGTCATTTGTTTCTTGATGACAAAATTATTTTTGTATTCCTAGCAGTTTTGTAGCTCACAATTTATTTAGTGATTTATATTTTTGTGTCTTTTTTGTTAGTACAAAATGAATTGTGAAACATTTTATTTTAAACCTGCTTTTAGCTGGTAAGGTGAAGGTGTATGATACTTTTAGCTGCCATGTAAATAGAAAAGAATTGTGTGAAATTAGCTTTTTGTATCCAGTATATGATATCTTCACTAAGCTTAGGCATTCCTATTAGACTTTGGCAGTAAAATTCATAGCATGACTGGTGGAACTTTTTATTGTAGGTATAACAAGCAGTATGTCGGCCATCAATGGTGTAGTAAGGGGAATGTGCCAAAATGTTTAGCTCAGTGTATCCAATAAGCCATGTAAAGCAGAGTAAGATGTAAGCAACCTACACTTCCAACAGTTAAACACTTCTAGGTTCTAGCTTTGATTATGGTATTGTCAGGTGAGAAAAAGTCCAGCAAATGGATATTCGCATTAATTTCTGTATTATGTTGGTGCTTTATAATTAAATTTAATAGTCATAAATGCATTTTACAGATGAGCTAGTTAGTACAACAGTCCTTTTATTGAAAGTATAGTTGCCCCTGCTTTCATCTGGTGACTACCTTATGCACAAAGGGGTACTGTCTGAAGTAGTGTTCATATTTGGGCTTTTATTGTGTATGTGCATGATTCTAATTAAGAATGAAAGGATGCTAAGAAGATAAACCAGTGTGGGCAGCATATATTCCATTTTGCAGGGTTGTGGTACCCTCAAAGGTATGTAGCAACTTGACGTTTAGTTTTCCTTCACAGGGGAACTTCACCAAAATAATGAAAATATTTTTTGCATGATAAAAGCAATTTGCAAATGAGATAATGCAGTCAATTTAAATATTTGTCCCTTTCTGATGCCTGTACTGCTGGTTGTGACTATTGAAACAATGTAGCAAAAAGTAACTCCATCTTAGACGGGAGCAGTAAATCAGAAGTGATGCCATCCAGTTACATTGCTGGGGCAATGGACAGTGAAAGACAGAAAGGTAATGCTGTGGAGTCACCCATTGAGTGACAGTTAGGGTGTAGGTGCTGTCCTTGGATAACTTGTTAATATGTTTCTGTTGGAAGCTGACAAGTGATTATCATTATAACCAATTTCTCTAGAACAAAATTAGGGAGTTATTTATTAAAGTTTGAATGCTAAAAACTCGAATCATTTGTGTTCGAGTTGTTTTTTTTTTTTTACTAGAAAATCCGAATATTTAGTGGGGAAAAAACTGGAAAATTTTGAGTTGTATTATATATACCCCGAGGATGCAAAAAGTCTTAATCTGAAAATACTCCATCTTCAACCCGTCAGTCCTGTAGAAGACAGTGGCAGAGGTCCTATTTGCAATTTGAAGATATTATGGTGTGTGCTGGGTTTCATATGATAATCTGCACATTTCAGGCTTTTCCGTTTTTTTTTGTCATACTTTTTTATATAAAGCATCACTTTATCATTTTGACAAATAAATCCCTAATTAGCTAATTCAGGAAGCATGTTAACCTGAATAATAAAGAGGAATTGCAGTTGGTGAAATTTCTCTATAGAAACAGATTAAGATTACACTGTTTTTTATGAATCACTTGGACAAGTGATATGTGGGCATGGCCAGAATTTCCCAAGACCGCATTGTCTTTTTTTTTTGTTTCTTTGCATAAGTGACATATACTGAGTAAATTAGGCAAGTTTATGAAGTATATTTGTTGCAGGATGCTATCAAATTGCAGCACACCTGCACCCTGCTGTTATGGGTTTATGTTAGCAAATCGTACATTACTTCTTTTTTCCTGTTTTGATGCTTTAAAACCAAATTAGACAGTTAGCTTTTATAATAGAATGCTGCTAAGCTTGTGAAAACTAGCACCTGATTTGTTATTGGTTAACTTCTGTTTCCACATAAAACCTGCATTTACTTATTTTCCTTGTTACCCCGACAAAGACCCCCAGTTACTGGGGTTGAAACGTGTTGGGTTTTCATGTTTGTTGTTAAAGGGTTTTTTCACCTTTGAGTTAACTTTTAGTATAATGTAGAGAGTGATATTCTGAGACAATTTGCAATTGGTTTTCATTTTTTTATTGTTTGTGGTTTTATAGTTATTTAGCTTTTTATTAAAGGAAAACTATACCCCCGAACAATGTAGGTCTCCATAAACAAATATTGCCTAAAACAACTCATATGTAAAACCCTGCTTCATGTAAATAAACCATTTTCATAATAATACACTTTTTTGGTAGCATGTGCCATTGGGTAATCATAAATAGAAAATAGCCATTTTAAAAAATAAGGACAGCCTCCTGGGATCCTAGGATCCAACGGTGCACACAAACATACCAAACAAACTATAAAGTTAGGTCACACGAGCCAATTAACAGACAAAGTTGTGTCTTTTGCTTCAACACTTCTTCCCTTTACAGTTAGAGTTGAAATATTTCTGGTCAGGTGATCTCTGAGGCAGCACACAGACCATTATGAAATGGTGGTTCAAGGCAAGAGATGTAGAAGGGCAATATTTACTTAAATATATATACCAGGTAGGTAAAATCCTTTAATATGTCACTGAATTTGATATAAACTATCTGTTGCTCAAAAATTCATTTTCGGGGTATAGTTTTCCTTTAAGCAGCTCTCTAGTTTGCAGTGTCAGCAATTTAGTTTCTAGATTACAAATTACCCTAGCAACCCTGCATTGATTTGAATAAGAGACTGGAATATGAAAAGGATATGGACTGAATAGAATATGTAATAAAAAGTGACAGTAACAATACATTTGTAGCCTTACAGAGCATTTGTTTTTAGATGGTGTCAGTGACCCCCAAAGCTGCAAAGAAACAGAAGAAAATTGCAAATCATTTAAAAACTATGAAAAATAAATAATGAAGACCAATTGAAAAGTTTCTTAGAATTGGCCCTTCTACAATATACTAAAAGTTAACTTGAAGGTGAACCACCCATTTAAGCATTATGTAATAAAATAACTGATTTTATTTTTATAATGGTATGCACTGTTCCCTTTACCTTTTTCTTATATGTGTTATGGAGGGTGTCAGGAACACCCTGTACAGTGTACATCCATTAACTATTAACCCTCGTGGTGTGCCAGATGAATAAATTATCTTATGATCAACATAAAGCCCAACATGTTCTTAGACAAATTCATAGTTTATCGTGCAATAGGTTCAGTTAGCTTTCACATAGTAAAGTATGTGATCTATTATCTGGAAACCCGTTATCCAGAAAGTGCCGAGTTATGGAAAGGCAGTCTCCCATAGACTCCATTTTATCCAAAGAATCTAAATTATTAAATATGATTTCCTTTTTCTGTGTAATAATATAACAGTAGCTTGTACTTGATCCCAACTAAGATCTAATAAATCCTTATTGGAAGCAAAACCAGTCTATTAGGTTTTAATGTTTACATGATTTTCTAGTAGACTTAAGGAATGAAGATCCAAATTACAGAAAGATTCATTACCGGGAAAACCGAAGCCCTGAGCATTCTGGATAACAGGTCTTCTTCAGTATGAAATTGTCATTATCACAAGGTTCTACTAAACTAGCTGAGCCTCCTACAAACATGTTCAAGTAACACGAATACACAGGAACATGTCTGAAGCATATCTTGAATGAACTCTGATGATTTCAGATTACAGTATTTAGATGGCAGTGTTGCCATTATAGAGGAGAAATCACAATTGATTAAGCTGCTTTTGTAAATCTTTAGAAAGTAACATTCCTCAGTCCTATACTGGTCAGCCGGACAAAGAATGTACTATGTGGGAATACAGTGACAACTGTGTCTGCTGGCGGATAAAGCAACAGAGACCCAACCACTTGACAGCTGCAAGAATTTCTTTATAATAGGTTAATCTTTTTCATTAGAAAATAGGGCCTCAGAGAGGATTTTGTTTTGCATGATATTGACTGAACTAATCTTCAGAATATACATATTGGAGTCTTGTGTGCTCACTCCAAGGCAAAGACACAAGGGTACACAGGTATATTTAATCATATGATTATGTGCATATGAATTCCCGGCTCTGCATTTATACTTAAAGGGGAATTAGCACGAAAATGAAAATTTCATATGCTTCCTAATACTTAAGTTAGAAACTTTGTAAATGCAATCAATTAAAAATTCTGGGTCATTTCTGAAATAATCCGTTTTATCTTCACTATTCCTCTCACTGCATCTGTTTCTCTTTATTCTGTCTTCATTCAGGAGTTGGGTGTCAGATGGGGGTGGGGGGCCTCTTTCCTAGCAGATTAATTAGAGCTCGCTGATTCCAGTACAAACAAAATCTAACAAGATAACTGCCATAGGACGGACTGTATGTCTGATGATTTTAATAGTGAGCTATAATACATCATCTAGACCAGTGATCCTCAAACTTGGCCCTCCAGCTGTTAAGGAACTACAAGTCCCACAATGCAATGAAGGAGTCTGACAGCCACAATCAGGCAAATGCATTGTGGGACTTGTAGTTCCTTAACAGCTGGAGGGCCAAGTTTGAGGATCACTGATCTAGACAAAAGGAGCCCCCTATATGATATATGGGATCATTCATCTGACACCCAACTCCTGAAGGAAGACAGAATAAAGAAAAACAGATACTGAGAGAGGAATAGTGAAGATGAACTTGATTATTTCAGAAAAGGTACAGAATATTTAATTGAATGAAATTGTATGAAAAATGTCTTATTTTAGTATGCTAAAGCTAATTAAATTTCCATTTTCGCGATAGTTCCCCTTTTAAGACTCGGCACTTCCAAAATGTTTGTTCAGTATGATAATTCACCATAGACAACAGTGATTGTGTTATTATACGAAAGGTGTTATAAAACGTTACGTTGTTGAGACTTCTTTTGTCTCTAGTTGTATAGAGCTGTAAGTTTTTCCTTTGAGACATTCTCTTGGAAGTCATGAGTTTTTATCAGTATATCTTTTTAAGATGGTCCGATGCTGTAATCTTTCACCTGAAAACGCACAAGTATTGCCAGTCACAGGGTTTGTAAGCCAAAGGTTAAATGAACACTGAAATGAGCTCACTGTGCCAGTATTTCTCCTCTGGTATGCAACACTCCTTTCTACCCCTCCTTTCTACTTTTATATTTTCTTTATATTTTTCTTACATTTTTGCAAATTGTACAGTAAGCAACACATTAAAAGAACCAAGGGCCTTCTCTTCTACTTCCCATATGCTGTAGTGGTTTGCCATATTAGTAAGATTGAGGAGAAAGCATATAAGGTTATATAAGGTTGCACACACTGCCTTGACAGTTACATGGAACTTGTCTGTTTGCCATGCTTCACTCTTTGACCCAATAAAGCTTCTCTTTCCTATACAGCTGTTGCTGAAAGTCTAGCCTCGCAATGTCCAGTATCTGTGTAGGGTCAGAGATTGCTTGTGCTCGCATTCAGTTTTTTTTTATTGCATCACTGGCTCTCAATCTTATTTTTCTAAATAATCCTAGCCCTTCCCAAGTACCTCTTCTTGTTCTGAAAAAAACAAATATAAACTAAAAAAAAAAAAAATATGAAAAATAAATATTTTTATATTACTCCTAATAGGCAAAACTGCAGTACATATAACGTACATTAATACAGATTTAATAGCATGCATGCCTATTCACCAGGACTCGGGCGTGCCCCCCAATACTTAGCTTTCCTCCACATTGCTAGTGTGGAAGCTCTGTTGCACTTAGGTTTGCCACCCGGCTGACCTAGCCGGTAAAACACCAGCCGGGGGCGGTATTGCAAATTTACCGGCAATGTAGCTGCCGATAAATTTGTAATATCCTTCGAAAGACTCCTTGGCCCGCCCCCAATCCCATGTAAACTTAGCTTTAGTCCTCCGTCCTGAAATCTCGCCTTGGCCCGCCCCCTTTGTCATGACCCACCCAATTTTGCCATCATTCCCCACCCCCACCTGCGTGTAAATATTTTAGAAAAAGGTGGCAACCCTAGTTGCACTAGAAAAGACAAAGTTCCGGGTAAAAAATATGGCTTTTCATGTTGCGTCCCAACCTGCGTTCAGCCACACCAGACGCATGTAAGTTGGGACGCAGCATGTTGAGTCCGAACCTGCATTCGGCGTTTACACGCGTCTGGTGGGTACAGCCTCATTGAGTGTTTATTGAACATTGCCTCCAAGCCCACCGCTACTCACTTGTGTCCTGACACAGCTTCCAGAAAAGTTATTAAAGTGCTTAAAGGGTCTTTGTGTGGGCACAAGGAAAACAACATTGGTAGGGATACTAGATGTGTTTCCACTTTCAGACAATAGACCTTTGAGTGAGGTACATTAGAACACTGAAATGTTTGTTGCTGATTTCCATCATCATATTTAATGTCTGTGTTATGATTAACAGCACTACCATGCTATGTTACGAGTGTTGCTACAGTTTCCTGCCCATTATCTGTGTATTCATATGCCAATACCACACCCAAAGAAAAGCAATCCTAAAGCTCTTTCCAACTCTGCTGTTCTAGGGTATTTTGCTAATCTTCAACAGGTCATGCATTCTGACATAATCTCAGTAAATAACATTTGCTACAAAGTGAGATTCAATGGTATTATTTGACCATACCTTTTTAGATCACTGTATAATATATGTGATATATTTCATTTATTTCTATATAATAAACAAAAGCCATGAATATTTTGTAAATTATATCCTTATAAACAGTGAGTAGTCATGTCATTTCTGTCACATGACTCACTTAAACCTGTGTATTATAATAAATAAAGAACCCCTTGTTGGAAAATATGAGGATATTCGAAGTTACCTAGGAGTGCAATGACCTGTGTAAAAGCACTCGGCCTTTGGCCGTGTGGTCATAGAACTCCTTGGTGACTTATAATATCCTTCTGTTTAACAATAGGGGGTATTTTATTCACTATATACATTTCCTCTGTTTAATCTTCACAAGAACAGCCCTTCATATTAGTTTAGTGGTTTACAGGGACATACTAAAAATTTCTTGCAGTTGCTCACTTGTATTTTCGCTGATAGAGGAAACACAGACCTGTGGGGCTTATTTATAAACACTGGGCAAATTGGCACCTGGGTAGTAACCCATAGCAACCAATCAGTGAGTAGCTTTTTTTCAGAGAGCTGCAGATTGGGCACTGAAAACAATAATCTGGTTGCCATGGGTTACTGCCCAGGTGCAAATTTGCTCATATTTTTATTAATGATTCCTACAGTAGTGCACTGCCTTCCTTCACATCTTTAGAAGGAACAGAACAGGCACATCATTTACATTTGTATGGTGGTGGGTTAGATGGCAGTGTTTACCTAAAGGTATTGTCATGTGGTAATTTGCCTGTGTTCTGTTACTTCTTCAAAAAGTCTAATTTGATTATGTAATAAATGGCACAAAGCTTGCCCTAACAGCAGTAACCCATAGCAACCAATTAGCAGGTAGCGTTTACTGGTCACCTGTTTAAAAACATGCGTCTTATTGGTTCATTTGTATTACTGCTCCTGGACAAATTTAGTGCCTTTGATTACATATGGGGGAATGCAACACCTGACATTTTTCAAGCTCTCTTGGCAGTGTAATTCCAAAACATTTATTTTGGAACTCCATGCATTGACCAAATGGCAAACACATGCGCTTCTGGTAGATGTAAAAATCCAATTTTTGGCCATTGGATTAAAAATTGATAAAACGCCATTGATTTTCCATGAGTACAGATTACAAGGCAAATGCTATGGTAATCATTCCACATGTGTCTGAAATACTGTGTTGTTTCTGGATAGCACCAGCAATTATCACAAAGTGTCACTGCGTCATTACATGCAGCATCGCACTTCCTAATTCGTGATGCCCTCCAGTATTATTTTTAGGAAATGACTCCATGCATCACAAGGAAAAAAAGTTACTGATGACTGCTGCAGTGGAATATGGGAAACAAAACCAAAAAATGCCTGGGCAAATGTATTTTAACAGTCTTAATAACGGAAAGATCCCTCAGCAACATTCAAGTCCTGAGCAATCTGGATAATTGATTCCATACCTGCTTCATTTCTGATTTACACACGCTTTACCGTTGGGGTGTTTCATTTAGTAACTGTTGCATACTCTGAGCTCTTTGTCTCCCTTCCACACCATGTCCTGTGTTTAACTTCCTTGACACACTTTCCTTGGACATTTATGAACCTACGTGCCTTTTCTGCATTTTTTGTGTAACTGGTTATACTGTAACCATTGTTTTTAGCCCACATTTTACTCATATTACTAATTTGCCCCACCACTTAAAGGACATGTAAATCCTACATTTTCCTACCCTGTATATAAGTTGGGCATATCTTCCGCACCCAAACTGCATCATTTGTATTACTTATACCCCCTCTGTTTGCCAGCGCCATCACATTTTCACTGTTCATTGATTACATTTTTGTGAAAAGGGTTGACATGTCCTTTAATACACACTAAGGGGACACCATAAATATCCCTCATTCTAACACAGGGATCCCCAACCTTTTGAGGCAACATTGTGTGAGCAGCATTCAGAAGAAAAAGGAGTTGGGGAGCAACGCTAGCATGAAAAATGTTCTTGGGGTGCCAAATAAGTGCTGTGGTAGCCCTATGTGGCAACTTGTATTGAGGCTCTGTTTAGCAGTGCACCTGATTCTTATACAACCAAAACCTTCCTCCAAGCCTGGAATTCAAAAATAAACTCCTGCTTTGA
>CM044438.1:83721056-83765562 GCA_024363595.1 Xenopus borealis | reverse complement strand
TGCGAGTGCTGACCTTTCCTGTGATATATATATATATATATATTTAATAGTACTTTTATGATTGGAAGAAAAGCCAGCCAATAGTGCTTGTTTTATGGTAATATGATTTTCTAGTAGACTTAAAGTATGAAGAGCCAAATAATGGAAAGATCCATCTGGAAAACAGCAGGTCCTGAGCTTTCTGGATAACCGGTCCCATACCTGTACATGCAAACCTGCTAGCTGCCTAGTCTGTTACTGTAGCACCCACCCACAGTGGTGCTTGCATAGGTTAAAGGTGCAATGTTATGCAAGTTCCTGTCGAACTAGGTAAGATAGCAATGATGTGATCTGTTAAAAGTCCACAGTGCTTTTTATGATCTCACCTCAGGGCAGCATTGTGCAGTACTACATGGACTAGAACATGATGATGACGATACAGGAACTTTTATTTTTTATTGTTTAAATTGTAAGCTGTTATGATTCGGACCATTTTTAGCTCTTGTATTCTTCAGTAATTAGTATGTTTTGACACTAGCCTTAGGGCTGAACTACATAGTTTGCTTACATCCGACACACATGTGACATGTCGAATGTTCAAAAGTGAATGGCACTTAAAGGAAAACTATACCACCAAAATGAATACTTGAGCAACAAGTATTTTTATATCAAATTAAGTGGCGTATTAAAGAATCTTATCAAACTGGTGTATATATTTATGTACATATTGCCCTTTTACATCTCTTGCCTTGAACCACCATTTCATGATGGTCTGTGTGCTACCTCAGAGATCACCTGACCAGAAATATTTCAACTCTAACTGTAACAGGAAGAAGTGTGGAAGCCAAAGACACTGTCTGTTAATTGGCTGATGTGACCTAACTTTATAGTTTGTTTGGTATGTTTGTGTGCACCGTTGAATCATACGATGCCAATGGCAAATACTACAAAAATTATTATTATGAAAATGGTTTATTTACGTGAAGCAGGGTTTTACATATGAGTTGTTTTATGCAGTATCTTTATAGAGACCTACATTGTTCAGGGTGGGTAGTTTTCCTTTAATGTAAAATCGCGGGTACAAACTACATGTATCCGACAACGAACAGCAACACACCGCATACGTGTTATCGCAAGGCGACATGCTGGATGTTAGCACACCATGTAGTTCAGCCTTTAGTGGTGTGTGTGCGCATGAACTGTAGCCTCAAATGTTAATTAAGTTACATGGTCTGGCAAAATATATGATCTCTCCATCACAGTGGCTGGATTGTCTAACATATGTGATTCTGTATACCTGTATTGGTAAAAAGTAAGTTACACATGCTCATCCTGGCCCTCCAATTAGATCAGTTCCCGGTGCAAAGCTGAAGAGGAATTGGCAACCTCACAACCAACATGGAATAAAAAAGCAAGTGACCCTTAGAATTGCTTCTTTATTCTGTTCTGTAAATTGTGGCACTGATTGGTATCACAAGTAATTTATATACATTCTTATCAAATCTTCTTAAAGGAGAATTATTAAAGATGTGTCAGTTATTATTAATAGTTTGAGTGTGTATATATAGCTATATTTGTTTATTTGTGTATCCATATATATATATATATATCACCACCATATTCCATTTTACGTTTTTCAGGGGACCAGAAAAAAATGGTGTAAAATCAGGGAAAACTTAAAATCAGGGAAATGTATTATGCATAATATATAGGTGGGACCACAAAACAACAATGTAAAATGAGGGAAAACTTAAAATCAGGGGATGTAAAATATATAAGATATATATATATATATATATATATATATATATATATATATAATACACAAAAGCCGCAAATATCTTGTAAATTATATCCTTATAAACGGTGAGTTCTGATGTCATCAGTTATAAACGGTGAGTTCTGATGTCATTTCTGTCACATGACTCCCTGAATCTTGTGTATTTTAATAAATAAAGTACCCCCAGTTGCAAAATATGAGGATATTAGAAGTTACCTCGGAGTTCCATGACCTGTATAAAAACACTCAGCCTTCGGCCTCATGTTTTTATATGGTCATGAAACTCCTCGGTAACTTATAATATCCTTATATTTTACAAGAGGGGGTACTTTATTCACTATATATATATATATATATATATATATATATAGAAGATTGCCAAGGGATCAGCACTCGCTTGATGTGATGAAAAAAAGTGTATTTATTGTACACATATATTACAATCCGACGTTTCGGTTCCGCCTGGGAACCTTTTTCAAGGATATGGTGTTACACAGTGAAAACCTATATATACCCTCCCCTCTTGTGCTATTCGGCACTGAAAAAGTGATGTCATGAGTCCATCAAAAAGAAGAAAAAAATGTGTCCATAAGTGTCCATCTTGTAAGCATGGGTGAAATTCACGTTTGACACCACCAGGTGTCAGTGCTGATGCGTTTTCAATTGTGAATTATATATATAATATATATATATATATAAATGCTGTAGTATTGATACAGTTAATCTGGTAAATTATTTTTATTGATAGTTTGTTACAAAAATACTCCAAATAATTCTCTGTCTGTAATTCCCTTACATCTATGAAACTGTTAGCTCTCCTGCCATCTGTAAAATACAATTGGTAATCTATATTGAATATGTTTTTTATTTTCAGGAAGAAAAATGGCAAGCCATCTCTGCAAAACAATGAGGTGATTGGATTTCATTTCTTGTGTTAGAGCAATGGAGTTGGTGTAAAATAGAGGCCAGCCAGTTGCTTATTTTCATTGAACCCTGTATCACAGCTCTGAATCACTTCTTAAAGGAGCAGTTCACCTTAATAACATTTTTGAGTGATGAAGCTAATGGTCTTCCTAAATACTTGCAGTCCTAGTTTACTGTAGAACAGCATTGTGTATAGTAGATGTGTGCCCTGTAGTTCAGCTTCCACTGGTGCTTCAGGATGCAGCAGTGAGATGTTTAAAAGGCAAAGAAATAAAATCCCATTTTTACTTATATTTAATTAAAAAATGTCTACTGTTATTATAAGAAACCTGACTGTATGCAGTGACATTCTCCCTTCATTTACTTCTGTGGATAGGAATTGTCAGACGGTCCCTAACTTCTGGCAGGGAAACAATCATACCTATGAACAGCAGGGGGAGCCCTGCCTTACTTACCAGCCATGCACAACTCCAGCAGCTTTGTTTTTTGATCATTTATGACGATCCCTAAGAAGCCCAGACCACATTGAGCATGTGTATGTAGTCTAGTCTTGCAAAGATGTATAACAAAGTTACAAGATGACAGCCCCCTGTGGCCAACTTTGAAAGCTTGAATCCTTTGTTTGATTAGGCTTGTGGTGCAGTATGTTTATTATACAAAATACAGCATTTCTAGCCTTATTCCATTTTAGACTTTACTTGCCCTATAAGGGCTGTGCAGCTGTAAATAAGGATTTTTTTTTTTTTTTTAAGAAAACCTGCTCTGCCCTGGTGACCCAAGTCCTTTGGATTATGAAACTTTAGTAGGACTGGTTGTAAAATGGTCATAACTATACATTATTCACTTGGTATGTTCATTAACCAAATACCATGGGTTTGTGAGCATACGTATACTTTCCTGTAAAGTGCAGTATCGACCATTAGATATGGGTAACGCTAAGATGCATAGTGCACATTTATATAAAAATATTTCTTTATACTTTCCTGGCAATCTAGATAACTGAGATGTGAGGGATAATTTACAAAGACTCTGGCTGTGCTCAAGTGCTAGAGCACAAAGACTTCAATATCATTCCTTGGAGATGTGTTTTGTGCCATGCTGCTCTCTACAGCTAGAGACAAATTAAACATAGGATACAGTGACGGGTCTTTGGGAGTTCAAAATGCGGAAAACATGGCGGTGTGCACTTGCTAATAAAAGTGTCATTCCCAGGGCAATAGTCCTGGATGGCTATATCTTTAGCCATAATGACTGTTACAACAGCCTGAAAATATATCTTGGCACTTAACTGAGCACTGGAATTGGAAGTAATTTTTCTGTAAGAAGATTTACTGTGCTCATTGAAGAGGTCAGGCACACTTTTTATTCTGTAATGCTAACCATTTTTTTTTTTTCATTTCAGAAAGATGGAAAAAAGGAAAAAGCAGTGGTTGATAGGGTTTTCTTTGCACGAATTGGGCAGATCTTGAAAATATTAGTGCCTAAAACTTTCAGCAAGGAGGTGAGGTTCATTTATGTATAATATTAGGTTAATGTTTCACTTTAACACATTTTATATCCAACTGGACCAATTAACCTGTCTGCATGCTTTTGAAGTGTGGGAGGAACCAGAGTACCTGGAGGACACCAACACATACACAGGGAGAATGTACAAATTCTATGTAGACCCTGTTCAGAAAAAAAGTTGGTTTTTGTAGGAAGATCTTAACTAAAGGTGGCCATACACCTAGAGATCCACTTGTTTGGCGATGTCGCCAAATTAGCGGATCTCTCCCTGAAATGCCCACCGGATCATATGGACTTTCGCCCAGATATTGATCGGTGAAGTCTGTCAGAGGGCCCCATACATGGGCCAATATCGGCCCGTGTATGGCCACCTTAACCCTCATATTTAATATGAGGCACTGAGTTTGCACAGTAGCAGTAACCCATAGCACCCAATAAGATATTTGGTTTTAAACAGGTGACCACTAAATTCTACCTGCAGATTGGTTGCTGTGGCTTACAACTACTTGGCAAATGTAGTGCATTTTATTATTTATCTTATTAATAACAGCTGGAAGTATAATACACTTTAGATATGAACATTTTCAACAAAGCCCTTTTCTTAAATATCTCTTACTAAACATTGGTGTTACTAATTTTGGCTTAATGTATTTTTTTTGTGGCTATTTCATTCTGCATTGTGACAAAATGTGTTTTAGGCAATATAAATAAGAGATTAACAAAAAAACTTTAGCTTGCACAGCGCATTTACTTTTTAAAACCATGTTAGTTTTGTGCAGTAAAATTGTGCAAAAAAATCTCTTGACTTTGACTTTGTTCAGAAATTGAGTAAATCAAATTTTGCCCTGCTATTCTGTGATATCTATTATTCCTCTTTGTTTCAGAGTGGCTATCTACTTCTTATAGCTGTGATGCTTATTGCTCGTACATACTGTGATGTTTGGATGATTCAAAATGGTACATTTATTGAAAGGTATTTGTCCTATCATTTCTTATATCATATTAATAGTTTTTAGCCTCTGTTTATTTTGAACAGAAGGACAAACTGGAACATAAGCATTAGACGTTATCGGCTATTCACAAACATAAGTCAAAATTGTGCCCCAGGCCTCATTTGGTACAAAGTATCTACAATGCATTTTTCACATGGTTTACAATATACCATCTCAATGATGTCCATGTGCACAAATGTGTGGTGTTCAGTATCTAGCATCACTGCACCCCTGTCATCAGATGCAAAGATTTGCAACAGGTCCTGCTATCCACTGCTGTACTGTAACACTTGGAAAGTTTTTGTATTGTGGGCAAAAACACTGATTTTTTTTTTCTTCCCAGTATTTTGCACTTAGTTCATTTTACATGAACCTTTTTAGCTTCATAATAATACACAACATGTACACAATGTAGTATTTTTGTATTCACTGTAAGTGCTTCAGTATATTTCTAGTGCAAATATGGTTCATTTTTTCTTTTTTTTGTGCCTGTCGCAATAGCCATCTTACTTGATCTCAAGAAGCCATGGATATGCAAACTTTGAACACCTATTATCTCTCTCACACACACACTTTTTTTTTTGTAGTCAAACATACATGAATGGGTTATTCTACCTAGAGAGAGCCTTGTATGTCTGTTAGTTCTGCTGAATTAATGTAATTTTTCATAAACTCCATTTAAACATTCCATGAAATGACAAACTGACATTACAATTTAGAAACAAGAAGGTTTCCCATTGATTAAATGTGTAAGTTAAAGGAAAGTCTTCTTCCACTTGTGGGTGCCAAATGTTAGGCATCCGCAAGTGCTCCTACATCAGAAAACTGCACTGAGGTTCTTCCATTGAGCACCACGGAGCAATCGTCTTCCGGCTTTTTCTTTCTTCTCGCAGTTGCGCATGCGTAGTAGAGCACAAAGACAAACTATTTGATTCCACTGTGAATGCATCTGCCCCAGGAAATTTGAAGAAAGAAGAAACCGGAAGAGGATAGTTCTGTGGTTCTCGCTTGAAGAACTCCTGGCCAGTGCAGTTTTCTACTGATAGGACCACTTTCCTAACATTTGACGCCCCCAAGTGGAAGAAGACTTTAGTTCTCCTTGAACTACACAGTTTAAACAAATAAATTAGGTTTTCATTTCCTATGTGCAGCCGCTCAAAAAAATGATATTCATTAGCAGTTCACACATATACAAAATGTTTTTTTTTTTTTTTGTTTTTTTTTTACATGTGATCATTAAAATGAGTCCCTACTTTTTTCCCCACCAGTGGAATCATAAGCAGAAATAAATCTGTATTCAAGAAACACTTTTTGCTGTATGTCTCTGCGATTCCTCTGGTAAAGAATGACAAGAATGCATGCACTTCGCTGGGCACACTGCTAATGATACCACAAGACTTAACTAAAACTTAAAGGTCACTAAAATATATGTTGGTCTAATAACAGCTGTGCATGCATATATATATATATAATATATTTTTATATATGTATTCCCTACGTTTCTTTGAAATATCTTTTCCGAGCCAGGCACCCAATCATAGAGTGGGAAATGTAATAAAGGAGCAAAGTTTCAGGTCTAAACCTGTAGCATCTAAATGTTTGCCTTCAGACAGGTGCCAGTAAATGCCCCTGTTGATTTGTTGTTAAAACGTGTGCAAACTTTGCCCTTATCAAGTAGCCATGCAAGTGTGTGATCAACCTATTGGAAGCCTGATGTGTTTTGGAATAAATGGCTACATCCATAGTCAATGGTCTGATATATGTATATATATATGGCTCTGATCTGTAAAATTGGATGCTGCTAATATATGCATGTGGTGGTTTGCAGTGCGATCATTGGGCGCAGCAGAAAAGATTTTAAGAGATACCTGTTCAACTTTATCGCTGCCATGCCTGCTGTAAGTGTTCTTTATACTTATTTTCTTGTGTGATTAAAATTCTGTTCAGAAAAGAAAACATATGCAAGGAGTAAGGTGTGTGAAATACTTGAGGTTTGGCTAAAGTTTGTGCTTGCCAGCGCTTATGCTCCACAATTATTATACTAATATAGATAATTTTCTTTAGAATTCCCCACTATTCCTACATGATTAGCAAAACCACAAGCTTACCCCATTGTATACTTAGCTCTTTATGTTGGGCGGTAAGGGTTCAACTTCTGGCACAAAACAAATAGTGCACATTGTATTAAAGGGGTTCTTCACCTTTGAGATAACTCTCAGTATGATTTAGAGAGTGATATTCTGAGACAATTTGCAATTCGTTTTCATTTTTTATTATTATATGTTTTTGAGTTATTTAGCTTTTTATTCAGCAGGTCTTCAATTTGCATCTTAACCAATCTGGTAACTAGGGTCCAAGTTACCCTAGCAACCATGTATTGGTTTGAATAAGAGACTGAAATATGAATGTGAAAGTGCCTCAATAGAAAAAAAAAGTATTTGCTTTTAGAAGGGAGTCCGTTGCACCCATTTGAAAGCTGGAAAGAAGCAAAATAAATAATGAAAACCAAATGAAAAGTTGCTTAGAATTGGCCGTTCTATAACATAATAACATTCTATAACATAGAACCACATGTGAATCACCCCTTTAAGTGTCTGTAGTGGATGTCACTAATGTTGATTATTAAAAGGGGAAATATATCCTATTGTGTAATATCATGTTTCATGCCTTTGAGATTTGAGGAACCTGTTATTTGTGTTCAAAGAACATTATATTTATTTATTTATTTGCTTTTGATTAGAGTAATGGGCCAATGCTGCAGACCAGTTATTCACTTACAATTTGCCCTTATTATAATGAATAAACGTTTTTAAAATGATTTCCTTTTACCCTGTAATAAGAAGACAGTGCCTTGTACTTGACCCTAAGATGTTATTAACCGTTATTTAAGGTAAAATAATTCTATTAGCATTTAATGTTGAAATGATTTTTTAGTAAACTTAAGATGTGGAGATCCAAATCATGGAAAGATCCTTTATCCAGAAAACACCAGGTCCCAGGCATTCTGGATAACCGGTCCAATGTACCAGAATATCCAATGGATCAGTCCCCACCTGTGTAACTTAAATTTGCCATATCCTTAAAGGATAACTAACCCCCCCAAATAATAAAAACCCTTGCCCACTACCCTACATAGTCCCCCCCTCCTTTTTGCTTCACCCATGTGTAGGTGATTACCCCTGAAAGTGCCCCTAATTCATTGCACACTTATAGGTGTAGAGTAAGCGCAGTGGAGCTCATCCGCTCCACCTTACGGCTCTTCTGTATTCTTCGGAAAGTGAACGCCATATTAACCCATGCGCAGTTGGAGCAGACTTCTGGTTCGTAGCAACTGTACATGTCCCAAAATTGCCAGAATTTGCCAGAGGGAAAGAATAGGAGCTGGAAGATTGCATCCATGAGCTTCACTGTGCTTACTCTGCACCGATAAGTGAGTAATGAATTAGGGGCACTTTCAGGAGTAATCACTCTCTACATTATACTAAAAGTTAACTCAAAGGTGAACAACCCCTTTAATAAGATTTGCTAGATTGTAGATAATAATAGCAACACATGGGGCAACTTTAGTGTCGCATTTTAAGCAGCCCAAAATCACAGTGCCAAAATGTTTGTTATTGCCCTCATTGACTTACTTTGTAATTTCCTGAATTCGCTTTTCAACCAGATGGTGTGTTTTCAAGCATCTATCATCTAATTACTTTATCAGTGGGGTTGAATTTAGGATATTTTGAGCACTGTGTTTTTTTAAGCAGCCCACAAGCGTCCAGTATACCAATTCCATTAAATCAAACTTAAAAGAGTAAATATTGTAAGTTATGTTAGTTTACCTGACTTGCTATAGGAAAAGTGAAATGTCACACAACCTGTTTATTAACAAGGCCTGTTCAGAAGGGGCTGTCACCAGTCTTAATGAAATTAAAAGCAAAGAGCCCATTTGACTGTACAAAGATGCTGCATGTCTAATGTCACTTTTCTTATGCTCTCCAGATATCATTGGTAAATAATTTTTTGAAATTTGGCCTGAATGAGTTGAAATTATGCTTCCGGGAGAGACTTACCAAATACCTCTATGACGAATATCTAAAGTAAGTACCTGCTTTTCTTATTAATGTATAACAGAGTGATCCTTTCTGCCACATACAAATATGAAACTATCTGCTTTAAAGTGGACCTGTCACCCAGACACCAAAATCTGTATAATAAATGTACTTTTCAAATTAAACATGAAATACAATTTCTATTTTTTATTTAAGTATTCATAGCTGTTGTAAGCTCATTTAAAATATCAGCTGTCAATCAAATATTGTAGGGTCCTCTATCCTTTTGTCTCCTTGACACTGTGTAATATATAAAATGTTTCTACTAAATTTCACCTTTTGATTTAACTTTAAGACCTGAGAGTGCTCGCCTGTCTCAACTTATATTTGATGTGTATTTTAATAAATGAAGTAACTCCAGTTGTATAATATGAGGATATTAGAAGTCACCTCGGAGTTCCATGATCTATTTGAAAACACTCGGCCTTCGGTAACTTATAATATCCTTATAATTTCCAAGAGGGGGTACTTTATTCACTATATAAACCGTAACTAATGATTTCATCAGTTATAAAAGGTGAGTGGTGATGTCATTTTTGTCACATGACTCACTAAAACTTGTGTATTATAATAAATAAAATGCCCCTTGTTGTAAAATATGAGGATATTAGAACTATCCTTGGAGTTCCATGACCTGTATAAAAGCCCTCAGCCTTTGGGCTTGTGCTTTTATATGGTCATGGAAGCTACTAGGTAACTTATAATATCCTTATTGTTTTTATTGGATCTAAATATTTGATCCAATAAAAACAAGTTATGCTTTTGAAAAATCCTGGTGTGCTTCAACATTCTTCATGGATATAGATTTCTTTCTGAATTGCACCCGGGTCATTGCTCCAGTAAGTGTGTGCCACAGCCTTCACCATATATACCCTCTTTAGCTGGCACTACATTTGCTCTAAATTTCAAATTAAAAGACCTTTATTGTGTCTTTGGTTTCTTCTTCCACTAGCGAGCCATCGTAATAACAATTGTAATAATAAGTTGCAAATGCCAACTGCTGCAAACCTTTCCTGCAATTGCAGCCATGAAGTTCTATTATGTAGTCTATTGAATCACAGACTTTCTGCAATAGTGGCCATCTAGTGGCATGTTCTCTGCCTTAGTTCCCAGTCATAGTGTGGAGCACATATTTAGCAGTGTATCGTTATTATTGTGTTCAGCCATGTTAGGACTGCATTTATAATAAATTTGGCATTTATATATATTTCCTCTATGTTCTGATTTTTTTCCATCCATTAAAAAATGACTGAAATAAAATCTTTGGTGAAAATTATTTTCAATATTTAATTTATATTTCTGCCAAATTCTCTGGTATCCCATCTAGTATGCAATATAGCAGATCATTCTTTTCTTTTGGAATTCAGCCTTGTGTTTCATTTTTCCTTAGATCTTTTACCTACTACAAGATGGGTAATTTGGACAACAGAATAGCGAATGCTGATCAATTGCTTACACAAGATGTTGAAAGGTTTTGTAACAGTGTGGTGGACTTGTATTCCAATCTGAGCAAGGTGAGTTGCTGAAGATGAAACTGCTTAAAGTGGGTGTCCTGGGAGTTTTGGCGAGGGGATATCTGTAAAGCTGGCCATAGATGGGCAGATAAAGCTGGCGATATTGGTCGTTTGGGGTCTTCCCCCTGGCCACGATATCGATCGGGAAGGTTTGATTATAACCCGTCAGAACCCATTGCCCTCCTAATCCGATCGTTAGGCCATAGGTCTGAACGTTCAGATTGCCCCCGATATAGCCCTGCCATTAGTTGCATATTGAGGAAAGATCTTTGTGTCTATGGCCAGCTTAATGTTGTTATAGGTAACTTTTTTTTTTTTTTTAACATTTCTCGATGTATCTGCTATTATTTTCTTTTTTGTTTGAGAGTTTTGTTGTTAAGGTTAGGCCTACACCCTCTTGACATCTCTGCTTCCAATAAAATTTTGCAACTATATTGTTTAAATATTTTAGTGTCTTTGTAATGATTACATGTGTCTTTTTATCTCTCTTATAGCCATTTTTGGATATTGTCTTGTACATTTTCAAGCTGACAAGTGCTATTGGAGCTCAGGTAACTGTTGATTCTGTACAAATTAGAAATTAAACATTTTTTTCTTTTTCTCCTATAACCCCTTTTTGAACCTATGCCATGCAATGATTTCATACTCTCATTCAGAAGCTTGTTTCACCAAAGTGTTGCATTTGTAAATAGCTCTCTGAACGGTCTTCCTGCAGGGGCCAGCAAGCATGATGGCATACCTCCTTGTCTCAGGCCTTTTCCTTACACGCCTCAGAAGACCCATCGGCAAGATGACTGTTGCAGAGCAGAGATATGAAGGTGAATACCGATATGTCAATTCAAGGCTCATTACCAACAGGTATGTTCTAGCTGTGGGGACACTGGCCCTGCTAACTTAGAATTTAAAATTTTATAGCTTCGGCATTACAGTGTAATATTAATTACATTTTTGGTGTTTTTAGTGAAGAAATTGCCTTTTATAATGGAAATAAGAGGGAAAAAATGACCATCTACTCTTCCTTCCAAAAATTGGTAAGTTAAACTGTGAAAAAAAAAACTTATAATGGGGTCACAGGACTAGGCCTCTTGGTTCCACGCTACACCAGGGATCAAATTTGCTTTTAGTGAGCAGTGATGGGATATTTGCCAATAACTTGATGTATCTTTTTCCCTCCAAAATATGAAAAACTTAAAACAAGCATAATACATATTCTGGTTATAGTTACAGAAGACCAGAGCCTGCTACAAACTGGTTGTCTGCATTAGATATCTGTTTCACAGTTGGTTATGCTGGTGCTGTATTCAAACTGTAGTTTGAACTAATGTGCCTTTCACGTTGATTGGAATACGGACAGGGTCATTATTTGGGCATTTCTGATGTGCAGACTATGAGGTGTATTTATAAAGCAATGCATACATACAGTTTTGTGTGTGTGTCTTATGTGTAATAGTAAGAAACATCTAAGCCAATTACTACACAAGGTTTACCAGTTTTTTCCTGTTTACTTCAGTGAAACATACAGCAATAAATGTTTGACTTGAGGGCCTTTAAACATGCTTATTAGAAAATGCATGCTCCAAGAGGCTTACTTAATTCAGATTTTTAGTTTTTTTTATTCTACTTTCGATTAAACTCACAATTTAAAAAAAAACAAAACTTAACATGTTTATTTAAAAAATCCAAATACAAGAAAACATGATTGAATAAAACCATGAAAAAAATATGAATACCTGAAATTTGTATTTTAGTCATCATTTTTAATGACTTGATAAGCTCAAAAAAATGGAAAACCTTAACTTGATTAAATATTATCCACTTTGTATAGGACAGCTTCTATTGACTTCTACGTGTTTTTCATGTTTCTTTTACATAATATATATTAAAAACTTTTTAAAACCTTATTCAAGCTCAGGTAAATTAGAAAATTGAGGAATAAAAAACATACCAATGTTAATAACCCCCCAAGTGTCCATCTTACTGGCATTTCTGGTGAATGCTCTGCTCCAGATATTTGAAATGAATAGTGTAAATGCATTTTTTTTAATCAGTTTTCTGCTACAATGGCGACTAACTGCCTTTTGCTTTAGACATCCAAGATTATAAATTATGTTAAAATACTCCCTTGTTTTGATGTATCTTCAGAGTTATGCCTAGGAGCTGGGCTAATGTATTTTCTATTATATCAACAGGTGGAGCACTTGCATAACTTTATTTTGTTCCGTTTCTCCATGGGTTTTGTAGACAGCATTATTGCCAAATGTAAGTCAAACTTTATTACTCTCATGCCTATTCTGCTAAAACAGAATATAATCTCTACACTCCTAAAATAAGGTATATCATCTGTATATTTCTCTTATAAGCAGATTACAGTTTAATATGTTCGTTACTGGTATTTCTCAGCAGCAGTCTTAGCATCTACTGAACAAGCTTTTGGACCTGAAGTTTTTATAGATCAGCTCAATTTGAAATATTAGTTGCTGACATTTACAGGGATACTGTCATGGGGAAAAACATTTTTTTCAAAATGTATCAGTTAATAGTGCTATTCCAGAAGAATTCTGCATTGAAATCCATTTCTCAAAAGAGCAAACAGATTTTTTTATATTTCATTTTGAAATCTGACATGGGGCTAGACATTTTGTCAATTTCCCAGCTGCCCCAAGTCATGTGACTTGTGCTCTGATAAACTTCAATCATTCTTTACTGCTGTACTGCAAGTTGGAGTGATATCACCCCTTCTCTTTCCCCCACCCAGCAGCCTAACAAAAGAACAAAGGGAAGGTTACCAGATAACAGCTCCCTAACACAAGATAACAGCTGTCTCAACAAGATAACAGCACTCAATAGTAAAACCCATGTCCCACTGCGTACTATTCAGTTACATTGAGAAGGAAAAACAACAGCCTGCCAGAAAGCAGTTCCCTCCTAAAGTGCTGGCACAAGTCACATGACCGGGGCAGCTGGGAAATTGACAAAATGGCTAGCCCCATGTCAGATTTCAAAACTGAATATTAAACAATCTGTTTGCTCTTTTGAGAAATGGATTTCAGTGCAGAAGTCTACTGGAGCAGCACTATTAACTGATGTGTTTTGAAAAAAACATGTTTTCCCACGACAGTTTCCCTTTAAGTACTTTTCCTGCAAGCACCACGCCACAGACTTCATTCACTTTCCTGTGGCCACTTGTGGCTGTTTCGGACAGTGTGCTTGCACAGTATTATACCGTTTGAAATCCACATATGCTCAGTATAGTAAACTCTACTAAACTGAGCCTTCACAAGGTAGCAGACAGCAACTGGAGATTGCTTAGAGATTGCTTAAGCTGGAGGTGTGTTGCTCACAACAGGAGCCTTTTTCATCAAATAGTGGTCCCTGCTTGTATTGCAGTTGCATTCACTAGGGGCCAAGTGGGGCTCCTAACAAATTGGCACCCCCTTTGAATACCACTTTCCTTTAGGCCACTGACTGACAAGTAGATTAGTCACCCCACGATTAATGTCCTGTAGCATGGGCAACAAATATCCTCTGAATGTTTTCCAACGGACAATAGAGTTGTTTTGGTTTTACAAAGTTTTCTTGTCAGGCAACTTCCAGCAGCTTCGGAAAGCTAAAGCGACTCATTTTCCCACTGGAGATTCATAATATTACTGGAGGGAAAAATGAAACCTAAGCATAAATTTCTAATATTTAGGGAATATTCATAAAAGATACAGGTATGGGATTATTATTACAGAGAAAAAGGAAATCATTTTAAAACATCTGGATTATTTGATTATAATGTATTCTGTAGGATTCAGCCTTTCTGTAATTGAGAGCTTTCTGGATTACGGGTTTCCGGATAATGGATCCTACACCTGTAATACTTAGTATATATTTGAACACATCTTTAGCAAACCTGTAAATTTAAATAATGCTATTTTGTTTATGCTGTAAATGTAATTTTGTACGAAGGTTTAAGTTTGAAGTAGAGGGCATTGTGGATTTCTACGATAGCCTTTGGCTTTCCTTAACTGTTGCTCTGTGTTTTATTGCGTTACATTTTATTTCATTAAAGAAAACTTTCGTATTTTGTGACATTTTAATATTCCAGATCTTGCAACTGTGGTTGGATACCTTGTTGTTAGCCGTCCATTCTTAACAGTAAACCACCCACGCCATCTGAACAGTTCACACGCTGAGCTTCTTGAAGTAAGTGTCAACGTTCACGGAGTGAAGTACAGGTTTTGCCCTTTGAGTTACAGTATCTCTTGACTTTTTTTAATCTTTTCATTAGGACTACTATCAGAGTGGAAGGATGTTGCTACGGATGTCCCAGGCTCTTGGCAGAATCGTACTTGCAGGCCGTGAAATGACTAGATTATCAGGGTTAGTTTACAAATTTAGTTTAAAGGAGAACTAAACCCATTTAAAAAAAAAAAAAAAAAAAACCCTACCCTCGATAGACCCTCCTGCCCCACCAGGCAAATGCCCTAATTTTTTACTTACCCCTCCGTGCAGATTCTGGCCTCAGGACTTCACTTCTTCGAAATCAGAGCAGCGTTTTTGGCCATTGTAGGAAATTTCCGGTCCAGAACGAAAATTCTCGTGACCTTCAGCGCATGTGCAGTCGTTCAGGACCAGAAATGCTCTACAACTGTGCATGCTTCGAAAACGCCGCTCTGATTCCAAAGAAGAGCGAAGAAGGTGCCTTTGAGCTCCTGAGGCCAGAATCTGCAAGGAGAGGTAAGTAAAAAATTAGGGGCATTTGCCAGGGGGGGGGGTCTATCCAGGGTAGAGGGGTAGGGAAGCAGATATCAGCCAAGGCCTAGGCTGTTATTACTAATTAAATATACTTTCCGCTAAATTTCTAATTTTTGTTCCCCATCTCCAGATATCCACCACTAGCCTTCTCCTGGCTGAATTAAACTCTGCCCATCAATTCCGACCTGATCCACCAATTAGAAAAAAAAAATTTTTGTCAAAAGAGCAAACAGATTTTTTTGTATTTCATTTTGAAATCTGACATGGGGCTAGACATATTGTCAATTTCCCAGCTGCCCCAAGTCATGTGACTTGTGCTCTGATAAACTTCAATCACTCTTTACTGCTGTACTGCAAGTTTGAGTGATATCACCCCCTCCCTTTCCCCCACCCAGCAGCCTAACAAAAGAACAATGAGAAGGTAACCAGATAACTGCTCCCTAACACAAGATAACAACTGCCTGGTAGATCTAAGAACAGCACTCAATAGTAAAACCCATGTCCCACTGCGTACTATTCAGTTACATTGAGAAGGAAAAACAACAGCCTGCCAGTAAGCAGTTCCCTCCTAATGTGCTGGCACAAGTCACATGACCAGGGGCAGCTGGGAAATTGACAAAATGGCCAGCCCCATGTCAGATTTCAAAACTGAATTTTAAAAAATCTGTTTGCTCTTTTGAGAAATGGATTTCAGTGCAAAAGTCTACCGGAGAAACACTTTTGACTGATGCTTTTTAAAAAAAAACATGTTTTCCCTTGGCAGTTTCCCTTTAAAATGAAATGTACTTTTAATAAAGCACATTCTACATATTGATTAGACTATTGATTCCCCAATGTACATTTTAAACAAGGCAAAACAATAGTTTTAAATGCGAATGCTTCTGGCAGTAGAGCCAATGAAGTTTCTCCTCCTTCACCCCAAAATGGCCATCTGTATGCCCCCAGCAAAATACAACAGGGAACATATTTCTTCTTCACAAAGCCTTTTCTATATGTGATTACATGACCATACACAGGCTACAAATGATTTCTCACTTGATCACTCCAGACCATGTCAATAGTCTAGAAAGACCAAACCGTGACCTTCTCAAATGATATCTTGCTTCAAATTGGCAAATACATTGGACAAGGGCCACATCGGTCTTTCAGACCTTTTGTTTTTGATCTACATAGTCCTTGGTTGTGATAAAGTATTTGGCCTATAGTCCAAATAATCAACCCTGTTCAGGCCACCACCAAGCAGGTCTTTCTTTAGCTGTACTCACTCTTTTATGGTGTAAAAGCAAATAAGCAAAGTTAAAACCTGTTTGCTAAACATTTTAAAACTAAACTTAGTTAGATCAATATCTTTCATAAAACAATTGCTGTGAGATACAGTAGCAACGTTTAAAGGGGTTGTTCACCTTTGAGTTAACTTTTAGTATAATGTAGGGGGAGATATTCTGAGGCAATTTGCAACTGGTTTTAATTTTTTATTATTTGTGGTTTTTGAGTTATTTACCTTTTCATTCAGAAGCTCTCCAGTTTGGAGTGTCAGCAATCTGGTTGCTAAGGTCCAAATTACCCTAGCAACCATGCATTGATTTGAATGAGAGTATGGAATATTTATAGCGGACAGTCGTAACAGAAAGATGAGTAATAAATAGTAGCGATAACTAAATGTGTAGCTTCAGAGAAGATTGTTTTTAGAGGGGTCAGTGAATCCCTTTTGAAATCCATAAAGAGTTAGGAGAAGAAGGCAAACAATTCATAAACTATAAAAAAATAAATATTAAAGACCAGTCGCTTAGTATTGGCCATTCTATAACATACTAAAAGTTAACTTGAAGGTGAATCACCCCTTTAATATGGCATTTTTGATAAAGTACTTCTTGCCCTTTATATAAATGTCTCATACCAAGTATCCATTTGTTACCTCTGTTCCCTATTGCATGTGTTTATAGTGCAGGATTGATAACAGGAAGATAACCGAATGGTATGCTTGTGCTAAAGGTGGCCATAGATGAGGACATCCGCTCGTTTGGCGATATCACTAAACGAGTGGATCTCTCCCCGATATGCCTACATTGAAGTGGGCGATGTCGGATCAGAATGGAGGTGATACGGGCGGTCGGATCGCATACACGCAGAGATGCGGCCGCGATCCGACTACGTTTTTTAACCTGCCCAATCGAGATCTGGCCGACTTTCGGCCAGTTATCGATTGGGGAACCCTGTCAGATGGCCCCACATACGGGCTAATAAGCTGCTGACTCGGTCTGTCGGCAGCTTTTATTTGCCCATGTATGGCCTTACGATAGTACTAGATTGTAAACCAAACACTATCCTTGAACATTTCCCTTACCTGAAATCCCAAACCTCACTGCTTAAAAGAAAAACAAAATATCTTTGTTTGACTTGTAGTTTTACAGCAAGAATAACAGAATTAATGCAAGTGCTGAAGGATTTGAACCAAGGGAAGTATGAACGCACTATGGTCTCCCAACAGGACAAAGGTAACAAACTGTTCTCTATTATTTAATGCAGTCCATAACATAACTTGCACAAGTTCTCATTCCCCACCCCTTCTTTTATTCTTACAGAGATAGACGCTGTTCCAAGCATCCCCTTAATACCTGGAAGTGGGAAAGTTATCAATGCTGACAAGATAATTAAGTATGTTTGGGGCAGAGTGTTGTATTTACACATTGTTACATAGTTAAAGGGCACCTATGGTGCTAAAAAGATTCCCCAAACCGAAGGTGCGGGCTGATAGAGCCCGCATTCCGGTTTGAGGTTCTAGTAGTTTAAAAAAATATATATATATCCCCCCTGCCTGCGCTGGCTTACTCGCACTGGGAGGGAGCTCCCGGTGCGAGCTGCCATGACAGCCCATGCACATGCACAGAATGAAAAGCTGCCTGAACTTGTGGCATCTTTTCATTCAGCTTATGCGCATGACGTCACATGCGCATGGGCTGTCATGGCGGCTCGCACCGGGAGCTCCCTCCCGGTGCGAGTAAGCCAGCGCAGGCAGGGGGAATTTTTTTTTTTAACTACTAGATCCCCAAACCGGAATGCGGGCTCTATCAGCCCGCATATTCGGTTTGGGGAATCTTTTTAGCCCCATAGGAGCCCTTTAAGTTGGTCTGCAAAAGACCAGAGTCGAGTTCAAGTTCAGCCCTTCCAAACAAACCACAGTGAATATATGTTCACCTCCCTCTACAGACCTATCTACACACTGACATATATTTACTATATAAATATCTAATATTTGTACCTACCAACTGTAGACCTTAAGATCATAATAGCCTTGGATACAAGAAATGATCCAAGTTATTATTAGAATCTGCCATCACAGCATTGTCTAGCAGGGTATTCCACAACCTTACTGCCATTACTGTGAAAATGAAAGTTATTCATTTCTTGTTCATAGCAGCTATTGCTTTATTGTAATAGGATTAAAAACACAAAAGGGTCCATGATGAAAGTTCTTAATGGAGAACGATTCTTTAGTGTCAGGGAACAGAGAATTTGCACCACAAGCAAGCATTTTAGCCTTCCATGTTACTAAAGATTTATTTTATCCTGTGCATATAACATGAAAGCAAAAGCAAGACTATGGTTTATATAAGTTCCCGATCCTGTGTGTGCAAATAGGTGAAACATTACTATTGATGGCATTGCCTGATGGGGAAGATATGTCACCCGCAATACAAATAATTGTATACATGCGGGCAACAAATCTCCCGAAGATGCGTCTCCATTGGATATAACTGAAATCACCAGTAGTAAAACAAATGCATCGCTTTGTTCTTCCGAAGTTGCCTCGGGAGAAAATAGTAACTTCAGATTACTTGACCATATTTAGGTTTTACCGCTGGTGATTTCAGTCATTTCCAATGTAGACACATTTTAGGGAACTTTGTCACCCGCAGTTGTGCGTACATAATCTCTGGTGGCAAATCTTCCTGTTAATGTACAAAGAAGCACATTTTTGCTAATCACAAAGTTTCTAAACATAAATATTTGTATTTCTTTAATCCCTTATAGATTTGATCACGTTCCACTAGCAACACCAAATGGAGATGTATTGATAAGAGACCTTAACTTTGAGGTAAAATAGCTAAAAAATAAAATGCGTTTTTTTTTTTATGTCTCAGATAATAATAATAATAATAATAATGTCTGATGCATATATGATGAATGCAAACATTTCAGTTGCAGATATACTGTACAAACAGTGTAATTACTGTCCGATATTAAATCACTATTTAACAATAACTTAGGTTTGTTTCTAGGCTCTCAGAACTTGAATCATGTTGCAGAAATAAATTGCATATAAATTGAATCCAAAAACATATTCTGTAAACCATACATCTCTATACATACACCCCTGTGAAGAATATAGAGATGCTACTTACTGGAGATATAAAACTAACAATGAAATCTTTCCAGTTGGCATTACATAGAATTTTTCATTGGTTTCTGTTTAACGTTTTTTTGAACTTCTGGTTCTGACGCTTTTTTTACTTTTTATGTGGCTATTCTTATTAGAAGCTTAACGGTTGCTGTGCATAGATGCCTGTGATACTAATGAAATACTGATTACATTTTAAATTGTAGGTGAGATCAGGCACTAATGTTCTAGTCTGTGGACCCAACGGATGTGGAAAGAGCTCACTTTTCCGTGTCTTAGGAGAGGTTAGTGTTACTTTGGGTTTTCAGAGGATATACTGTCATAGGAAAATGTTTTTTTCAAAATGCAATCTATACTGAAATCTGTTTTTCAAAAGAGCAAACATATTTTCTATATTTAATTTTGAAATCTGATACTGGGCTAGACATATTGTCAGTTTCCCAGTTGCACCAGTCATGTGACTTGTGCTCTGATAAACTTCAGTCACTCTGTACTGCTGCACTGCATGTTGGGGGTGATGCATTGATGTCTATGGAGAATACTCTGTAAATCTGTAGAGTGAAAAACTCATTTCTACATAAGTGAGTGGATTACATATTTTATATAGATATGGTGATCCAAATGATGGAAAGACCCCTTACCTGGAAAACATCATGTTTCAAGTATTTGGATCCTGTACCTGTATATTATATGTGTGCATTTATAAAAAAAAATGAAATCCATGAATGTGAAATAGGATTCCACTAATTTAAATGAACACTTAAATTAACAAATACTCCTAATTGTGAAAAATGTGTTTGAAAACCATTGTGTTTAGTCTGTGCTTCATATGGTCATAAAAAGATTAGTGTGAATGGTAAGGCTTAGTGGATTACAATAATAGTGGCCTTCACAACCTCCTGATTCCTGTTTGTGGAACAAATTATTCATATTTTTTTTTTTATATATTGCAGTTGTGGCCTCTGTTTGGTGGATCTCTTACCAAACCTGACAGAGGAAAACTATTTTATGTACCTCAGGTATGTATTGGTATATTTGATTGCTTCATAATGTAAGCTCCGCATAATCTGCTTAATGCATAGTACTGTGATAATGTGATCACTGCACTTTCAGAGACCGTATATGACCCTTGGGACTTTGCGGGATCAGGTCATTTATCCAGACACCCAAGAAGACCAGAAACGTAAAGGAATAGCTGATAAGGTAAGAAGCTTCAAATGCTTGTTTCTTTATGCGGCAAACGTTTTGGTCTCTAAATGAACTATACAGTTAATGGCTTTAGACACAATTAATGTTATACCCTCTTCCCAACAGACTAGCTATTATTACAGCAGTGATTTCTGATTATTTTGAATGCATTACAATGTCCCCATTCCATTAACAGGTGCTGAAGGAATACCTTGACAATGTTCAGTTGGGACATATTCTTGAACGTGAAGGAGGTTGGGATACTGTTCAAGACTGGATGGATGTCCTTAGTGGGGGAGAAAAACAGAGGATGGCAGTATGTGTTTTGTTTTTTTTCTCTATGCAAAAGTTTGCAATATTGGTAAAATATGTCATTCTAGTTTAAAAAAAATGCACCAAATATATACACTGTAGTTGTTAGATGTATGTATGTATAACTTTATTTGTAAAGCGCTGTTAAGGAGCCACAGCGCTGTATAGTGCATAAAAGTACAATATATATATAACAGTATACACAGGGGAGACAAATCACATAATAAATATATACAGAATCATAGGACAAAGAGGTTAAGTTCTATGTGTTAAGAGACAGTGGGAAGGAGGTCCCTGCCCCATAGAGCTTACAGTCTAAGTGGATGGGAGGTTAAAATACAGGTACAATAGCAGATGAATAATTAATCTACACTGAAGATGTAGGTGAATAATGAACTAAATCTGATCCGTAATTCAAACGTCAAGGAAAAAATAATGGCCATCACTGGTTAAAAAAGATGCATTTGGCTGTCTGGAACTGATCTGTATTTCTCTGTCGTCTCAGGGGGACACAGGGACACTGGGGTTAAGCTCCACCCTCCAGGAGGCAGGACACTTGGAAATAATGAAAGGGGGCGTGCCAGAGGGTCTGACTTAACCCCACACCAACCAACCTAATCAGTTTTTAAGTGTCCTGCTTACTAGGAGGATGGACCTTTTCATCTAGCTGGTGAAAGAACATCAAGGACTTTGAGGGGTCCCCAGGAACAGGGCTCCCTGTTTCCCTTGGGGACCCTACTTTGAGGGAAGCCTTACCGGGTCACTCCTAGCCATTGGCTACACCGACCATCCATTGACTTCTGCTCCTGGGTCCGGATAGCAGATGCCTTGGCCGGTAGGCAGTTTTCGTGGGGGGGGGGGTCCCTGGTGCCCCTGAGGGTCATACCCCCTCCCCGAGAGGAGAGTGCCCAGGCATATTGCTTCCGCTGCTGCAGGGCTCTGGCATAAGGCATTAGGCTTAGGTGGCTTTGCTGTAACTCTTGGGAGAGGAGAGTGCGGTTTTCTGAGGCAATTTTACCTGACTGCCCCCTCCAGTGTCATAGCGCTCCGTTCTTCACGCTATTAGACTCGGTAGCTACACCTTGCAGAAGGCAAAGTCTGCTCCGCGAACCTCCTGGCGCTCGCGCCTCTCTTGGAACGCAATGCGTTCCAGGCGCCATTTTGGTCACGGCGTTTTCTCACAGAGCGCGCTGTGCGCTTCGCACCTCCATTGGAACGCATGCGTTCCAGGTGCCATTTTGGATCGCGGCTCTTGCGTTATAGAGCAAGCAGCAGAGAGCAACAGCGCGAGTCAGAGTGGACACTGGAGGAGAGCTTCATTCTATAGGAGGCTTACTTTTATGCTAGAGAAACCTTCTTCTAGCAGCATATTCTCTACTCCTCTTCAGCCTGTACCATAGACATGGCAGAGGTAAGTCAGGGGGACTATTCCCTAGGGCGGGGGGGAGAGCCCCAACACCCACGACGGCACAAGTCACATATTTCATGTGCACTATTTGTCAGTCCAAACTTTCAGGGGGTCAGACCGAGCCTCTATGCAGGTCATGCTCCAAGAGTCAGGGGGGGGCTCCCAGCACTAGCCCTACCACCCACATAGATTCTGACATTCAACCGGATCCTCCAGGGGAGAATAATGAAAATTCGGTTTCGGAACCCCCAGCTCCTCGTTGGGCCATCCAACTTTCTCAGTCCTTGGCTTCCCTACAGAGTCTTCCCTCGATAGCGGATAACCTAGGAAAAGCTCTCGCCAAGCTGAACCAGAAGACCAGTTCCAAAAGAAAGAGGTCTGATACAGTATCCGCTGGCCGTAATCAATCGAATGAGTCATCGGATGGAGCTATCTCTTCTCAATCTGAAGGCGAGCTTCCCCCGTCTGATGGTTCATCGGAGGAAGAGGACAATGAGGAATATAAGGACCGGGAAAATCAACACGATATAGATAATATCATAAGAGGAGTCCTAGAGGTTCTTAAAATTTCTCAGGCAGATAAACAAGCTCAGACAACAGGCTTGTTCAGGAGACAGCACAAGTCTTCTCCGGTTTTCCCTTCACATGAACAACTGACAAGTATTATACAGGAAGAATGGGATTCTCCCGAAAAGAAGTTTCAGACCACTAGAAGATTTTCTAGATCTTATCACTTTTCCAAGGAGTTGGTGGACAAATGGTCCCTTCCTCCAACGGTTGACGCACCAGTCTCTAGGTTATCCAAGGCCACCACACTACCGGTCACAGACGCTGCAGCGTTCAAGGACCCGTCAGACAGACGTGTAGAAGGTTTTTTGAGGGCGGTTTATTCTTCAACCGGATCGGCCTTACGTCCAATTTTCGCTTCCACATGGGTAGCGAGGGCAGTGCAAGCATGGTCAGAATCTCTTATCCGAGATATTCAAGCAGGGGTACCGAGAGCTGATCTCCTAGTTTCTGCACAAGCATTATCAGAAGCATCGTCATATCTATGTGACGCTAACCTCGATGCAGCACAGATTACCGCTCGATCATCAGCGTTATCTGTAGCGGCACGAAGAACATTATGGCTCAAGAGTTGGACGGCTGATCTCAGCTCTAAGAAGTCTCTTACTTCTATACCTTTCAAGGGGCAGAGACTTTTTGGTGAAGAATTGGAAAAAATCATATCACAAGCAACGGGAGGAAAAAGCACGTTTCTTCCCCAACACAAGAATAGAATTCCTTCATCAAGCAGAAGAGGCAAATTTTTTCGGGGCCAGAGTGGTCGATACACAAGGCGTAACAGCCCCCCTCAACGTTCCAATTTTCGTACCAAAACCAACGACAAGGGACGCTCTACTTGGAAGTCTAACAAGTTCCACAACAAGCAGTCAGCTGACAAGCCTACGTCAGGTTGACGGGTCGCTCCCTCCGGAGTCGCATCAGCCAATTGGGGGCAGGCTGCTGCAATTCCGGGAGGTGTGGGAAAAGCATGCATCCGACGCCTGGGTCAACGAGATCATATCAGAAGGCTACCACTTAGACTTTGCACATCTGCCTCCCAGAAAATTTCTTATGTCCAGAGTCCCTTCCTGTCCAACAAAGGCCCAAGCGTTCCTGGATTGCATCTATCAGATGGAACGAAACGGAGTAATCGTACCAGTCCCTCAAACAGAGATATTCTCAGGTTTTTACTCCAATCTGTTTCTAGTACCCAAGAAGGACGGGTCATTCAGGCCAGTTCTAGACCTAAAATTCCTCAACAAATACATAAGTTCCGTGAGGTTCAAGATGGAGACTTTACGATCCGTAATCCGAGCAATGGAACCAGGACAGCTCATGATGTCTCTCGATATCAAAGACGCCTATCTCCATGTGCCAATTTGGCCTCCCCATCATCGTTTCCTGAGGTTCGCCTTCAAAAATCATCATTACCAATTTGTAGCCCTCCCCTTTGGGCTGTCGTTGGCACCCAGGGTATTTACCAAACTGATGTCAGTAGCAGCGGCCACCCTGCGGATTCAAGGCATTTCGGTGACTCCGTACTTGGACGACCTCCTATTGAAGGCCAAGACAATAGAAAGGGGCAAGGAGGATCTTCACAAGGCGATTCAGTTACTACGGAACTTCGGATGGACAATCAACTGGGACAAATCCAGTCTGTTGCCCAGCAGCTGCATGACATTCTTAGGCCTCGAATTCAACACCCTGACACAAACTGTGACTCTCCCCCGAGACAAGCAGGAGAAGTTAAAGAGACAAGTCAACCTGCTGATCGGTACTGCTCGACCCGCGATCCATCTAGCAATGCGAGTACTAGGCTCGATGGTCTCAGCAATAGAAGCGGTACCATTTGCCCAGTTACACTTGAGGCCCCTTCAACTCAACATACTGTCCAACTGGAAAGGAAGGTCACTCTCCCAACAGTTCAATCTATCTCAACCGACAAGGGAATCTCTTCGCTGGTGGTTACAGAGCAACAACTTGGCGCAGGGCCAATCATGGGCGACACCAGAGTGGACAGTGATTACAACGGACGCCAGTCTCCAAGGCTGGGGGGCAACTTGGAACAATCTGTCGCTCCAAGGGTTATGGTCTTCCCTCGAAACAGAGCTTCCGATAAACATTCTGGAGCTCAGAGCAGTGAAGCTAGCACTCAGCCGATGGACCAATCAGCTCCAGACAAGAGCGGTCCGAGTTCAGAGCGACAACGCCACCACCGTAGCCTACATAAACAGGCAAGGGGGCACGCTCAGCAAGGCGGCACTAGCGGAAGTGCAACAGATCTTATGCTGGGCAGAAAACAACTCGGTCAGATTGTCAGCCATTCATATTCCAGGAGTGGAAAATACAAAGGCAGACTTCCTCAGTCGCAATCACATAGATCCCGGAGAGTGGTAACTTCACCCGGAGGTATTCGAAGAACTGAAGAGTCTATGGGGGGTACCTCAGATCGACCTCATGGCGTCCAGACACAATCGCAAGGTCGTAAGATTCTTCGCGCGGTCACGGGATCCCCTGGCGGCAGGAGTGGACGCCATGACCCAGAATTGGAACTTCAAGCTGGCCTACATCTTTCCTCCCCTTCCCATGTTGCCTCAAGTGCTGAAAAAGATCAAGCGGTCACAGGCCACAGTGATCGTAGTAGCCCCATATTGGCCCAGGAGGACTTGGTTTTCGGATCTTCAGGAGTTATCCGTAGAGCAACCAATTCGTCTGAAGGCAAGAGCGGATCTCTTGATGCAGGGACCAATAGCACACCACAACCCAGGCATATTTGCTTTGACGGGATGGCTATTGAGGCAGACATATGGAGACGACAGGGCATAGGAGAGGAAGTTATCGGCACTATGTTGAAATCACGCAAGCCTTCGTCGTCCAAATCCTACCACAGGACTTGGCGATCTTATTGGAATTGGTGTAAGGAAGCCAATTTGGAATTTCTCGAATTCAACGTACCCAGAATATTATCCTTTTTACAGCAAGGCATTCAGGTGGGACTTAAACTCAGTTCGTTGAAAGTACAGGTGTCGGCGTTATCAGTTCTCTTCCAATACCGTCTAGCACTCGACAACTCGGTGCAGACCTTCCTGCAGGGAGTAGCACATGTTTCTCCACCATTTCGTTCTCCGGTCCCAGGTTGGGACCTCAACATAGTGTTAGAATCTCTTACAGATTCCCCATTTGAACCACTGGCTTCAGTGTCAGACAAGTGGATCACCTGGAAGGTGGTATTTTTAATGGCCATATCTTCAGCCAGAAGAGTATCGGAACTCAGTGCCTTGTCGTGTGATCCAGCTTTCCTAGTTTTCCACAAGGATAAAGCAGTATTACGTACAGTGCCTTCCTTCTTGCCCAAGGTGGCATTTCACATTAACCAAGAGATTATAGTTCCATCTTTGTGCCCGGAGCCTAAAAACAGCAAAGAAAAACGACTCCACAGCCTGGATGTAGTCCGAGCACTACGTTGGTACCTCGATAGGACTAAACCCTATAGAAGGTCTAGGAGGCTATTTATAATTCCTTCAGGTCCTAGAAGAGGTATGGCAGCTTCCAAGACTTCAATTGCACGTTGGATTAAGGAGACGATACGTCAAGCCTACATCGCCAAGGGAAGGTCACCGCCAGAGGGCATTCGGGCTCATTCCACAAGATCCATGGGAGCCTCATGGGCCTGGCACAATTCTGCCTCTCTGGAGCAGATCTGCAGAGCGGCTACCTGGTCCTCTGTACATACCTTTTCCAAATTCTATAAATTGGACACGTTTTCCTCTTCCGAGGCCTCTTTTGGCCAGAAGGTATTGCACTCTGTAGTGCAATAACGTGTCAAGAATCTTGTCTGCCCTCCCGTGGTTTTTGGGGCTGCTTTGTTAAGTCCCCAGTGTCCCTGTGTCCCCTTGATACTCACCGTTAAATCCGTTTCTCTGTAGTCGATAGGGGGACACAGGGCTTCCCGCCCTTACAAGATCCTTAACTGGGCAGGGAGTTGGTTCCCCGAATACCCTATCTGCGAGTTTCGTTTAAGTTCAAGTTACTGGTTATATAACGGTTATTTTTACGTTCACAGTCTCTTTGGTACAAACTGATTAGGTTGGTTGGTGTGGGGTTAAGTCAGACCCTCTGGCACGCCCCCTTTAATTATTTCCAAGTGTCCTGCCTCCTGGAGGGTGGAGCTTAACCCCAGTGTCCCTGTGTCCCCCTATCGACTACAGAGAAACGGATTTAACGGTGAGTATCAAAAAATCCCGTTTTTTCTTAAAGGGGTTGTTCACCTTTGAGTTAACTTTTAGTATAATGTAGAGAGCGATATTCTGAGACAACTTGCAATTTGTTTTCATTTTTTATTATTTGTGGTTTTTGAGTTATTTAGCTTTTTATTCAGCAACTCTCTAGTTTGCAGTGTCAGCAATTTGGTTTCTAGGGTACAAATTACCATAGCAACCCTGCAGTAATTTGAATAAGGGACTGGAATATGAATAGGAAATGGACTGAATAGAATGATAAGTAATAAAAAGTGGCAATAACAATATATGTGTAGCCTTACAGAGCATTTGTTTTTACATGGTGTCAGTGACCCCCATTTGAAAGCTGCAAAGAAACAGAAGAAAATTGCAAATCATTAAAAAACTATGAAAAATAAATAATGAAGACCAATTGAAAAGTTTCTTAGAATTAGCCCTTCTACAATATACTAAAAGTTAACTTGAAGGTGAACCACCCCTTTAAATGAGAGAGCAAAGGGTTGCATAGATAGTAGTCTAGCTTCCATGTTTCTCTATTTCAAGTCATGAAAGTAACTTTTATATAATATAGTGGAAAAAGCATCCCTGATGATGAATTATGCAAGTTACATCATGACAAGATGAATTAAATACAAAGTGTTTATCATTTTTGTTGTTAAAGGGTAAAACTTTTATATGAATCACAACAAATGTATAAAGATTATGGCTATCTAACATGATAATCACAGCAAGCTTATAGAGTATTACAGTTGTTTTTTACGAAGCTGGTAATTCACTTTGAAAAAAGCACTGAAATGTTCATAAAGCTTGATGTGATTATAATCATAGTTAGCTGTAACGGCATTGCCTTTGTAGCACTTTTTTATGCTTCATATCAACAATTTCACTTTGTAACTGTTTTTGCTGGCTAAACCTGGTACAAAAAGCTTTACCTGGAATCATTTTTGTTCTATAACACAATTCTGCCTGTGTCCATACAGTACATCATTATTATATATTTTATTCCAGATGGCGCGATTGTTTTACCACAAACCACAGTTTGCCATTTTGGATGAATGCACAAGTGCTGTCAGTGTAGATGTAGAAGGTTACATCTACAGCCACTGTAGGAAGGTAAGTAAAATGAAATCCATTAAAAGGAATATGTATTAAATTAAGTTTTTTAGGGGTCCGTATCTTATCAATGTCAGCAGCAAGCTGGCAAACGTACTGTATGAGCAAATGCCATGAAGGGAATCATTGTCAGGGCCAATCTTTTATTCGCTGCACAGGATCTAGACAGTCTGAACACTGACTGCATGGCAGGTCTCTTACCACTTAAAGTTCAGACATGCTCCTGTGGGCAGCTGTATGTCGTCTTTAAAGACGTGCCATCTGCAATGCTTTGTTCTCCTCATGCTAGAAATGTCCCTGTACAGAGCAAAGTAATGTGAGACTTTACAGTTGATGTAACTTCATAAAAACCTACAACTATTTTGCATGGTATTTGTAGTGGATTACATATACTTTGATTAAGCTGTAATACAGTATGTATGTATGTGGGGGCAATATATGTCTCTCCTCCAACTGTTTATATAGCACCACACCTTTCTGTTGCAATATCTTTCACAGCACTGTTTAAGACAATACAGGAAGGATGACGTCTCCCTCCTCCTCTCTACCCCAATTCAATACTTTCCTTTTATTCCTTGTATGTGTCTTCTTTTCTCCCTTATTTTTTTTTATTTTGACTTTCCACCTATTATACAAGTAATATGTTATACTAGACTTTAATCTTTGATACTTGTATCTCTGTTGTCCTGTTTTCCTGCTAGTTGTACTTGCAGTGTATCAGGTACAGCATGCTTGAATGCACACATCCTACTTGACTTTGCCGAAAGTGTTTTTCTTCTTTTTTTTTTTTAACCACAGTTATTTGGAGGAGCACTTTATTTCTTTTGACTTATGCTCACCTAGCTGAAGGCCTGATTTTGCTATTCGTTTCCCTTACTGTTCGTAAGGAGGTCAGGGTTAAGGAAATTGGAGACCTTGTAAATCTAGCTATTTGGGACTTTGTTTTTTTGGTTGGAAAAAGCAGTGTTTATTCCTATTAAATATTTTTTTACCAGGAATTTTTTTACCCCAATAGTGGGAGAGTCACAAGCTTTCTGCAGTAATCATCTTGGTTTTATCACAAGACTAGTTTCATTCTCTTGCAGTTCAAATGTTTTTAGTTCGAGTTTAGAATGGGTTTTCCAGCTACAAGGACTGGCAAAGTATGCAGTGTTCCGACAGATTATCTGTGCCTCTGCCTGCTACAAGTTGCATTAATTCTATCTGTTTTGCTTCATAAGAATAAAGTCACAACAGAAAAATTATCTTCTGCTAAAACCCTGTAGTTTCCCATAAAGTTAAATGGGATATGCCTGAAAGAGTCAGCACTGGCGCTTTTCATTATGTTTTGTACAGTTGCTTTCAGGTCGATGGGAGGTTTCAGGGGGAGATTTTGGGTGCTTTTGTGCCAGCTGCTATCTGCCTCGTGCCATTAGTGTAAGTCGTATCTGTAAACCTACCCTAATCATGACCTTTAATACAGGTTTTTTTTTTTTACCTTTGGTAATTTCTGGCACATGCACAGTTGCCACACACCTATGAGCTCTTTGCTTTTTTGGGAAGTCATGATAAGGATTTCAGGAGGGGAAAGTTCTGTTCTCTATTGAGAAGGGAAAGATGTGGACCTAGCGTCTCAATGCAGCACAGACTGTAGTGGGAAGTTTTTGACCAGCAGATGGTGCAGTAATCCACTCTTTAGTGCCATTTCTTTCTGTTACTTACTTGTATGTCTTATAAATGTGAAGATGCAGACGATTTCTACTTTTTATAAAGAAACTGAATCAACCTGAAGCATACTATTCAAATTACATAGAATATTACTGTGTATGTAAAGACTAATAACCGAAAATGCCAGTTACATTAAAAATAACAACTCCACTATCCTTGCATTATATCGATTGCCACAACTGGTTTGATTTTTTTTTTTAAATTGTATTATTATCCTGTTAACTGTGATTCTTTCTTCTTGATTCCCAGGTTGGAATAACTTTGTTCACAGTGTCACATAGAAAGTCCCTCTGGAAGCACCATGAGGTATGTGATTTCATATGTGCAGAGAGATCTGGAAGGAACATTGTTTAGCATGTCTTCCTCCTGTCTCTTTGTTTGTATGTATGTATGTATGTATGTATGTATGTATGTATGTATGTATGTATGTATGTTCTAGCTTGCCTCTGAACATTCAGTGCACACATCTTAATTGTAATGCTGGCACAATTACTGTGTCTGTATTAATGCAGCCTTGGGTTCATTCCCCATGGGGATGTATCACTAATATATTTGTCACACTAAGTGGCTGCCTAGCATTTATTAAAATAAGTCACAGAGTACCTGACAGATGTTCTTACAGAGGAATACGTCACATGGGTGGGTGTCAAAAATGGTTGTTGCTAGTGGGTGCCTCTTTATGGATCTTCTCAACAAAACATAGGGTGCATCTAACATCAGTTAAGTCACCTTATCACATAGAACATAAATATTTCTCAGACAGAATTTTAGTAAAAATATCTCAAGTCTTTATCAGCACCCCAGAAATACTCCTGAATAGTATGTGTACATTCCTTATTGTTACAGTTCTGGGTTACAACCAAGAGTCACATGATCTTGACAGTTGTAGTAAGTGATATTTTCATGAGTGTGAAGGCATTTTAATGTATTGCCTAAACAAGAACACATACAAAAGGTCCATCAAAAAAAAGTTCAATTTTAGTAATTGAAAATATCCTGGTTTCTAACACTGGAGAGTAACTAGAAATCGTAAGCATTACAAGAAAACCCATAGAGGACTTTAGTTTTTGGGTGATACTGGCCCAAACTTCAGACAGACTCTTACTGAACACTTACCTCTCTCTTCTTCGCACAGTTTTACCTTCACATGGATGGTAGAGGCAACTACGATTTCAAGCAAATCACAGAAGATACAGATGCATTTGGATCTTGAATGTCTTGCTATTAATTGCAAAGACACCAAATCTTCCATTAACCTGTTCAAAACTATAAATCGTAGTTTTTTTTTACCAATATTGCCTAATTGTAAACAATCCATGTTTAATATGTAGAACATTGATAATTGTGTTTACGTCTATTTAATTATTAACCCTGCACTAAGAGAACCAATGAATGCCTCGGAGAGGTTAGGGTTGAAATCAATGTATTAATAAGAAATACTGATAACTGTGTTGCCTGGGGGCAATGTTTCCTGTTCTTACATAAGAAGTGTCTAGGTTGCCACTAGTTTTTTCTTAGGTATTACTACTGTTGTCCCGTGCCTGGATACTGGGCTTCCTTTCCTAGGCATTTCCTGTGGCATTAACTTAGGCCTGAAACCAGAAAAAGCATGTCCATTTTAGCAGCAGTACATGTAAAAGAATTGTTTATTTTAAAATATTCTCAGGTTCATTTTGTACCTATATATGATACTGAGGTACACGGCAAACATAACATGATGTTTGCAGTTTTTTTTCTCATATACCCAAACCATGTAATAAGACTAAAATATAATGTGGCATGTTTCACCAAACAAAAAAAATAAATCTTGTGCAGTATCCGCTCAGCGGGCCAGGCAGAACTTTGGCCTATTCCAGATAAAGGCAGTCTTTGGTTGCATTTATCCATAGGGGCATGCCTTTTGGTCTTTTTTTGGCTGCACTTTTGTATACAATACACTGATTCTTTTCAAGTAATTCAGCAAATCCATCTCCATCTCCTGTTAATGTAAAGTGGATATTAATTGGATGGCTTTTTATGCAACTAATTCAGTAGCGAGCCATTTATTGGTTTTGGGAGCTGATTGGATATATTGTAACATAGAAATGTGCTACTTGAAAGCATGCACTGAGTATGCAATAAAACTGTAATTCCTTTCAAAGACTTTGCAATGAATCCTTATTTAAAACAAATGTTGTTCACAGACAGTTTTGTGTATGGAATGTGGGAATATATATACAGTATATATATATATAATATAGTTTTACTGGTTTTAAAAATTAGTGGTGAGCACAACTTTTCCTTGTTTGTTGTAGTTATACTGAAGCAGTGACCAGCTCCTTGTTGTAGCCTTCACCCTTCCCAGCTATAGTCAGGTGATCCCACTGGTGTGTAATAAAAGGGCAACCAAGTTTGGGAGTTTTACTTTGAAAGCAGCAAGTAAGTTGCAGGTAAAACTTAGTCCCTTTGTAAAATGTATAATGAAGCAATAGAATTCTTAATGAATCAGATGAAAATTGAGCGTAGGACTGGCCAGATATTGGATGACTTTGATGTAGTTGGCCAGCTTAAATATATTGCAATACTGTATGGAGAGAGAGAGAGAGAGAGAGACACACACACAATGTTTCAGTGCCCATTATCAAGGTTCACATATAAACACAGCTTCAGAGCTGAAATCCCCTTAAAAGGTGTTAACCCCTAAAGTGACATCAACATGCCATGCTCATTCAAATTATTATTACTTGATAATTATATCAAGTGACAATGCCATTATAAAGTGACTCAAATGTACTTAAAAGGAACAAAGTAAAAAACATTTTTCCCCACCTTTTTCTTTCCTGCCTTTAATTTTCCTTTGCAAATTAGAATTCAGTTCGGTATTCGGCTGAATCTTTCACAGACAAATTCAGGGATTCGACTGAATTCCAAAAGGTGGATTTGGTGCATACCTAATTTTAATCAAATAATTCATGTTTTTAAAATTTTCATTTTTCCCCTCTGTAATTATAAAACAGTATCTTGTACTTATTCCAAAATAAGATTTTAATCCTCATGGGAGGCAAAAAATCCTATTTGGTTTCATTGATGTTTAAATAATTTTTTAGCAAACTTAAGGAGTGAAGATTCAATTTTCTGAAAGATCCCTCAAAATTTTTGGGACCCCCCGGGCCCCGCTCATGCTAGCACCCAAGCTCCGCCCCCTAATCCCCGCCCACTCCACATCAAAGTTAAAAGACCACACAGACATCAGTGCTAAAAACGTAACCCCCCCCCCAAGCAGCCTAACAACAGAACAATGGGAAGGTAACCAGATAACTGCTCCCTAACACAAGATAACAGCTGCCTGGTAGATCTAAGAACAACACTCAATAGAAAAAACCCATGTCCCACTGCGTACTATTCAGTTACATTGAGAAGGAAAAACGACAGCCTGTCAGAAAGCAGTTCCCTCCTAAAGTGCTGGCACAAGTCACATGACTTGGGGCAGCTGGGAAATTGATAAAATGTCTAGCCCCATGTCAGATTTTTATAAAACTCTCTTTTACGAAATGGATTTCAGTGCAGAAGTCTACTGGAGCAGCACTATTAACTGATGTGTTCTGAAAAAAACATGTTTTCCCATGACAGTATCCCTTTAAATGGTATATAAATTAGTTTTTACAATGACCTATTTACTTTTTTTTGGTGGAAAATGGACATAATGAGAGCATTGTTAGTGGTTTCATGAGATTTTGACATTGAAGGTGAACAACCCCCCTATCCTGACCACACAGCTGAATAGGCATGATTGAGTTGCATTGTCTGTGGTCCTCTCAGTGCCTGAATCCCTAAACTATAAAACAATGACTGGACAACGAGAGGCACCACAACTCATCGGCAGTCTATGGGTGCAGTTTATGTCTTATGAAACGCGATTCACTGACTGGGACTGGTCACAAGATTTCTGGGAACACAGTTCTGCCCCATTCTGTTTTCCAGTGAAATGTGAATGCATACACTTCTCACAGATATTTTGTACAGGCACAGAACAGTTTATCCCTCATTTATTTTTACTCGATTAACCAGACAACAGTCTTCCCACCAGTACCAAGTTTTATTTGTGTATTTAAACAACATTGTACGTCATTATTACGTTATTAGGTCTTGAAACTTTCAGAAGCCCATTTCATGAGCCTGTTATGCCCTTGTACAAAATACCATTAAGGTGAGTGGAAACGTATAAATTCCTCCAGTATTATGTTGATACTAATCCTATCCTCTTGCTCATTAAAGATGATGTCTGCCTGGGAGATGTTTGGAATTCCTGAATGCAGGGCAAAGTGGGATGTGCTCTAATTACGACATGCCATTTCCAGTATCCCATTAGCGTTCTACAGTTCTACAGAAGTGTTGCTGATCTAGAGGGGGAATAATCTGTATGATGTATCTGGATCAGTAATTCAGGGGCAATTAGCAAAATGCATTGCTTTCCAGCTATTCTATATTATTATCAACTTTCATCATTCTGTTTCATCATTTGGGAAGTTTAAAACTTCTACTGACAAACCATATTCACTTCCTTATTGCATACCCTGATGTGACAAAATGATCTTTTTTTCAGTTGCCTTGTGTTTTTGCTCACATTCTGTTTCTGTAACTTCCCATTTCCAGACATTATGTAACAGTCAGCCCATTCTTACCAGCTATGGTGTATGTGTTCTCAGTGTAACCCAAGCTATTCTCACCAGACCATGGGGACATTAGATGCCCCTCATAGTGAAACCATCATACTAGTTTTGGTGTTGGTAGTAAGGATAGGAGAGATGTATTTCCTGTAATTGTGGCACTTTTTAGATAAACTTTTGTTTACATGTCTATTTGCAGTTGGTCTTCTGGACTGGAAATTGAAGTTCATATTTTGTTGTGACCAGTTTGGCCTTAATGCAACAGAACACTTCCCTTATTACATTTTTGTTGGCTAAAATGTTTTGCCCTAGCCCTTAAAGGAACAGTTCAGTATAAAAACTGGGTAAATTGATAGGCTGTGCAAAATAAAAAATGTTTCTAATATAGTAAGTTAGCCTATAATGTAACATATAAAGGCTGGAGAGACTGGATGTCTAACATAATACCTAGAACACTAATTTTCAGCTACAGGGTCAGACTTGGCTGGTGGGATACTGGGAAAAAATCCAAAGGGCCCAGCTCTTTGGGCCCCTTGGCCCCCCAGACCAGCTCTTGCACTTGCTATTTTTTCTGGTTGCACTGCAGTGCTGGAGAAGCGTTCATGCGCATTGGCGAGGGAGGTTGGAAGGTATTGGCGGCACAGCTGAGGGACCCAGGATGATATGAGGGCCAACACTGTTCAGCTCTTTACCTCTGAGCGACTTTTTAATGTTCAGTTATTTTAAAATTGTTCCCCAGAAATAAAGACTTTTTTCAATTACTTTCCATTATTAATCTTTTACTGTTTTTTCCAAAATCTAAGTTTAAAGTTGAATGTTGGTGTCTCTGGTGTTTGAGTCTGGCAGCTCAGTAATTCAGGCGCAGACTCTAAACTGATACAATTTTGCAACATTTAATTACACAGCAACATCTCTGGAGTATTAGCAACTATTGTATCAATTCTAACAGCTGCCTGTAATGAAACCCAGAGATTCTGCTCAGCAGGGACAAATAAGAAATATATCGATTAAATGTATCAGTTTAGAACAGTTGGGGCGACCCACCTCCCAGAGCTGCTTTAGAAGGTGAAAAATGACACTTTACACTTCAATATTAGAGAAACGGTTACAAATAGAAAATAGAAAGTAATTGGAAAAAGTCGTTATTTCGGTGCTCTATCTGAAAACAATTAGTTGTTTGAAGGTGAACAACCCCTTTAAGGGGGGCCTCATGGGACATAACTGTTCAGTGAGTTTGAAATTGATCCTTAGCATGCAGCTCAAATTCAAAGCAAACAGTTATAACCCATGTGCCCCCCCCCCTCAAGTCTCTGATTGGTTACTGCCTGGTAACAAATTAGTGGAAACCAAGAGAGCTGGAAAGCAGGAAGTAGTGTTCTGGCTATTATGTTATACATCTAGTCACTCCAGCCTTTATACATTACATTTTTGGCTAACTAACTATATTAGAAACAGTTTTTATTTGGCACAGTCTATCTATTTACCCATATGGTTTTGATTTAAAGGGATATTGTCACTAACTTGTGCAGCACTCAAGAAGGAAAGCAAGTCACAACTGATAAGCTGTAATATAACATCTATATTTAACTAAATCTAATTCAGTAAGTTTATTTGCTTTTTCTACTTAAGTCCAGTAGCAAGAGTCTCCATCCACCCCCAGACTTCCACCGCCTTTTCTTTGAACCAAGGGATTTATAATTACCCTTGAAACTTGTAGTTAATGCACATGATGTAGGAATGGCTAGAATTGACCATTACGCGATTTACTGATATACTGTATATGATACACAGCATTCAAAAACTCATTCATTTCTGCATCATGAATTATAAAACTAAAACAAGGTGAACAAAGGCCCAGGCCTAGGGTGGCAAATTGCTGTGTGTGGCATATGGCCTGGTAGACACATCTGAACTTGGATCAGGGAGGGTGACAATTACACGAATCTCCTGCCCACTCCGTCCCCAGTTATAGATTTATATGGAGCTGTCTAAGAAGTAGGCGAGAAGTAGGGAAGGGGGTTGCAAGCGCATACCTCCCAACAGTTTTTCATGGGACAGTCCTGATTTTGACAACTCAACTGAAATGGCCTGCCTTTCTCTTTGATCTCCTGCACTGAACAGCCAGAAAAAAGACACATTCCTGAAATTAATTGGCTTTTGGCAGAGAGCTCAATTTAAAATAAGCAACGAAACAATTCTGACAGTATAAAACAAGCAGGTCTCTTGGGGAAACTCTGACTTGCAGCTTAAAGGGCAATTCACCTTCATTAGCAAAACTGTAATAACTAAAAAAAAAACACAGAAATGTGTTCAAACTTCCATAACCTGCCAAATTTTGTAAAATTAACATGGTAATTAGGAAGTGTGGCCACAAAATTGTTGTGGTATTTTGGCGCAAAAATGACGCCCATAGACTTGAATGGTATCAAGCGTAAAAAATAAAATGACGCATGTAAAAAAAAAATGCGCTGCGTGTAAACATTTTTTGGCCACCCATAGACTTTAATTGGTATTGACGACATTTCACCCACGGCAAATTTTTTGGCGAGACGGGTCAAATTCACCTATCCCTAGTTGTTGTCACAAAAAATTTGCCACACCCCATGCGCTAAATCTTTTTGTCCCTCTTTCTATTGCCAAAATATTGAGAGGTATGTGAGCAGGTTGGGGTTTGTGCATGAATGGGTAGGGGAGGTGGGGCAGGGAGAGCGGCCTAGTGGTACCCCATTTTTGAATCTGGCCCTGGCAATGTACTGTTTCTATTATTGTTTTTAAACGATCCAAACAAATGAGGAGAGCAATCCAAGGCAGATCAACTGCTACAAAGTGTTTATTTTAGACTACAATACAATTGTTTTTAAACATCTGCTGTTCTGCTGCAAATATCACTGTGCCACTCTATAAAGAAAAATGATTGGAATGCTTCTATAAAGTGCATCTCAATGATAAGACAAATACAAGAGGTCCTCACCCATTATCAATATAAGAAACATCGGAATGCTGCTCTGAGTCCTCTGTTAAAAGATACATCCTGTTTTCAGCATAAACCTCCAGTGCTAGGGCTTGAGCATGCTCAGTTTGCTCCTCTCTCCCTCTTCCCCTCCCTGTAATTTGAGCTCAGAGGTACGAGTGAGCAGGGAAAGACTCTGGCAGGAAGTGATGTCACACCAACCTAATATGGCAGCTGCTATCCTAAACAAACAGAGAGCTTACTCAGGTATGGTGAAGCATTCTGCAGAATAAATATAGTGTATAAATATAGCTTGTACTAATGTGGCTAATCTATTGACAATAAACTGCTTCAGTGGCTTTACTTCTCCTTTAAGTCTGATCCAGAAACAAAACCCAGCAGTGGACACAATGAAAGCGCACACATCTTGTCTATGTGTAATTATAGCAAGAGTTTCTTTGTCTGTAGTTGAGTAACAATTCCCATAGATCCATTGATTTACAATGCATTCCAATGGCACCAATGCACTGACCAGAATAGCAATAAAGTGGACTTGTGTGTTGACAAGCCTTGGTATGAAGCCAATTACGCTTGGAATGTTTCTTTCCCACAGTTCCAGGCTTGATCAATGGAGAGATGGCGGAAGTATGAAGAGTAATATCCCACATATCTGCCATCTGCTTTAAGTATTTAAATATTTGTGTCTACTGTTTATTTTAAATACTGCTCGTATGAGTGGGAAGATAGGGTTGACAGAACCTAGTGGGTGAAACCAAATCAGTTCTCTCATCTAATGGCAATTGTGTACAAAACTTGAAATCACTCTCTTAAAGAAATAGAAGGGTCTTCTGCAATACTTATCTCAGCATCCTCAGAAATCGGTAACGTTTTTTTGTACCACACATGTGCTCACCAAGGGAGGTGCAGAGGATTCTGGGACACTGGTAGCGTATGGGGCTGGAGTACTGAGATCAGAAACCAATGGAAGATGAGCAGTGCTGGCCTGAAATCTGACTAGTGGCAGACGAGCAGATTCAGGGAGATTTAGTCGCCAGGTGACAAATTGCCTCTTCAGCCCGGCGACAATCTCCCCGAAATGCCTTCCGTGTGCCGGAAAGAGGAATTGCCTGCGCTAATGCACTCACGGCGCTTTCTATCTAACTTGTGCCATAGACACAGATAGCAGGAGCAACCCCCGGAACGAGGGGGTTGCTCCTGCTATCTGACAAAGCCCTGCTATCTTGACAAAGCCCGCGAGTGTCGGACGAAACTCGCATCGGCGCATTTTAGTATTGGTGAGGCAGGGACACAAGCCAACACAGATTTATTACTAGTCTCTGGGACCCTATGATCGGAGGGTTGGTCTCGGGAGTGTGCGGGTTGGACGGGGTTCCTTGTTCTGGGGGTTGCTCCTGATATCTGATAGACAGTCAGTTTTGTTGCCTGAGGCACAAGTTAGATTTTGGACTTTTTATATGAATGTATTTATTAAAAGATATGTTTTATTCTATATACCGCTATTGAGGTTTCGGATATGATAGATGGGGCAGTGCATTTTCAAGGGTCATTTCTGTCTTCTCTTTTTCTGTATACATAACATTACATATTTATTTGACCCTGCACACCATCTCCATATACCTTTACTCAGACGGGGGCGCTCCCTATTCTCATTTGTTGTCTCGATTAGTAATTAATACAGATAATTACTACATGGCAACACAGAAACCAGTGCAACTAGCATCAGCGTTGATACACTTGATAAAGGGCTTTGCCCGAAACATGTAGTGTGCTTACACTGATAAATAAATGCATTGCAGTTTAAAAATACTGCCTGGAGCTGCTTGATTCAATATTCTTTCTTGATTATATATCTTGAGGTATAACATAGACACCAGAACCAGCAGCCGGAAGGAACTAAACATTGGGGTCTGAATCGGAAAACTTTTACTGCAAGCATCAGAATTTTATAATCAGCCTTGTAGCATCAGCTGATATTTTTTTTCTATAATTTGTGACGACCCCTAAGCATAGCTTCTCAACAGCTGCTCAGAGCCCACTGAGCATGTGAGTGTCACAGACACTTTCCAAGATGGTGACCCCCTGTGATAAGTTTGAAGTCCTGGATCATTCCTGCTATTGACAAGCTGAAACGTAAGTTGTGCAATGAGTTCAATATATAAAATATGTCATTTTAAACCATATTAATGTTTAGGGTTTAGGTGTCCTTTAGTTGTAAAATTCTACTTGATAATAAATCAAGGACCGCAGTCAAGGACCGTTTTCCCTTACAAGTACATGGGTAATTTTGCTCAGCTCACAGCAGTCACTCAAACCTGTCATGTGGATCAGGGAACGTCAGGGTTATTATTTTCTAATTGCTTCATTTCTTTTCCTTCCCCACTTCAAGCTTTTCTGCTGTTTTCTCCTTGCTGAGCGGCACATTCTTTGAATTTTTTTCTAAATGCATAAAAGCAAGCTGGCGAGGCTAGTTATTCTAGATAATAACTCCCACAGATGTATCTCCTGTATACAGGGCATCCATGCAATGTTAGAACCACCCGCATTCTGAGGTGTAAAGCTTTCTGATTAATTTAATGATTATAGTAATCAACTGGCAAGTAGTTAGGTACCAGCATAATCTAATATTAGATACAAAATGAAGTGCATTCATATTTAAGCTCACAGAAGTGTAAATGTGCTTCTTTCAAAACTTTTTTTATTGGTTATATACAGAACATTTATGTTCATCAAAACGTAATAGTTTTTTTTTTCTTTTACTTCCAGGTTTCAGATGCTCTCCTAGGCTACAGAAAAAAACATACAAATAAAAAACAGCTTCTTTTCATTGCTTCATTATATTTTCCTATGCAATAGTAAAATATTTCAAAAATGTAATCTGTATACTAATAGAAAACAATTTCAATAAAACATCCTAGCTTCTGTCTATCTACGTGCTTTCTTTTATCTTTGTATATTATTTTCCCCTTGTATAGCAGCACACATTGCTTGGGGTTGCTTTGTATTTTTAGGGTTTCAACCCTTTATAGTATTTCTAAAAAAAATAGATTTACCTCACATTTCTATTTATATAAACATTAAATATTTCTTATGTAATATTTTTGTTACAGTCTAGTATACGCTACCCAAGGTGCCCAGATTTTGGTGTAGGTATTATATGTATCACAAATTATATTCAGTAATCTCTCATTTACCATTATCCAGATCATTTTAAGTTAAAACTTAATTATTAAAACTTCCTGGAAGCAGCTATAGTTTGATTTGCTGCTATAAAGATAAATTGTATCAACCTTTGTTGAATTTATTTGGTACTGGAGTTGTTTTATTGAGTAGAGCTTGTGGATCTTTCTGGAGTTTAATCCCTGTGATTGTATCTATTAAAGGAAAACTATAACCCCAAAATGAATACTTGAGCAACAGATAGTTTATTTCAAATTAAGTCACATATTAAAGAATCTTACCAAACTGGAATATATATTTAAGTAAATATTACCCTTTTACATCTCTTGCCTTGAACCAACATTTCATGATGGTCTGTGTGCTGCCTCAGAGATCACCTGACCAGAAGTATTTCAACTCTAACTGTAACAGGAAGAAGTGTGGAAGCAAAAGACACAACTCTGTCTGTTAATTGGCTCATGTGACCTAACTTTATAGTTTGTTTGGTATGTTTGTGTGCACCGTTGAATCCTAGGATCCCAGGAAAATGGCAATTTTCTATTTATGATTACCCAATGGCACATGCTACTAAAAAAGTATATTATTATGAAAATGGTTTATTTACATGAAGCAGGGTTTTACATTTGAGTTGTTTTATGCAATATCCTTTTATAGAGACCTACATTGTCCTGGGGGTATATGTAAATATCCTAGAACAAAATCTTACTGTCTCTCTGCATTGCCACCAAATATGTAACATTGAGCCTTCCTCGCCACAGTTTCAAAAACAGAGTGGACTGGAATTGGGGTAGTGTTTATATAACATAGTGGGAACCATATAATACCGGATATTACCGGATATTTTCCCATATTTGTTGCCATCATGTTTCATCTATTCCCAGGCAGTTAATGTTAAAATGTTATTGCACTCTTTTATCAGTTTTTTTAAAGAAAATGATAAATTTGTGTATTCTGTTTTTGGTGCATTATTTTGTGCAACTATAGAAGCCCATTCTTTGATGCTATAAGTACCAGAAACTGTATAGCATATCTCTTGTTATGTATTTACCATTAGTGATGGGCGAAACGGCGAAAAAATTCGCGAAACTAGTCGCGCTGGTGTTTTGTCGTGTGCCCACGTTGGCGCGCGCCCACGTTGTCAAGCGCTTATTTTGATGCGCGTCAGAATAGTTTTGACGCACAGTGCAATGTAATAAAACTGCCAGGTGAAATGCATACTCCCAACGGTCCCTTTTTTTGGAGGGACATTCCCTCTTTTGACAGCGCAACCTGCAGTCCCTCATTTCATTTCTTTTCTCTGCACGGAATAGCCAGAAAAAGAAAGAAGTTTCTAACTTAATTGGCTTTTGGCAGAGAGCCTAGAAGAACAGCTAACAGGTGCAAAAAAGATGCTTTTTAACAATTTTGATATAATAAAATAAGTGATTGTATTTGTAACAGTTTAGATAAGGAGAAATATTTTCAAACTTTCATAACCTGCCAAATTTGGTAAAACGAACATGTTAATTAGTGGGTGTGGCCACAAAAATGGATGTGGTCAAAATGTTGGAAAAAAAAATTTCTGTCCCTCTTTTTACTTCCAAAATGTTGGGAGGTATGGAAATGTGAAATAAAATTGTAAAAAATTGCATCTTTTGCTTTGTGTGTGAATGTGCTGAATAGCATTGAGTCAATGAGAAGAGCAATTTACACGCGTGTTTCACTTAGTATACACACATGCCCTGCATTGTTACTGGACTCGTATCTTTTCAAAAAAAAAAATGCCTCCCATTTTGCCAGCTTCTTAAAAACATCTGTGATTATTATTTAAAATAGTGAAACATTAAAAAGGCATATTTTAATATATATTAATTTATTTTTAAAAATATTTTTCACTGCACAGATTGTGCTGTTTTGAAGTGAAGCGACGAACTCAGCGTGCGACGAACTCGACGAGACGCGCGGCAAAACAAAACACGCGGCAAATTTTTGTAAGCGTTTCGGCGCAGCTTTTGTCATTGGCGAATGTTGGAAATTCGCCGCGAATTCGCTTAGGGCGAATTTATTCGCCCATCACTGTTTGCCACCATTAGAAATCTCTCTCTCTTTTGTAGTCCTGAGGTAAAGTTATGGTTCCCACTTTATGAGTAAGGCTGGACAATGTAGAGACTTTATAGTGTTTTTTGTGTAACTTGGTCCCAGATGGCTAAAGCCATTTTTATTGTTGTTGGCCTTTCTTGATTAGGGATCCAAGGTAACACAGAGAGATTTAGTGGTTTTATCTTTTCTGCTTCAATTTGGAACCATAATGGGAGATTTGGGGTGGAAAAATGGGTTAGTGGCATGATTTGAGCATTTGGTAGTGATTAAGTAAATTAGGGACATTCAGCCTTAATCGGTTAAAATATATTTTGGGATTTCTATCAGCAAGACCTGGAAAAAATATAAGAGTTTGGGTAAAAGCACCATCTTTACTGTATTTAACTTACAAGACCATGATATTTGCAATTTAGACCAGGCCAATAGCATGTTTTCAGTTTCTTTCCAGAGCTGGGGGTAATTTGCTTGATAAGGTTTGGTGTTATTTTTACTCCAAGTAGTGTAATGATTTTTCTCTCCATTGTAGGTGAAAATTAAGTTGGATTAATTGTTTATGCACTTGGTTTATTCCTAGGGGTTAGGCTTCAGATTATGTTGGATTTATCTTGTTTTAAGTCAAATCACAGATTTTTCAGTGTAGGAGGATAAAGATTTTGCTCACTTTTACTATGGACAGTCACCATAAGCCTTAATGGGTGGTTCATCTTTAAATTAACTTTTATTAGGATGTAGAGAGTGATATTTCACAGCAAGTTTTCATTTTTTATTTAGCATTTTATTCAGCAGCTTTGCAGTCTCAGCAATCTGGTTGCTAAGGTCAAAATTACCCTAGCAAACATGCATTGATTGGAATAAGAGAATGGAATATAAATAGGATAGGGTCTGAATAGACAGACGAGTAATAAAAAGTAGCAATAGAAATACACTAGTAGCGATGCAGAGCATTTGTTTTTTAGATACGGTCAGCGACCCCCATTTGAAAGCTGGAAAGAGTAAGAAGAATAAGGCAAATAATTAAAAAACTATAAGAAAGACAACTGAAGTCCAATTGAAAAGTTGCTTAGAATTAGCCATTCTATAACATACTAAAAGTTAGTTTAAAGGTGATCCACCCCTTTAATAGGGATGTTGCGGACTGTTCGCGCTCGCTGAATGTTCGCGAACGTCGCGCGACGTTCGCCATTTTGGGT
>CM044438.1:83695942-83717740 GCA_024363595.1 Xenopus borealis | reverse complement strand
TCGGAAAATGCAGCGCTGCCGGGCCCCCCTTCAGCCCCGGGCCCGGGACACTTGTCCCCAATGTCCCCCCCTGATGGCGGCCCTGAGTACACCTCACATATAACTGAATCCTAAAGGTCAGGTCTGTCCAGCTGGAGGCCTGTGGGCTGAACATGGTGCTGCAAGACATTTTACAACCCCAGTTCTGCTCAGAAGCAACACTAACAACTTTTTTTTACAATTGGGCCCTGATCATGTAGGTTGGTATGTCTCCTACTTGTGTTTGAATACAGATCTACAGTTATTTTTCTTTGCTTGTTTGTGGGATTCTGTAAGTACCTACCAGACCTTTTTGATTACAGTAAATAATTGACCAACTACCTGGAAACAGTTGGGCAGCGCTGTGTATGTTATTAACTCAGTCCTTCTAGACCTGGTTAATACCTACTAGATGTACGGTCTGTATCCCCCTATAATACACAAAAGCCGTAAATATCTTGTAAATTATATCCTTATAAACGGTGAGTTCTGATGTCATCAGTTATAAACGGTGAGTTCTGATGTCATTTCTGTCACATGACTCACTGAAACTTGTGTATTATAATAAATAAAGTACCCCCAGTTGCAAAATATGAGGATATTAGAAGTTACCTCGGAGTTCCATGACCTGTATAAAAACACTCGGCCTTCGGCCTCGTGTTTTTATATGGTCATGAAACTCCTCGGTAACTTATAATATCCTTATATTTTACAAGAGGGGGTACTTTATTCACTATATCTTGCACAGTGAAATGAGTTGTTGGCATGCCCTACTACAATATTTCAGGTTAGTGCCAGATATGGCTGTGTCTAATGTGTATAAGCAGCTACTGACCTAATTCAAAAGTTTACACAAAAAGGTTACAAGAAAAGTGAGATTCGCTATTGCAGAATGAAATGAATAAAAAGATAAACAAACATATACAATTTGTATCCAGTTTTGACCAACACAGCAACAAAATTTAAAGTGTATTACAAAATGATACAATGTATGGATACAATGTATGGACATTTGTTCAAAGAAAAAAACCTTTTTTTCCTATAAAAGAGGCAGTCACTTAAAGTGGACCCGTCACCCAGACACAAAAATCTGTATAATAAAAGTCCTTTTCAAATGAAACATGAAATCCAATTTCAAATTTTTATTAAAGCATTCATAGCTGTTTTAAGCTCATTTAAAAATCTTAGCTGTCAATCAAATATTGTCTGTCACTCCTCTATGCCTTAGGCATAGAGGCGGGGCAGATAATTACTTTCACTTTCCATTCAGCACTTCCTAGATGCCACTGCTCCCCACACATTCCCCCAGTTCTCTTAACCATTTAATTGTGTAGCCAGGACATGGGGATAGACATTGGGTCCCCCATTCTGGTGCAGAATCAAGATTCTGAGATGATACAAGGCTTGACTTAATAACAGTGTCCACAAAATGGCTCCTGCCTGCTTGTTATAATTATGAATTCCCAGACAGAAGAAAACAAGATTAAAATAATTTATATAGTGTAATTAATGTTCATTTTGCTTGACTAATGTGATAAAATAGGATTTTTAATATTTTTTTGGGGGTGACGGGTCCACTTTAAAGATAATTTCTGCAGTTCTGATCCCAGAGCTAAGAGTAAAGCTCCCCATAGACCCAATATATTTCCCTGCCGAACAACCGATCTTAGGGAAGTCCGACCAATCTGTCAAATTATCGTGCGGTTAGTGGGATACAAATGATCGTTCGTCTTACGATTTTTCGTCCGACATTGGTCTGATGATTGATCGGCCAGGTTAGAAAATCTTTATCGCTCCCCATGCAATCTACCTATGTTTGCAGGGCAAAGCAGGCTGCGATCCTTCAGTTTTGCTGGCAATATCGCCTGAAATGGTCTTTTTAGTTGATGGACACATCAGACATTTAAACGATCGTTTTGAGACAATCGTGGTCTCACGATAACTATTGGATCTTTCAAAAATCTTTACGTCTATGGCCAGCTTAAGGCAACAACATTTTTAAGTAAACCCAAAATGGGAACTTTTCCCTGCCTAAACTGTGGGCTGTGTAATTCCATTGTGGACAAGTGACACATCCCTTCAAAGGCTTTAATATACCTTTAAGAACATATGCCACCTGTGATAGTACACAAGTAGTATACCTAATGAAATGCCCCTGTGGGTATACATACATGGGGCAAAGTAGTAGGCCAGTAAGAGTCAGTATAGGAGAACACAGCGACTATATAAGAAATTTTGACCCTAAAAAAACCTAATAAATCATTACTAGCCAAACATTTTTTTGAAGCCAAGCATCATATTTCACAATTAAAGGGCACCTATTGGTTAAAAATGCTATCCCCAACCACAGCTGCGGGCTGGTACAGCCTGCATTCTGGTTGGTGATAACAGTAGTTTTTTTTTAACAAAGAAATGCCCCCCACCAGCGCTATGCTACTCGCACAGGGAGGCAGGACTGGACTGAGAATTAAAATAGGCCCTGGCATTTCAGGTACACAGAGGCCCATCAGCCCACATAGAGGCCCAAACAGCCCCCACCAGCCCACTAAATACTGACTTTCTATGGGACCTTATAGCAGCCCCTCTGGCATTTGCCCTAACCCACAAATGGCCAGTCCGGGCCTGCAGGGAGGGAGCTCCCGGGGCGAGCAGCCATGTCCACTCACTCGCATGCGCATGATGAAAAGCGGTCCGTAATCGAGGCAGCTTTTCATTATGCGCATGACAGTGACGTCACACACTCGTAATGTGCATGCGAGTGGTCAGACATGGCTGCTCGCACTGGGAGCTCCCTCCTTGTGCGAGTAGCATAGCTCTGGTAGGGGGCATTTATAAAAAAAAACAAAAAACTACCGTTATCCACAACCGGAATGCGGGCTCTACCAGCCTGCACCTTTGGTTGGGGATAGCATTTTTAACCAATAGGTACCCTTTAAGATGGAGAGTTCTTGATAAAGTTGAACCACCCTAGAGTTGAGCTGTTACTACAAAAAGAAAACAAATGGATAAGGCAGTTAGATACAATGCAACCAAAAGGGTTTAATGACAAATGTTTCTTGTAATACATTTCTAAAGTGTAGTATGATTGTTTTATGCAGGTCACAGAAATAGAAAGTGAATACTACAAAAGTAAGCTTAGAAAGCTTCCTATTGAGACAGTGTCTATTTAAAATAACTGTGAGCGACATGTGAGGTTGACCCCTATTTCAGGGCAGGCATTTATTTGCAGTGTCCGTATGCTTTTACTTTTGATAGGCCCTGTGCAGTGTCTAAAGCAGTGATCCTCAAACTTGGCCCTCCAGCTGTTAAGGAACTACAAGTCCCACAATGCATTTGCCTGACTGTGGCTGTCAGACTCCTTCATTGCATCATGGGACTTGTAGTTCCTTAACAGCTGGAGGGCCAAGTTTGAGGATCACTGGTCTAAAGTATATAATTGTATTTATTCCAACAGGGAGCTGATTGGACTTCTCATGTATGGTACTTTTTCACTTCAACACAATGGACTTCATGTCAACAGTGATTCTATCACATGTAACTGCGGGATGGACTAATCCTGATTATCACAGGCACCGCCTGGTGCAACAAAGGGGTGCGGTTCTGATGCTATATAAAGGGTGTTAATTTGGTTTTCTGTTTTCACTTGAAACATGTCGTGAGAATATGCACCAATAAAGGGTGATTGCAGACTAAGTACTGCTGACTCCTGGTCTGTTTACAATTTCTACAAATTGGTTAGCTATCACATGGCAGCAGGTTTACAAGAAGTAGGTATGCACTAAATTAACTATTTTGCATTCAGCTTAAACCCTGAATCCTTTGCAAAAGTTTCGACCGAACTGAATCCTAATTTTCATATTGTGAATCCTGGATTCCGTGCATCCCTAACTAGAAGTTTGATTTCTTTCACTCGTCTTCTTTGGTTCTAATGTGCAGGCTGACAAACAGCCCATCCACATACAGCTGCTTGTGCTTCTCTCTGCACTAACAGGTAGGGGCAAATTCACTAAGATCCGAAAAGTCGCTAGCGTTTGCCGCACTTCGCCAGGAGAATTTTCGCTAGCGTTATGCAAATTCACTAAAGTGCGAATATACGCTCAGGTCGGCGAACGGTAGCATAGTTGCGCTAGTGTTACTTCGCTAGGCAGAGTGCTGTTACACTAGCTAAGCCTAATTTGCATACGGCGGGAACTTTAAGTTATAATAGAAGTATATGTTACAGCCACTACATTCCACTACACAAGCCCAGGAAACCTTTAATAAATAAAATAAAGTTGTCCTAGTGCCCTAAACATGCGCCCCCTGTATAGTTGAGTTGCCCTATGTTAGGAAATGTAGGGGGGAAGGAGGGTAACCCCCCCAAAAAATATCGATCTTTTTCAGACTATCACCCTCCTATGCTAAAATACGCCAGCGTTTTTTTGGGACTAAGAAAAAATGTAACATTTTTTTTTCAACCGCCTATCTATTGTATTGAACTTCGCCTGGTCTGACCAGGTGAAGTAACATCTAGTATAAGTGCTAACGTTCAGGAAAATGTTCTTCTCTGTGAATTTGCGAATTTACAATCCGTAAATTCGCCAGTGCGCAACTTCGCCTGGCGTAAGGGTGCGCAAGTCTATCTACTTCGCTAGCTTAAATTCAGCAGAGCCGGTGTTTCCGAAGTTACGAATTGACGTCATGCTGGCGAATTAGCGATAGCGTTAGATGCTTCACGCATTAGTGAATTTGCCCCATAGAGTAGTCAGCGTAGTGTTTAAATTATATCAAACAGACGCTTAGAGCACTTAAAAATTATTTTCATTGTGCATAAATGTCTTGTGATCTATGGCAGGAATGTTGGTTGGCAGCTTATCATTTTAGAGTCAGTGCAAAAGCACCAGCCGGATCCTCTGCAGTAATGGCTTCCACTGGGTTGAATTTAAAGTGAGCATTTGTGAGATGTACGTGTACTGGCCCACAGAGAAGTGTAAGTGAAAATAGGCTCTGGTGCCTGCCTCTGTTATCAACATGCATTGTCCTAAAAAGTGATGGCGATATATATACAAGCGCTTCTGTCCAAAAATGTATATTTGTATGGTGTACAGAAGGGATTGCATCACACACAGCGCTATACATGCAGGCAGCAGGGATGGCTGTAAGTTTGCAGAGGGCATTGTGTACTTATTGTGCTGACCTATAAGAGAGGCTTAATGTGAGTTGTGACACTATGCAGGTATGGGATAGCATTATCACTGTTATAGAGCTATAGACATGATTGGAGTTAGAGAAGAGGCCCTCATGATGGAGGGCTAAGTTATGTTTTACAGAGTTTGACTACTCCCACCTGCTTCTTTGTTTGGTATTTGATAACATGACTTCTGGCACATACCAGGCTTTTCTATTGGGAGGGAGCACCAGGCATTCTATATGTAGGCCAGGGTGTGCAAGCAGACTCTCCATTTTGCATCATGTTATGTTGGAACACCTTAAAGTGCTGATTTATGGACATATTTTATTGCAGTTACATATTCAAAACGATTATGAAATATACATAGACCATATTTGATGTGTGTTCATTACATTGCATTCTACTGTATGTGCCATAGACAGTTTACTTATTAAAGATACAAATATTCAGTGCTTTTTCCCTCATTCACCTTTATTTAAAGACCTTCACTTCAAAATAACTTACCACCAAAATATACAAATACATGAATACGTCAATATCAGTAATAACCAATAAACCGACTGTATAAAATCACTTATATAAATAACTCCCTTGATTGTCAGTTTAAAAAGAAAATCTATCCCAATAAAAAAAAAAAAATATATATATATATATATATATATATATATGCAGAACAACACCATAAAAATAGACTATTAATTTAATAAGTGCTTTGATAAAACTATTTAAAATGGAAAGGAATGTTCTAGTATATTTAAAAGAGCAGCGATGTGTATTCACACACTAAAAAGGAGACCACCTGCCTCTATAAAAGGTGCATGGGGTATCTGCCTATATACAGTCTCTCCGAAGGGCATGGGGCAAAGTCATAAAGTAATAGTACGGATTTGCTTATGGAATGGGTTATTGTCATGAAAATGTCTTGGTCCATAGAGAGACTTGGCTGCACTGTCCATCAGCCAATATCAACACACTGGAGGCCTCTTACTAGCCATGAATATCTAACATTGTCTAACAAAGAAACATGAGATAACCACATTAAAATATATAAGTGCAAAATGGATATTTTTCTGCAAGAGAAGTCATTGGTACCTGAGACTCAGTAACCAGCTACTGTTTAAATAAGTACCTATTTTGTGTACCTTTTTTAGTGTTCTTTTGACCTTGAGCATAGTCTTTACGCCCATCCTGAGCCATACTAAAACAGTGTTCAAATACAAATTGTAGTGTTTCCAATACATAAACCATTTCATACAATCGTTCACACAAGTACATTCTAAGCTAGTCAGAATCTGACTGTAAAAGTTTCTCAGAGCCAATGTGTTTCACAGAAACAGAACGGTAATTCACTGCCCAAGCACAACAATGCAGGCAATGTGCTGAGCGGCTGCAGGGTTCTAATAGACAGGTAGGCAATGCTGGTTATAACATGTCGTTATCTGGCGCTTTTTCCGGCTTTGCCCCTTTACGTTTGCACAGCATAACAGACAGAGCGATGACAATCACAACGATCAGTACCACTGATATTATCACAGCAACAAATACAGTAACATCCAACTCTGAAAAACAGAGATAAAAAGAAACAAGTTAGATACAGTCAAATTAGCCAAGCTCACCAGCAGACCAAAAACAACAGAACGAAGTATATGCATTTTATGAATGCATATAATAAAGCCAGGCATTTACCCTGTTAGTGCAAGCAATGTCACCTCAAGCTACTGCAAACTGCATTCCATTTAACTAGATTTTATAATGTTCCTTTGTTTGTGATCAGCTCAAAAATAGCCTCTGCTGAGAAGGTTTTGTCTGTTGTTTTTTTTTATCCCCTTTATAACTGGGCTGTGTTTGCCATATTTTTTTGGAGAGCACACATACGGAGCTCAGTTATGATGGAGTTCATTAAAAGGAAGAGATGAAGAGTGCCAGGGCTTTTATGAAGAACTCCAAACATTAAAGGGGTGGTTCACTTCTAGGGTCACTTTTAGTATGTTGTAGAATGGACAATACTAAGCAACTTTCCAATTGATTTTCATCATTTATTTTTTATAGTTTTATAATTATTTGCCGTTTTCTTCTGACTCTTTCCAGCTTTCAAAAGGCTACAAATATATTGTAATTGTTAATCTTTACAACTCATCATTCTATTCAGGCCTCTCCTATTTATATTCCAGTCTCTGATTTAAAATCAGTGCATGGTTGCAAGGGTAATTTGGATTCTAGCAACCAGATTGGTTAAAATGCAAATTGAAGAGCTGCTAAATAGCTCAATAATCTTAAATAATAAAAAATGAAAACCAATCACAAATTGTTTCGGAATATCACTCTCTACATCATACTAAAAGTTAATTCAAAGGTGAACACCCCACTTTAAGGGGCATGCAGGGCATCCACGACAGGTGCACAGTGTAATGACCACAGTTTTCAGCTGTCAAAATGGCCTTTGTGCTATTTATTTTGCTCAGCCTTCATATATAATTGGAATATTCTTGTTACTGTCATTTATACAAAATATTACTTGTATGAAAGGCAACTGGTCTCACATCCTCCTGACTTTATATGGTCTGGGTTATTTTACTACAGCTTGTAATAATGGATGCATTATGTCATATATGAACTGATTATCATTACAGACAAATTCTATTTCAGCCTATAAAAGATTTTTTAACCACCAACCACCATTGTGAATAACAGGACAGCCAATAACTTAAATGAGTAAGCACAGAACCATAAGATCACTAATAAGAAACCATTTTGCTCCTTCAGGCTCATCCATACAGAAAGCAGCTAGCATGTTATGAAATAAAAAACACATATAAGTCTTTAAAAGAGGAAAGTGGCAACACATGACTCTGAAATGTGTTGTTATTCCAGTAAGCACAGACGGGAAAGCGTTTATGAGAACAGATTAAAAGTGGCTTTGCTGTTGACTTATTGACCTAGAGGAGGTGATTGTAAAGAATAAATGAAAACCTAATACACAGCAGGCCCCATCTCCCATGTGTGTACTGCAGTCATGCCGGAGTCAACTTACACACAGGAATATAAATTCACTTGTGGAGCCAACAGCACTGGCTGCTGAAAAGCAAAAAGGATATTCAGATTCAAACTGATGCCATCTATATATCAGACTGTCAGTATGTGTGTAAAATATATAAAACATACAGTATATACACATTAGTGTTTCTCAAACTGTAAGGGGCAGATTTACTAAATTCACCCAAAAAATGTGATTTTCGAATGCTAATTGAATAGTTTTAGGCTACCCATTTCTTTGATATTCGACGATCGAACAACGATCGTTCGAATGAATTATTCGATCATTCGAATAATTTGTACGGTTCGATCGATCGAAGACTTCGATCGTACGAATCCTATTCAATCATGACTTAGCCTCACAAGCCTATGGGAGGGTTCCCATAGGCTTCTATTACAATTCGGTAGGTTCAATCAAAGTAGGCAGTCGAATAATTTTGAAATTTCAAATCCTTCGATGATCGAATAAGCCTAATTTGCATATTCGACCAAACGAATAAATCCTACAACCGTTATTCGATCAAATTTGAACGAACTTCGATCTATTCAGGTGAATTTAGTAAATCTGCCCCTAAGTGTACCGGAAGTCTACAGGACAATAATGTCTACATACAATTCTTACGCTAACTGCAGTTTCCACAGTATGTTTTCAAATAGGAGTTTGACTGGTTCTAAGAATATATTGGTGAACATCCTCTTCAATTTTCATTGTAGAGGGAGATACAGGGATTAGTGGTTAGAGACTTACCATTCTTACTGGCAGTAGTGCATTTCTCTTCAGACACTTGACTGTCACGGTTTTGACTGCGAGAAGGTATAGTTGCTTGTACATAAAAGCAGTAGCTTTCTCCTTGATCCACATTGATGACAATCTCATTACTACTACTTGTCTCCTGCTTCTGCAAAACAAAAAAAAATGCCATTTCCAAAGAAATTAATGTTTCCACTAAAAATAAATGATGCTTATTTTCCAATACAGCGGGCATTTGAAGAGGGTAATTGTTAAGTTGCCAGAGCATAATGAAAATTAAATGCCATGCAGAAAGAGTGTTAAAAAGGGAGCAGGGGCATGGTAAACTATGCATATTCCATTATGCACCCGAATACACAGTGCCCTGGGTATGCCTTATAAATACATGCCCTATAAATCCAATATTAGTTTAATCTTTTCCTTCATTTTCAGTACATTCATGACATGATTGCCTTGGAAAGGGAAAAAAAATAACGGGGCCCTCCTATATGTTGCAGTCACTGATAATATGTTGGATGATATCAGAGGATGTAGCCACTTGGGTACCCCCAAACTGAGCACCACTGGCCTAGAATGCCTATTATTTTATGTCACATAAAATGCTCATTCAAAAGGACCTAAACAGCCTATAAGAGGTCAATGCTCAAACATAGCAAAAGCAAATATATTTAGTGAGCTGGATATCATATAAAGTCTCCTTCCCACATGTTGTTTGTGGATACTTTTTTTTTTTTTTTGCTATATTGATAAAATGTGCAATGTTTATGCTGATGTGTAAGTTATAGTCTTTCTTATAGCAGAGCTAAAATATAGTTTTACATGGAGTTGCCTAATATAAATGGAATATTCACATACACATGACTATACAGTATGCACCTTTTGTCTGATTTACAGTAACAGTCAGTGACAACTTGTGTATATAAAAAAAAAACAAAAAACACCCAATTATCTTCCTATTACAGATCTGGACTTAGTGAATTAAAACAGGCCAATTAAGGAAAAGGTGAAAGCTTACTGATAATAGATAAAATAAGACCAATTGAAATTTTATATAAATTTCAAAGACACACAGGTGCTGTAGAATACTAAGGATCTGCCCCAGAGACAGAAATAATAAAATAATTACTTAGTCACAGTAATAAGTAGTAGCTGGCCAGCCGACTCCATTACAAAAAATCCACTAATTATAAAAAAAACAAATAAATATACATATATTGCTAAAATCCTCAAATTTGTGAATAAAGGTATAGGATTTACTGATAAACCCAGTTAAGGGTGTACTGGGGTTATCATACTATTGTTAGTTATTATAGATTCTATTGAACATAGTTTTGTTGTTATTTCTAGATCTAGATGTAGCTTAAAGGTATGTTATATTAAGGGTTAAAATCATTGAAATAGAGCTATGGGATCCATTATCCAGAAACCTGTAATCCAGAATTTTGCAAATTACAGAATGGCTATGGTCTCCCATAGACTCTATAATAATCAAATAATCCAAATGCTTAAAACTGATTTCCTTTTTCTCTGTAATAATAAAACAGTGGCTTGTACTTGATCCAAGGTAAGATATAATTCAGGGCTGTCCAAACATTTTGCAACGAGGGCCAGATTTGGTGAGGTAAAAATGAGTGGGGGCCAACCACTCAGCCTGACATTCTTTGAACCATTAGGTATGAAGATCTAATTTACAGAAAGATCCCTTATCTGGAAACCCCCTTTTACCGAGCATCCTTTATAACAGGTCCCATACCTGTATTCTCAATGCACTGTAGCATTTTGCAACTTTTTTGTACATTAAGCACGTTGATTGCACATATATGTTGTCAAGTGAAGTGAACTTTCCACACTATAAAATCATTTTCTTGTTCCTCCTCTTTTTTCCATTTTCATCTTTTTTCTACTTTTCCTCTTTTTCTGTTTTTTCTTCTATTTACTTGTTAAAAACGTTATTGTTTTCTCATTTAGGCTTTATTTTATTATTCCTTTCATTCCTATATTCTATTTTTCTGACCTTAGATACTCGGTGAGACCCAGTCTAAAGCTGGCCATAGATGTAACAATTACGATCTTTCTCGGAAAAGAGCTTTCCAAGAAAGATTGTTCATTTCAACACACACGTGTAGAGCTGAATCGTCAGATTTACGGGTAGAAACAATAGAATTCTACCTGTATCTGATGATTCAGCACTAACAATGGGCGATGCTAAGGATGCCTTCAAAGACATCCGATCAAAATTTTCCGTCCAGCCCAATCAGCCAGCCGAACGATATCTAAATCTTCTGACGATATCAGTCGGCTCATTTCCCACCATACACGCACCAAAAATCGTACAAAAATTCGTTGTACGATATTATCTGTGCGTCTATGGCCACCTTAATTGTCCATTCAGAAAGGAGCCTTCCAATGAATTTGAAATGCTAGTTGTATAAATTTTAGTTAGACGTGGGTATTTGTAATACTGTTGTAAATATATTTCCTAATTGATATCTTATTTTTAATAGCAATTTGAAACATATTATATAAACATTATCACCTGGGCAGATGAGTCGGTGACCATGTTGATGTGCATTTGCAATTAAAATTAGAAGGCACATGGGTGGAATCACAGCCTCCGGCGAGAACTACCGCCTAATCCAGTGACGCACGCGCTAACGTGCGATTATATCATTACGTGCAACCAGCGCGGCATGAAGGTAGATGGCACTGCTCATCGACTGACTCCTCGCTCAGGATGGCCAGCTGTGTGCCAATTTTTATCCAGGCTTGCCCTTAAATGGGCGAATCCTTGTTTAAGGCTGCTGGCCAGTTTAAAATTGAAAATGGGCAACAATTGGTCCGCGGGGCAGAGTTTGGACATGCCTGATATAATTAATCCTTATTGGAAGCAAAACCAGCCTATTGCGTTTATTTAATGTTTACATGATTTTCTAGGAGACTTTAGGTATGCAGATTGAAATTATGGAAAGATCCATTACCATGAAAACCCCAGGTCTCAAGCATTCCAGATAACAGGTCCCATACCTGTACAAAACCTAATAGAGGCAGCTATTGCTTTCCCATATCTATCTCACTTACCTTGCCTGTGCTGGAAGCTCTCCTGTAAAAAACTGTGTATTCAAAATCATTGTTGAAAATATCCTGAATACTCTTGAAACTTCCATTCGAGAATCTGTACGGCGTTAAAAGATCCTTTACTATGACCGTAAGCTTGGTATTGTCCTTACTGAAATTGTAACTTTCAATGACTGGCTTTCCGATAATTGCTAGAAGTAGAAAAAGAAGAGAAAAGGCTACTTTATGAACTACAACACTTCCCTAACTTAATGAACACATCAAATAGGAGGGGTATACAAGTATTCTACACATTCCGGTGAAGAGACTGTCCTGTTTAGTTACACAACTGTTTCTGCTTGATTTCCCTTCCACAGTGCAAGATTTAGTACAAAGACTTTTTATGTGTCCAATGAGAATCACTGCTCTTGCATTAAATTGTATTTCTACACAGCCTTGTTGATTTGTTAAGGTAAAGACACACAGAGCTACTAGTAGCAGGAAAGTTTGAACACAATAAAGGGTCTATGGAAAGGCATACCTAATACTTTATTATCTATTATAATTTATGTACTGTGATTTAGTTGTATAATCACATTCACTTTACAGCGCTACGAAATAAGTTGGTGCTATAGAAATACATGTTAATATTAATAATAATGCACAGTTCATCTATCCCATTGCTTGTCATGATATAGGATCTGTAAAGGTGGCGACCATGGGTGGAATCTCTGTATTTAAACGTTGTCATCGGGGAAAGAAAGCCTAATTAAATGATGCATTCTTTAATGAAAGCCTTTCCTTGTCGTTTAATTCCCTGTTTATCTGAGATAGATGACACAAAAGCCTCTGGAAATCTTCAGCAATTATTCACCTCTCCCACTTAGAGCCAGCTAAAGTAAAGAAAAGGGGGGAAGGTAATAATACAATAATAATAATAATCATACATATTAATCATGTCATTTATGGTGAATGTGAAGCATTAGCACAAGTCCAAGACAAAGTATCCCTGGAAGTTTTCTTCTTTTGCTGTTCAAGCATGAATAAGCAACACATACAACTAATTTAATTTAGTTTGTATGAATGAAAAGATTTAGGGCCCTTACACATGGGCGCTCCCCTGCATTCCGTTTGGCTGCGTTCAGCCGCAGGGGAGCGCAGGTATAGACACACTCAATTATTTTCAATGGGGCTGTACTTACATGAACGCATGTAGGCGCCAAACGCAGGAAACATGCAGCATGTTGCGTCTGAACCGGCGTTCGGCGCTTACACGCGTCTCGTGGGTACAACCTCATTGAAAAGAATGAGGTGCGTCTAGACCTGCGCTCCCCTGCGGCTGAATGCAGCCAAACGCAATACAGGGGAGCGCAGGTCCAAAATGCCCGTGTGTAAGGGCCTTAAGAATGATCTCTGCACAGGGTCCGACTGGGTCGGTGGGACACCGGGAAAAAAACCCGGTGGGCCTCGGGCTCTAGTGGTCCTCACCAGCCCAGATCCGCACCCTGGTTTTCTTCCTTCCCCGGTTGTGGGAACCAGTGCGTCAGTTAGCATGCTTGCACACACCTGTGGCTGGGCGGGGGGCAAGGTTGTCAGACAGAAGGCACTGAGGCAGCAGCCCCCAGGGTCCAAAGGGGGGCCCTGAGGCAGATGCCTCAGTCCCTACATGTGGCTCACTGGGAAGTACCCAGCCATTTCATTCACCCCTTCAGGGCTGTTTAAAGTAAGATAAATGTCACCTACTCTGCTTATAGGGTACAAATGGAGGGCTATCAGTGTAAGGGAACTCCTCTGTGAAGTCCTCAGTGTCTTGCACTTCAGAAATAATGCGAGCAGTGTATGTATCCTTCACATTCTCTAACAGATCGGTCACATCACATTCTGTGGCTGTTGTATGAATACATTTTCTCTTCCAGTTGGCGCCTTCACTAAAATAAGATAAAGATATATTGTTAGTATATATTGTTAGTATGATTTTAATTTTAATGTACACAGAATGTTAGAACTGTTACCCAGTAACAGTGGAGGTGTCTGTGCAGTTTGTTCTGCACAGGTGTGGAATGTTTAACTTCTGTATGGGATCAAACAGATAACATGGGAGAAGGCAAAAAATAACTGGTTCTACTGCTTTTACCTTACAAAATCATTCGGCTGCTTTCCAGGCCTGGGAGTGATGTATAGAGTAGCTTTAAAATTTGTCATTAAATAAAATGTAGTAGACCCTGAGGCACATAACAGCTGTGCTTAGTCAATAAAGCTGAATTGGGAAGAATTACCCTGTACGTGCATGTTTAATAGCTCAGTGCCAAAACCCCTTTCAGCCAGGGAGAGGATTCCAGTTTAGGTGAAATGACTAAGATGCAGTGCCAGAATGCTGGGAATAGTAATGCCTAGGTTGCAGGAGTATAATACTTATAACAGAGTTACAATTGCAAGAAAAAGGAGAATTGTTTCCTCTACCAATTTTTTTCACTGTTCCTCCACTAAATCAAAATAAAACCACAGATCAGCGCCACAGGCTATGGAAAAAAAAACAATAACCGAACCTAGCACAATATTCTTAATAATCAGTGCAGTTACCAAGGTGTTGCAGCACATGAACCATAGAAATCTAAGTTCCGATTTTCCTTGTGTGCTTTTTGCTTTACTGATTTTTTACAAAGGGCTTTCTCCAAAATAAAAATAAACTTTTTAAAAATAAATGTAAATAACACAATGGACACTCTCCCTGTTTTTAATGTCTTTACAGAAAAAGAAATCCCCTGTTGTTGATACTGTATAACTATATGCTGTTTTAAAAACAGGAATTTGTAAATTGCTAATCCAAACAGAGGGTGGAGAAGCCACATGCTGAGTTTTACGGTTTGAAGAAAAAAACACTGCGCCTTGCTACTTGCTCATTCTACATTGAGAAGAAAGAACTATACGCTGGTCATAGACATAAAGATTTTTAAAAGATCCAATGGTTATCGTGAGACCACGATTGTCTCAAAACGATTGTTTAAATGCCTGATGTGTCCATCAACTAAAAAGACAATTTCAGGCGATATTGCCAGCAAAAACTGAAGGTTCGCAGCCTGCTTGGCCCTGCAAACATAGGTAGATTGCATGGGGACCGATAAAGAATTTTTAACCTGGCCAATCAATTTTCAGACAGATGTCGGACGAAAAATCGTAAAATGTACGATCGTTCAAATCCCACTAACCGCATGATAACTCGACAGATTGGTCGGACTTCGCTAAGATCGTTCGGTCGGCAGAGAAAGATCTTTGTGTCTATGGGGAGCATAACTTAAATATTTTATTTTGGAGATAACGCTTACATAAATCCTTAATCTGTAATCTGTATATAGACTTTCTACAGTTAAAGACACACAGATATGTGTTGCAACACTGCACTGAATATTAATCCTGAATATTGCACTAGATTCAATTTTTTTTTTCATAGCCTGTGGTGCTAATCTATGATTTTATCTTGAGCTGGAGTATAATATACTTTAATAAAATAATATTCCTGCCTCTGTATCTGCATTCTCAAGTACTGACTGCTCAGCTAGCTACTGTGCTGAAATAATGTATCCCTTCCATAAAAATGGAAAGGACATGGAGCCTGAGTTTGTCAGTAGATGAAGCTGAGACCACATATACGGCTGAGTCACTGGATTTATGAATTTCTGGGAAACTGTGGAACGAGAAAGGACGCACCTAAATAAAGTGCTGTGTAAACATCACTTTTATTTTCTAAATGCATTCGCTTGGGATGGTTTTGCAAGTATCTGATATGTTACATGAACAGGTTTCGTACCTCAAAAGCACATCATTGTGTTGTGAAGCAATGTATTCAGTTTTGGCAGAACAGAAACCATTCTACCCCCATCCCAGATACAAAATCCAGCTAAGACAGTTTCCCCTTTGCACTGCTTTCTACTTAGGAACTGCATGACATGCCACAGTTTGTGAGACATCAGAATGTACAATTTATGTACTGTGCCCAAACCACAATATCTGGCAAACTATACACAGCTGGATGTATTGACCTCGCAGAGGCACATAATGCAAATAAAGTCGTTATATGCCTTGCACAATAAAACTTTCCCAGTCATTCTCATTTCACTAGCAGGAAATACAAAAGTTTTGTAGAGCACACACAATAATCAGGGATGCACCGAATCCAGGATTCGGTTCGGGATTCGGCCTTTTTCAGCAGGATTTGGATTTGGCTGAATCCTTCTTCCCGGCCGAACTGAATCTGAATCCTAATTTGCATATGCAAATATGCAAATTAGGGGCAGGGAGGGAAATTGCATGACTTTTTGTTATAAAACAAGTAAAAAATGTTTTCCCCTTCCCACTCTTAATTTGCATATGCTAATTAGGATTCCGATTCTGTTCGGTATTCGGACAAATCTTTTGCAAAGGATTCGGGGGTTCAGCCGAATCCAAAATAGTGGATTCAGTGCATCCCTAACAAGAATACATACAGTGGTACATGCCCAGTATCTGAAGTGGAAGTCTTGTTTCTAGGCAGCTGGGCATTATTGGGCATCTGCAATCAAGTTAACAGCAATTTATTAAAGATTTGGTAAAAGACTGCTCTGTACATTTCACTGCATCACACAACAGAGGGACCCAGCGGCTAAATCTGCATATAGTGTACCAGGACATGCCTCAGTTTGTATGTTTGATAGAGAAAGAAATGTAATCCTCATTCATAGCAGAGAGCATGTTGGTGCAGGTCAGGACTTGGATTAGCAAAAAAACATCTACAGCCCCTATTAATCTAGTTTTACACTCCTTTTGCATTCAACCCTAACTCAAGACGTTATAGGTCTAGATTTTACCCATTTCTGCACAATAACCACTCCCTGGGCAGTATCATGTAACAGTATTTAACAGATGGTGTTTATTGCATCACATTAATAGCTCCTCAAAGAAGACAAAGTAAATGGTGCAGTGTAGCCACCCCCCCCCCCCCCCCCCCCCCCACACACACACACACACACACGTACAAGTGGTACGGCTGCTGGATGTTTCACCCCCTACACTTTCTAATCAAAGCAGTGTCAGTCAGCAACTGTTATTTCTCCTTTACACATGGATTGCACTCACCCTCCCAAATTTCTGGAATGCAGGGGCTGACACCCAATAGAGGGTATATACATGAGTATGGGCAACACTTAGGTAAGCCGTAGAAAAGAAACATTACATTTAGTTACTAAACTAATCATTTGAATAAAATAATAGAGCTTACATATATCACAGTAAAAGAGTATACAATCTTCCCATACTCACCCAGCCACTTCCACTGTGTATGTATAATTTATCGGTTTTGGTTCCCACTCAATAATAGTCTTGCCATTGATAGATGACCATCTGACATTTACAGCCTTGCCTATGCTTGTCGTTTCTGCACATAAATATGTATAACATTACAGATACAATATTTCCACACTCCAGTATTTTCAGTATTAGTTTACAATCCACTGCAAATATAAAGTGCAACAATCACCTAATGCTAACTAAACTGTAGCGCATGCTGAAAAAACAGTGCACAGTCCTAGCTGCAATAATCAGACTTCCCTGTAAAGGTTCCTGGCTTGCTGTGGATGCTGGGGTTCCAGTTCAGAACCTCCTCGATCAGCAGCATTGGATTGGCTGGGAGGCACAGATCCCAGCATCCTTAGCCAGCAAGTGGGGCAATTCTTACTCATATAGAATCACATCTATTCACAGGCATGAGAAATACAGAATATTTAAAGCATTTAAATCTCATGTGCAAGCCCTAAACAGAATAGCCATGAAAGCCAACACTGGTGGGAAAGGGGTTATAGGTGAATTAGGAACTAGAAGCACATAGACGCACACATATCCACATAATGTATGCTTGTTAGGGAAACTGCTGACTGCTGCATCTGTTACACACTGCCTTATAACAAAGCCCCCACCTCTGACACAAATCCCTCTACAATTTAATGTTCTATGTATGATTTAATACTTCCTGCCACTGTAACTAAAAAAAAATAATATATTCAGCAGCTGTACGCATGGTATGGTGGGTAAATCAGGTTAATGAACATATCCCATACTTTTATATGTCTGTCTAACAACAATGTAAAAGAAAACCATATATTTGTGTAGAAAATAATGTTATATACCAGTTTCTGTTTTATAATGTAAACAATAAATTATGAAGTTTTGATGATAATACAAATCCCAGTGTGCACCTTAATTTTTTGAGTTTTTGGATAATTGAACCACATTAAGGTAGCACCTGGGTATTTTCCTGTGAACGGTATGCGCTGGAAGGCTGGATTATATATATATATATATATATATTAGTATAACAAAAAACAAACAAACCGCACTCCAAGGACTTTGTGTCTCAAAAGCCAAGTGAAGGTTTATTCTTGCTCAACGTTTCGGCTCTCCAACTGAGGCCGTCTTCAGGAGGGTGAATACACACACAACAGTGAAACACATTTAAAGTGTAAATTAGGTGCCCAACAGCTCAGCACAGTTGCTGAACCACCACTGGGTGCCATAATGCAATAGTGCATGAATAAGTATCTGTAAAAGTGATATCAAATTACTGTGCACAAAACCAAAGTCTATACGTATAGGGTTTTATATCAGTGTTTGCTACGTGCCCGTGTTATTAAAATAATGCCAATAGTGAACACAACTCTGATACAAGGCTGTGGAGGAGGTCACCAATCCACTTGCCCCCATCTGGAGAGAGTGCGTATATAAGTTCAATATGCCACCGCCAGTAAAGGGGCGATATTGAACTTATATACGCAAGAATAAACCTTCACTTGGCTTTTGAGACACAAAGTCCTTGGAGTGCGGTTTGTTTGTTTTTTTATTATATATAAACATATATATATATATGAACAGTATTGGTTGGATGCCCCAGCACTCTGATTCGCGTATCAGCGTTAAAAATTCGGTGCACGCTTCTCAAGGAGACTCCGGCTCGTCCCCATATAAAGCATATACAAGTCGAAAAGAATGAAGCAGCACAAAAAAATTTCTTCACAGCTGCAACGTGATGTGAAGAAAAAGAAGAAGCGATGTGGCTCACCAGGTTCTTTATTGGCGTGGTTCCACGGGTTATCCTGTGTCTGATATCCCAAAGGTTCGGTAAAGATAAGTTTGTATGTGGAACCAATCCATAGGCAGTAGTCTTGTCTGCAATAAACTTTATTGGGGCACAGAGGTACACCAACGTGATGTGAAGAAATTTTAATACACTATTTTTGCAACTGACGAGTGCTGCTTCGTTCTTTTCGACTTGTATATGCTATATATATATATACATGTATATGAATAAAGTACCCCCTATTGTAAAATATATGGATAAGTTACCAAGGAGTTCCATGACCATATAGAAGTTTTATACAGGTCATTGAACTCCACAGTTCTAATATCATCATATTTTCCAACAAGGGGTACTTTATTTATTATAACACACGTTTTAGTGAGTCATGTGACAGAAATGACATCACTACTCACTCACGTTTATAACTGATAACATCACTAGTCACCGTTTCTAAGGATATCATTTACAACAGGGGTCCCCAACTGCCGGGCTGCGGCCAGTCCTGAACTGGGCCATAAGCCTAGCGCCAAATTAACCCGGCATGTCAAATTGGACACCGACGCACCAGAACTGGATGCCGGAGCACCAGAATTGGACGCTAAGGTCCATGCAAAAAAAATTTGTCCAATTCTGGTACCCAGGACAAAAAAGGTTGGGAGATGGGGACCCCTGATTTACAAGATATTCATGGCTTTTGCTTATTATAAGGATATATTTGACAGGATACAGATAAGCCTTGTATACCCAGGCCAGATCACATGCATTGCTTATAGCCTGGGGGCTGGCTTACCTGTGGCTAAAGTCCTGTGCCCGCACAATTTCCAGCAGCAGAGAAGCAGTACTGTGAGGGGAAGGCCAGTTCTGCTCATGTTTCTGTATGATCTGCTTTAACAATACTAATACAAATGTCCAACAGGGAAGAGAGAGTAAATAGTCCGCGCTGAGGTGAGCTCCAGAGGTGAGTGTATGTAGAGAGTACAGGCAGGGGAGCGCTCCTCACTCCGGCGTCAATCCTTCAGTTTCACTTCCAGTCCTACTTCCCAGCACCAAGTGAGGACTGTGCGCACTCACTGAGAATTTATACGCAGCCCAGGCCGGAGGAAAGTGCAAAGGAAGCTGGGCTGTACTGTAGGTGAGAAGAAGGAGGAGGAGCTATAGATAGACTGGCGGGGGCGGTGATGAATTAACTGACTGGCTTCTGACTAAATTCTTCTGATTGTATCCCCCCGTAGAGTTAGCTCGTGTTGTGCTGCACTTATTTCCCCGCACTCGTGTTGTTGGTGTACAACGCGGGCACTGATTGCACTCATTGCACACCCGGCTTTGCTCCCCTTCTACTGCTTCTACCAATGTTAAAGCCTGCGTTTTAACAAGCTATTCATGAAAGAGATGCCGACACCAGCAAATTGAGTTTATATCTGCCATAAATTGTCTGAATGCTGTTTATAGAAAGTATTCCACTGATGCTTTTATATTACCTTTCTTATTCTCAGGGTTGTATTTATATACAGTGAATCCCTGATTTTAAGTTTTCCCTCATTTTCCATTTTTTATTTGTGGTCCCATGACTCCCACAAATCAATGGGTGCATTTCCCTGATTTCACATGAAAATGTACTGATGTTCCCAAAAACTGATTTTTTTTTATTTGTGAAATAAAGAGGTTAAAAATACTAACCAGATTCTGCCTGTTCTATCTGTAAATGGTCGATTCCAATAAGTCTGCCCCTTATACAGTCCTATACTAGTCACGCATTGCTTTAGGTTGTGTGTGTGTGTGACTGACAGTCTTGCACATGCCCCCCCCCCCATAGTGTAACATTAACACTGCACTGCTTAACCCTTGTTATTAACACAGTAAATATTGTAAATCAAAGTAAAACATACTCCTGTGCTTTTATCCTTTCAGTACTTGAAGAAAAAGTTACTTTAACACATTTCCCTGATTTTACATTTTCCCTGATTGTACATAATTTTATCCTGGTCCCCTGAAAAACATAAAATGGGGGTTCTACTGCATATAGGCACTCCGAAGACCTGTGCCTAGAGTGGCACAGGGGGCTGCCTATTTTTTTTCATTTTTTCTTCTTCTAAACCCCCCCCCACCCTCCACCACAGAAATCCAGTGAGGGGTGGGGGCCTGAGGAAGAATGTGTAAGTGATGTCATGCGCATGGTGTACTGATGTCACTGCCGCCGAATATGTCACGTGATGTTGGCGTACAGGGCCAGAACTAGAGGTAGATAGAGTAGGCACATGCCCAGGGTGCAAAGCTGGGGTGGGGGGCGCCAGGCACGTACCTGCTCTGTTGCCTACCCAATGTCCGGCCCCCTCACTTCCCTTCTTCTTGTGCTTCTGTGCATGCGCCAGCATCACCTCACACATGCGCACTGTTCAGCCAGCACCATGGCTGGCCAGGTTGCCAAGGGCACCTGGCCGGTGTGACACGGCTTTGTTGGTGTGTGACGTTGGCGCTTTTAACGTCAGCGAGCACAAAGTAGGGGTGCCCTGCTAACCCCCATGTTCCTGAAACTGTAACTGACAGGCAGGGCCGCCATCAGGGGGGGACTGGGGGGACAAGTGTCCCGGGGCTGAAGGGGGGCCCAGCAAAGCTGCATTTTCCCAAGAGCCGGGCCCCCCTTACCAGCGCCGAGCCGATGCGGAAGTGCCG
>CM044438.1:83664910-83689733 GCA_024363595.1 Xenopus borealis | reverse complement strand
GGGGGGGCACTACTTTTCTCTTTGCCCAGGGCCCACCAAGGCTTTAAAACGGCCCTGAGTGCAGCGAGTGCAATAACGAACGCAGCACTATGGATGCGGCCCCTCCTCGACCCACTCCGGCACTACAAGTTAGAAGTGCAGAGCAGGAGGGACGGGCGGCACCTGGGCTGCTGCCTCAGGCGGCAGCAGCCCCTAAAACGTGCCTGATAAGAAATCACCAGGAATCCTAGTTGGGTTGACAGGAATTGGTCCAGAGCATTACTACAGATGGCCAATGGTAGGAGAATACATATAGAATTGGTTCAGTGATTTTGACAGGGTATCTATAATTTGTGGCTAGTAGGCCATTTTGGTGGGACAAGTCCATAACATATTGTAAGACATAGCTGCTTCCAAATTGCACATGGGACATTGAATTTTCTCCCATTGCTTTCAGTCTAACAGAGATAATGTAAAATTAATAAATAAAATCTTGTAATGGACAACTCTGGTCTCTGATGAATGTCAGTCACATATATTTTCAGTAGCTTCATCCCAATCAGATTATAGTAGTGTGCTGACTGATCATTGCCATCATTACTGAGCTGTCCTCATTAACGATATTATCTGTTATTAGCTTTTTTCATTGGAGTATCTGCTCGTCAATTTCCTCATATGAGTGGATTTTTATGTGTTGCCAGATATGAAAGTGATGTACTTATTGCCAAACAAAATGCTCAATTAAATTGTGTATTCTATATCCCTTTACAGGCCACCTCAAATAATCTATTGTAATGACCTGAAAGTACTGGCGGGCCTGTGATTTGAGTCACAAGTTATATGCACAGAAGAGACCATTGAGCTTACACATATTTTTTTCTGATGAATGTTGAGTTTTGTATTTTTTTCTGTAAGTACTAGCCAGGCAAACACACGTATATACACATAGCTGATGCATTTAGTCAGTGAATACTTTCCATGGTATGGTGACTAAGAAGGTAATGAGATCTGATTTGTATCTGTTAAAACTATGTAAAACCATGTTTGCATGACAGGTCCTGCCTTAAATTGCCAAAGAGCTGAATGTAAGTATTGTTTCTGTCTGGTACCTCACACCCCAGAATAAAATATTTTAAATAAAACTTTTTGGACCTGTGGCAGATTTATACCAAATTCAGTCATCTTTTTTTCTGATTTTACACCTGTAGTTTTGTTTTGTTTTTTTGGTGTGAATTAAAGTGCACTTTTGTTAAATCCTTTTTTAAAGTCATATGTGGGCACAGGTGGTTTAGGGGGGTAGCATTTTCCTTCTGGCTTAAAAAATGCAGGTACAACAATGTGCCTAGCCTTAGGGGTTGCACTATCTTGCAAATTTTTACTTGAGCTTGTAGCTGCAGCATATATGACTGATAGTGATGTGCAGGCTGGCCCGATACCCATTGGTAGGGAAGGTTCGGGTCGAACTCTGCCTGCCCACTACCTCACACTGCTGGCTTCTGGTTTTATAGGCACACACCTGCCCACTCCTTCCCTTTTGTGACATTATCAGCGGGTAAGATCAGGTCTATAAAAGGAAGCCGGAAGTTGGGTGAAAATGGGTCCGGCTGGGCATAGGTCAAGTTTTTCTTGACCTGCACATCACTAGTGCCTAATTAACAAATAAATGGAGATTAACATGTTTTTCACAGTGTAGAAGCCCAGTTTCTGCTGCTGGCAGAGAAAATGCCAACCTGTTAGAACCTGTCCATGTTCCTTTGCATGTTTCAGTCAGGCAGCTCAGTAATGGAGGTGTGGATTCTAAACTGTTACAATTTGCTACATTAATTGATACATTTCACAGCAACATCTCTGGAGTATTAGCAACTATTGTATCAATTCTAACAGCTGCCTGTAATAAAACCCAGAGATTCTGCTCAGCAGCGACAAAGAAAATGTATCAGTTTAGAACAGTTGGGGGGGGTCGGCGAACCCCCCTCCCAGAGCTGCCTTAGAAGGTGAAAAATGACACCTTACACTTCAATATTAGAAAAACTGTTACAAAAAGAAAATAGACAGTAACTGGAAAAAGTTATTTTTGGTGATCTATCTGAAAACCACTAGTTGTTTGAAGGTGAACAACCCCTTTAATAAAGATTTAAAAAATTTATGTACATAGCTTTAGGCTGGTAAATATGTGTTTAGTTTAGGTAGATTTAGCATAACTAATATGGTCTGCCTTGGGGGGTACTACATATATTGGTGTTCAGCAGAGAAACACTTGTTGGTTAAAAGGGTGGATGACATCAGTTAAAATCAGGTAAAATGCTGCTGTATATAAAAAAACAGCTAAATGAAGCTATCTGTGCACTTTAATGGGATATATGAGTTATCTTTACCCAGCACCAAGCTCATAAAGGGTCCCTTTTACACCCACAATGGCTGTGTGTATAGAGTTCAGAATATTTGTTTTTATACTATCAACAATTAAGACACGAAAACGAGTAGTTAAATATAATTAACACTGCATATATATTTTATTACAGCTGGCAAAATAAAATAGAATCCAATAAAACCCAGTTTAAACACAGTTTATTGTCTTAGTTCCCAGTAATGCACACTAATGAATAGGTTTGTTTAATTTTTACTCACTGTTAAGGGTAAAATTACAATTTAAAATAAAATGTATTCACTGTTATATTTACAATAATTTTAAGGGAAAAAAAACTGAATAAAGTCATGTTTTCAAGACCAGACTTACAATGAAAGAAGTGAATGGCTCTGGCTGTTGGGCAAAAGGCGTGGTAGGGAAAGAATGTGAATGTAGCAGCGAAAATAATAGCCACTGGTAAGAGGTTAAACCTCTTGGAAGTGACTGAGGCAGTAGGATACTAGGTAGTTTCTGAGGCAGTAGGATAGTAGGTATTTTCTTAGGCAGTAGGATAGGAGGTCGTTTCTTAGGCAGTAGGAAATGAGGTAGTTTTTGAGACAGTAGGACTGTAAGTTTTTTTGAGGCAGAAGGATAGGATGTATTTTCTTAGGCAGTAGGATAGGAGGTCGTTTCTAAGGCAGTAGCAGGTAGTTTTTGAGGCAGTAGGATTGGAAGTATTTTCTTATTCAGTAGGATAATAGGTAGTTTCTGAGGCAGTAGGATAGTACATAGTTTTTGAGGCAGTAAGATAGTAGGTAGTTTCTGAGGCAGTAGGATAGGAGGAATTTTCTGAGGCAGTAGGAAAGTAGGTAGTTTCTGAGGCAGTAAGATAGGAGATAGTTTCTTAGGTAGTAGGATAGGAGGTAGTTTCTTAGGTAGTAGGATAGGAGGTAGTTTTTGAGGCAGTAGGATAGGAAGTATTTTCTTATTCAGTGGGATAGTAGGTAGTTTCTGAGGACGTAGAATAGTACATACTTTTTGAGGCCGTAGGATAGGAGGAATTTTCCAAGGCAGTAGGAAAGTAGGTAGTTTCTTGGGCAGTATGATAGAAGGTAGTTTCTTTGGCAGAAGGATAGGAGGTAGTTTCTGAGGCAGTAGGATAGAAGGTAGTTTCTTTGGCAGAAGGATAGGAGGTAGTTTCTGAGGCAGTAGGATAGCAGGTAGTTTCTGATGCAGTAGGATAGGAGGAATTTTCTGAGGCAGTAGGAAAGTAGGTAGTTTCTTGGGCAGTATGATAGAAGGTAGTTTCTATGGCAGAAGGATAGGAGGTAGTTTCTGAGGCCGTAGGATAGGAGGAATTTTCTGAGGCAGTAGGAAAGTAGGTAGTTTCTTGGGCAGTATGATAGAAGGTAGTTTCTTTGGCAGAAGGATATGAGGTAGTTTCTGAGGCCGTAGGATAGCAGATAGTTTCTGATGCAGTAGGATAGGAAGTATTTTATTATTCAGTAGGATAGTAGGTAGTTTCTGAGGCAGTAGGATAGTATGTAGTATGCAGTAAGATAGGAGGTAGTTTCTTAGGTAGTAGGATAGGAGATGGTTTTTGAGGCAGTAGGATAGGAAGTATTTTCTTATTCAGTGGGATAGTAGGTAGTTTCTGTGGAAGTAGAATAGTACCTACTTTTTGAGGCAGTAGGATAGGAGGAATTTTCTGAGGCAGTAGGAAAGTACGTAGGTAGTTTCTTGGGCCGTATGATAGAAGGTAGTTTCTTTGGCAGAAGGATAGGAGGTAGTTTCTGAGGCAGTAGGATAGGAGGAATTTTCTGAGGCAGAAGGAAAGTAGGTAGTTTTTGAGGCAGTTAGATAGTAGGTAGTTTCTGAGGCAGTAGGATAAGAGGAATTTTCTGAGGCAGTAGGAAAGTAGGTAGTTTTTGAGGCAGTAAGATAGGCGGTAGTTGCTTAGGTAGTAGGAAAGGAGGTAGTTTCTAAGGCAGTAGGATAGCAGGTAGTTTATGAGGCAGTAGGATAGGAAGTATTTTCTTATTCAGTAGGATAGTAGGTAGTTTCTGAGGCAGTAGGATAGGATTTAGATTTAGCAGTAGGATAGGAGGTATAGTTAAATCATATTGTGATTGTAGCCAGGAGAACACTAGCCTCTGGCAAAACATTGTGACTGTGGGAAAACCAATATAGTAGAGAAAGAAGACTACAACAGGGCAAGATAAAAAGAATAATACTTTGTTTATATTGTGGCCCATGAGTTCTAGTTACAGTACAACTCACAGAACCAAAAAATTGAACTGTTGTAAATCCTGCTTTATATAAATAAAGGTATCCAACACTACTTTACAGAACACGTGGCACAAACTAGTCATTTAATAAAAAGGCTATGGGATTCGATATCCAGAAACCTGTTATCCAGAAAGCTTAGAATTGCAGAAATGCCTCTCCCATAGATTCCATTATAATAAAATAATTCACATTTTTAAAAATGATTTCCTTTTTCCCTATAATAATAAAACAGTAGCTTGTATTTATCCTAACTGAGATACAATGAACCCTTATTGGAGGCAAAACAATCCCTGTTGGGTTAATTTAGTGTTTAAATGATTTTATCAGACTTATGGAAATCCAAATTAGGGAAGGATGCCTTATCCGGAAAACCCAGAAAGCAATGCTAAGAAATATTTGTATGATACTGAATTCCTATCCACTGAGATATAAATGCTGGTGCACTGGTGGTTTCTAATACTGATTGCAAAATTGTATGTCACAAAACCTGAAATAAAACAGATGCCTGGAAAATCTTGAATATCTCATAAAGAATGATGGGAAACCAATGCAGCATGAGGGAGGGACAGATTATGCAGGTACCAGACAAGGACTGTTACCAGAGGAACTACTGTATAAGAATGTTTTTTAAAGGGAGGTTTTTATAAACCAAATTAGATGGTGTATGCGCACTCCCCTTTGTCTCTGCTCAGCAGTTTTTAAGGTATTTAAAACAAGCCAGCACATCATTTCCCCTACAAACATTCCCAGCATTCTTACTGATAACACTGCTATATATATATATATATATAAATATATATTTAAATATATATATATATATATATATACACTATATATATATATATATATATATATATATATATATATATATATATACACTATATATATATATATATATATATATATATATATATATATATACACTATATATATATATATATATATATATATATATATTCCGAATTACAGAAAGGTTGTCTTCCATAGACTCCATTTTATCCAAACAATCCACATTTTTTAAATGAATCCTTATTGGAAGCAAAACTATCCTATTGGGTTTATTTAATGTTTACATGATTTTCTATTTTCTTAAGGTATGAAGATCCAAATTATGGAAACATCCGTTATCCAGAAAACCCAAGATCCCAAGCATTCTGGATAACAGGTGTATATATATATATATATATATATATATATATATATATATATGTATGTGTATATCAAGACCAGCAGAACATATAGATATTCTCTCCAATAAATTGAACTCTCCCCTGTCTGGGCAACTCCCAGGGAAACCATTAGAAGAGTAGAATACAGTAATGAGCAAATACATTTTTTGGGCCTGTAAGTAGAATATTTAGCATAAAATATCGATATGTTACACTTTTATGGGCCTTCCAGCTCTGCCAATCCAACCTCCCATCAACTGGATGCCCACTGCCCATCCCCAGTGTTTCTAGGCGGTTCTGCAGCTCCACCTCAAACCCAAGGGCCAAAACTGCTGCTATTCGCTACGACTAGTGATGGGCGAACTTATTCGTCAGGGGCGAATCGTGGGAATTTGCGAAACGCCAAAATTCGCTAAATACGTGTCGCATGTCGTTTTTGACGCGACGCGACGAAAACGATGCGAGACGAAAATGACGTGTCAAAAACTAGCTGCGACTTGTTTCGCGAGTTTTTCCGCAATTCGCGAATTTCGCTGGAAATGCGCAAATTGGGTACATATATTTATATAAAGTCACCGGACGCATATATTTATATAAAGTCACCGGATGGCCTCTGCCTTGGGTGGCAGGTTTTGAGGGGCTGCCCTTGGGTGTCTATAAATATATTTTTGAAATAAAAAAAAAGAATCGCTCAGTCTTTTCCATGGATTTCCATTGTAAATCTGGTGAAAGCGCTGGGGGGGGTGAGGGGTTGGGAGCTGGGTGGCTAAAGTGATGTCATACGCACACAACGTCCATGCACATGGTGACACACGCAATGCATAGGGCAGCTTCGGACCTAAATACAGCCCTGGTTGTAAGCCATACCCTTGAGTACCATGAGCTCCTGCCACCCGCTTAATTACAAAGTTACTGCTCTGTAACTTTGGGAAATGTGCTGTGAGGGGAACACACCCTATAATGCACACTACTTTTCATTTTGTTTAAACAATTGTCTCTTACAGAAAAGGTGTTTGAAATGTCAAGCATCTTGGGAAACACTTAAGCTTGCTTGGAATGTTACGTTCACATAACTGACTTTCAAGTACCTTTTCTGGGAAGATGGTTTCCAGGGTAATATAGCACTCATAATCTGACATTAGAAATATTGACAATGGCATTAGCACCCGTAGCACTTTACATTTAGTTGGGTACAAGTACACAACCGCCTGCCAATATGTAATGCTAGCATGATAGAGCAAACAATTCATAGAATGTGCCCATTTACCTATAAATAAAATCAATATTATGGAAGAGGACAGGATTTGGAACTGGAAACAAATCTTTCAATATCTACTATATTTAGCTTTCCCATACCTACACCCTGTGCAGGTTCAAATCTAGGCTAGATGGCATCCTGAACATCTAGTTGGATATCCCACTGCGATAAGAAATCCCACATATAATTATTATACCTGTATAGAGTAGTTTGATATCTTCAGATTCATTGTACACACATTAAAGTTGTGATTTAAACACTGAGAAGTAAAGACACATTTAAATAAAAATATTTTTTTCCCATTCCTCAATACTATACACAGCCTCAAGTAACAATGCATTATTCCCACATTCATTACCATATTGTATGTGGTATGTGATCCTTTTTCAGGAAACCCATTATCCAGAAAGCTATGTATTACAGAAAGTCTCCCATAGACTCTATTTTTTCAATTCATCCACATTTTAAAAAAAATATTTCCTTTTTCATTGTAATAATAAAACAGTACCTTGCACTTGATCCAAACTAAGATATAATTAATCCTTATTGGATACAAAACCAACCTATGGGTTGCTTAATGTTTACATGATTTTATATTATAAGGGATGAAGATGCAAATTATGGAAAGATCCATTTTCCAGAAAAACCCCTATTCCAAGCATTCTGGATAATATATTCCATACCAGTATGTTTGCCATGCAATCTTTTTTACACTGGTTTTATCCATTTACAGAGTAAGTAACCGTTAATATAAAGTTTTGCTTAACAAAAATACATAAAATTGTATGTAAGGTTTAGTGATGTGTGGGCCAGCCCAATACTCAGAAGACTATGAGTCAATCGGGTTCGGGCCAACCTTGCACCTCCATTTGTGGGTGGAGTTCTTCTTCCTGCTCTCCCCTCCCGCCACATTGAACTGCCTGATTCCAACTCCCGGCTTCCTTTTTTTACCTGCTCACCCTGCCCCTTTTGTGACATCATCGGGCAAGTCGGTGCGGGTCTAGAAAATTAACCTGGAAGTCGGGCGTGGGCTGAGTGAGGATGGGTTCAGGTTGGGTGCCCACTGCAGTTGCAGGGTCTGTAGTTACGCCCCTGCTCTCAGTATGGTTCATTAGTTTGCCCCAGGTAACCTAAAGGTCCAACACTATTTGGCCCAGCAAGTGGTGACCAAATCATGCAGAGAGTCATACATTCATTAGGTGACCTAAACCTCTAAGATTATATCGGTGGCTTTAGCCCTGGCAACAGTGAATCAGTAATCAGCTCCCTTCCATCCTAGACTCAAATTCCCACCTTGGAGTATTTTATTAAGGGGTGAAAACAGGTCACCAGAGGATAATTTCACCACTCTCTGATCACCTTTTTAGAGGGGTATTTATCTAAAACAGAGTTCACTCTATTTTAAAAGTTTTTTTACTTTTTAATTTCAAACCTTGCCCACACAACACTTAAGGTTCCAGTACACATAAAATTGCCTGATGGTTTAAAATGATTTGTAAATGTAATTACTAGCGAAACCAGTGAAACCAGTATCTGTTTGTCCTTTGTTCTTGTACTTTTTTAGTTTGAAATATACTTTACGTGCCATTAAAACAATGTAGCAGTAATCAGGTCTCCTCCAGCAAAAAAACGGACTTTTTATCAAAGAGTTAAACTAAAGTTCACTGCTACTCACGTAGAACTTATTTAGAATATTAGAACATATTTATCAAAAGTTAAAAACACAGTGAACTCTGTTTTAGATAAATATCCCTCTAAAAAAGTGAGCAGAGAGGGGTGAAATGACCCTGTCGCGACCTGTTTTTACCCCTTAATAAAATACTCCAAGGTGGAAATAGTCTAGGATATTTCAGTGGCAAATGTTGCCAGGGCTAAAGCCACCCATATAATCTTAGAGGTTGAGGTCACCTAATGAATGAATGGCTCTCTGCATGATTTGGTCACCACTTGCTGGGCCAAATCTGGTTGAATCTTTAGGTTGCCTGGGGGCAAACTAATGAACCATACTGAGGGCAGGGGCATAACTACAGACCCTGCAACTACAGTGTGCCCCAGGGGGAATGTGAATCTCTAATTAATAAGCAATTTCAACATATGTTTGTAAAAAGGTACAACATCAGCATATGTTGAGGCCCTAAAATAGATTTGCTGTGGGGCCCAGTAAAATCTTACGCCACTGACTGAGGACCTAGAAGTGGGAGAATTGTTCTGCAAGGACTGCAACTACACACCAAGGCAGTCCTTGCACAAAAGCATTTTCTAACCTGCTTCAGATATCTGCCCAGTTTCTTGCCCAAATATTGGTCAAGCAGAGACTTCAGAGGCCTCCATACATAGTCTTCTAACTAGAGGGGCAATAGCATATAGAAATACCTTTAAAATAAATGTCATTTTAAAATTATTGAATATTTATATAAATTGCTTAAAATTAAATTTGGTTTTATTTTTTAAAATTTTATTTTCCTGTTTACAACCTAATCAAGATATTGCATAAATCTGTGTCTCATGCATAAATCATGAAGCACATAATGCACACATAAAACTTCAGTTACCATGCATAGGTTAAAATCAATGCAGTCACAAATATGATCATTTTAATAACTGCCCTTACCCAATGATGCTGAAAACTCTCGTGCCAGCCAGAAATGCCAGTTGTTATGTTTCTATTTCTAGGAAACAAAGAATCCTTCTACTGAAGACTAACATAATACATTATACGCAGATGTTACAGTAGAATGAAAAAATAAAGTTCTGCTCTTCAGCAATACTTATTTTGGATGTACTTTAAAGCTCTATATTGATGCTTGTTTTGGGAAGGGCTTGTACAAAGTGGGGATTAGTCCCCTGTGAGACAAATGAGAAAGTGTCAGTTTAAAGAAGAGGCTGCTAGATTGTGGAGCTACTCCACCTATTTGGACAACATAAAGTAGGTCCAGCCTTCATGCCTGTTAGGTGAGAAGCAAATCATAATACTATCATTGGACATAGGCAGAACAATAGCAGCGCAACTATGTCTCCATATATACTGTAGTTGATATGTTTGAGATAGTCAGCTCACAGATACAATATTCTGAATTATTTTCAGTAATGAACCCTACATAAAAATGCTATCCAGTGGCTGTGGTGATGACATCGCGTTTATGGTCCACAGAGACTGAAATAGGATATTGCCTTGTAAGAACAGTGACAGTAGTTTCTAATAATGTAATTGCCAAGGAAGTTCAGTGATGATAGTTATTAGTCTGTCAAACCACTGGTATATTACAATAGCTGACTACCTGGTATTTAGCACATTAAGTGGAAAACGTCTCGGCCTTGGTCATAATGTGAAAATGTGTTGACAGGGCATCTGTTTTTTTATGTGAGGAAATGTAATACATTTAATGTGAAATAAAAAATCCTAAACTCAAGAACAACTTCAGACAATAGGGGCATTTAATTTCCTGGGATGCAACTGGTCAGGGATGCAATATCATGCGCTTTAGTGCTCATCTGTTGGAGAAATCTGCACTTTGCGCCTTGATTAAAAATCTGGCACAAGCACAGAGCACAGCATCGATAAGCACATACAAGCCCTGTCCAGCTGTCCAGCGGCAATGATACTCAGGTTACATGATGGGTATGAGTTGGAGGTGAGTACTTCTGATTGCCTCTCTTGGATAGAGCGCTGCCTTATACAGACAGCAGTCTATTTAAGGATTTAGCCTTAGGTCTCTGTGCTCTGAAATGGAGAGCAGAGGCCTGCAACCATTGTGCAATAGCAGGACCAAAGGTGCAAAAAATGGAAGATTGGGACTTTTCAACACTGTGTTCTTTGTAAATGACCCCTCATGAGTTAATTACTTATGGCTTATTGACTTAAATTTTAAACTGTTCAGCATATTGGCTCATAGCTTGTTCAAAGAATGAGCTGAATAATTGCAACATGTAATGTATTTGTGCCTAGCAAACAAATAAATGGGTTGTAGGCCACACTTGGTACTCTAAGAAGGTGTAAGTTTATTGTGCTGTTCTTTGCTAATGATTCCAGTGCACAATGTTCCCTTTGCAGGATAGTATTGTGCACTCTGGCACTGCATTAAAAGAAACTTTTCATGGAATGAGGTTAAATCTCCTATTAGTAAGCAAAGGCTGCTCCTAAGAATATGAGCCCTGCAAAGTGAAATAAATACATAATATTTTTTAAAAAATTTAAATTTTCAGGAAAAACCATCTGTCAGGAGGTGTCACAACTTGTCCTTTTGTGTTAACTTTAAGTTTCAATGTACATAATGGGGGCCATTTATAGGATTTGTCTACAGGTACTAACATATCAGAGCACAATGTATGTTTTCCCATAAGCAATAGTATCAGGCACCACCAAAGCACTTTGTTGTAAAACCAAAACAAAGCACCCAGTGAATATGAAGACAAGAATTTGTACACTAAGGGGATATTTATTAAGGGTCAAAGTCAAAATTCGATTTTTTTTTTTTGTGTCAAAACTCCCAAATTGGAATTAGGAATTATCGAAACTCGAGTTTTAATTGGAATTCAAATTTTGAACTTTATCATACGCTGGCCCTTTAAGAACTCGAATTTGACAATTACCACCTAAAACCTGACAAATTACTATATACTGTAAGTCAGTGGGAGAGGTCCAGGGATCAATTTGGGGATGTTTTCAGCCTTCCTGAATTTCGAGTTTTTTTCGTATTTTTTTCTAATTCAAATCGAATTTGATTTGAGTTTTTGGGCCGATTCAATTAGTCGGTGCTAAGAAAACTAGATTCTATTAAGAAATTTCGATTGGTCAAATTTTGAATGTATGGGAATTTATGGGAGTTTTAAAAATATGCCTCTAATAATGCCGATGGAAAGTAAAGTGCTTGGGTAACTGAACTTGTGCCAGCATGTATTGTTAGTACAGGTATGGTATCCATTATCTTATAATACTCTAGTACAGGAAGGCCATTTCCCATAGACTCCAGTTTAATCAAGTAATTATAATATTTAAAAAGGATTTTCTTTTTTTCTGTAATAATAAAATAGCTCCTTGTTTTTTATATCTCTTTAAAGTTTTTTTTTTTTTTACAAAGTTACAAAAGTTAAAAAAGGAATGAAAACAACAGGAAAAAGAAAATAAAATATTCACAATGTGGCTCTATATGGGTACCCTAAAGTGACAAAAGTACTTTGTTCTTGATCCTAAGATATATGTAATCCTTATTGGAGATACACAATCCTATTGGGTTTAATGCATGTTTAAATTATTTTTTTTAGTAGATTTAAGGTATGGTAATCCAAATTATGGAAACCCCAGTGCATGAACATTCTGTATAACAGGTCCCATACCTGTACAGAAATTTTAAATTAGCATAAAGTGATTAAGGGAGACCAGTTCTAATTGGGGAAACACCTTAAACAGCTGCCTTCATTAAAGAAATATTTATCATAGACGGCTGGATCTTCCATCCACTTACCATTAGTCTGGGCCCTCTTCCACTCACTTCCAACATTGTATGTGCGCTCTCTGGCGCCCCCTCATGACATCCATGCACTAAGGAGCGTGTAGATGTGAAGGCAACGTGCAAAGGAGAGCATCACCTAGGGTGCTTGGCTGGCTTGGCTCTCAGGGATACATTAGATAGAAAAGATGAAGGGGCAAATTTACTATTATTCCCCCCAAAAAATTCGAATTCCCTCGATATTCGATTAGCATTCAGTTTTTGAATGCTAATCGAATAGCTTTAGGCTACCCTTTTATTCGATCTTCGATCATTCGATCATTCGAATGATTCGTACGATCCGAACGATCGAGGACTTCGATCGTATGAATCCTATTCGATCTGGACTTAGCCTCAGAAGCCTATGGGAGGGTTCCCATAGGCTTCTATTACAATTCGGTAGGTCCAATCTGGCGAAGTAGTTAATCGAATAACTTTGAAATTTTAAATCCTTCGCTGATCGAATGATCGAATATTCGACCATTCGAATCTATTCGATCATTCGCTATTCGATGATCGAATAAGCCAAATTTGCATATACGACCAATCAAATTTTTCCTATGATTGTTGTTCGATCGAACTTCGATCTATTCACGTGAATTTAATAAATCGGCCCCTTAGTGTTGGCACCCACTTATTACCAATATTAAGGTTGGTTTTCAGGTTGTTGTTAGATTACATAGTAACATAGTAAGTTAGGCTGAAAAAAGACTCGCGTCCATCAAGTTCAACCTGTTTTTTTTTTTTAACTGCCTAACTGCTAGTTGTAGATTGTAAGCTCTTTTGTTGTTGCGTTTAAACCACTTGATGTGTAAACAGCCACAAGTCTAATTTCTTTTAACCCGTGTTATACTATATACAATAAAGCATTTTTACACAATTCAAATTTAGAATATCGATTCATTTCAGTTAAGCAAAGAAGAAATGAGAAACATGCTATATCTTTAAGGACAAGGAAAGTTAAAATAAAGAAGTAGGCTGCTAGAAATGTTGCACATTATATTTTGGGCTTCTGTACCAGTCCCAGATAACCACAGCCCTTAGCAGTAAAGATCTGTAAAGATGCCCCAGTAGCTCCAAATCTTCTTTTCTGCTGATTCACTGCACATGCTCTGTGCTGCTGTCACTTACTGAGCTTAGGGACCACTCACAATATACTGTACACATAGAATATAAATGTTACAGAATAAGGCTAATTAGTAAGTAATATGGATAATTACTACATGGCAGCACAGAAACCAGTGCAACTAGCATCAGAATATAATAATCAACCCTGTAGCATCAGCTTATAATAAAGTTTAAATAAATATTTTCTGCTTGATGATTTGTGACAATCCCTAACTTATCTTCTCAACAGCTGTTTCAGAGCCCACTGAGCATGTGAGTGTCACAGACAATTTCCAAGATGGTGACCCCCTATGACAAGTTTGAAGTCCTAGATCATTGCTGCTATTGAGAAGCTGAAACTTTTGGCTGGTACAATAGGTTCAGTATATAAAACATGGCATTTTAGACCTATTCATTTTTTAGGGTTTATTTCTCCTTTAAAAAGGATCTTACAGTATATACTGTATGTACTTTCCTTTAGGATATTGCTGGTTTTACCCCACTATCAAAATATATATTTGAAAACATAAACCTAAAAGGATAAAAACAGTGCAGTACCATGTATCCCCTTGTTTTCAATAGAGACAACCTTGCCTGTTATGTAGAATGGGAATTTGTAAGTAAATGCAGAGAGCTGATTGTGAAACAAAGGAAAATATTTTGTTTGTTTACTTTAAATAAGCTGCAGTCTCCAGACTTTTATCAGGAAATGCTCCTGCCTAGTTAAATAAAGGTGTGAAGTATGATGTGTGTTACTGACACAAGACTAGACCAGTCTGTCGCCTGAAAACTGATTCCAGAATGGTTGTGTTAATAATTCCACTGAGGAAATTGGTACGTTCCTTGATGGTACAGGATTTCTTTTCTGGAAATCTGATATCTAACAGGCCATCTCTCATAGTCCATTTTAACCAAATTTTTCAAAAGGAAAAATTCACCAATTAGGAGAAGAGGTCCAGGTGCACCACCTTCACCTTTCAACTAAGGGAGCAGGTAACCTTGTAGGAAAAAAGAGCAGGCACTTCCAAAGACCAATCTTCCAGACAGACTACTTCCGATGATGTCACTTCCGGTTTACAATGACAGCACTTCCTGATTCTTGATGGTCAACAGGTTGCGGGTCCAGGTTGCGGATAAAGTATTTGCGGGTTGGGTTGCGGGTCCAAGCGGGTAAGAATGCGGGTCGGATCTGGGTTGCAGTTTGCAGGTTGCAGGTCGGGTCTACAATTCTCTGCCACGGTCTGTCGACTTTCTTCCAAGCTTTCTGCTTTCAAAGGATCTCTTAAACCACATTTACTTTGCAACGCTGAGAAATATGTTGGGGCTGTATAAACAAGGTGCACATTTAGTAAAGGTTGAAGTGAATATTCGAATTAAATTCGTATTTTTAAAATTAGTTTTCGAATGAAAATGGCCATATTCGATCTAAAATGACCCCCCCAAGAAAAATTCGATAGTTGAATTTTTAAGTTTTTTCAGTTTGAAATTTGACCAATAGTAAATCTGCCCCTAAATGCTAATAATAATAATAATAATAATAATAATAATGTTGGTAAAACAGCAAATATATTTCTGGCATTGAGTAATAACAGTTGATTTATAAGCATTTAGAAAAATATTTCACCTATTTTTTCCTTGTCTTCAAAGCAGGCTAGGAATAAGTGGAGTAACTGAGCAAGAACTGTCCCTTCCCCAGCAGCTCTCGTACCTGCTGCAAGGAAGCAGACCACATTGGCGCTGGGTGGACAGTGGGTGGGGAGTGGGCAGAGTCTGGGCGTGCAGTGGGCAGAGTCTGGGCTGGAAGAGGGTGGAGGTGGGATGTGGGCTGGAGGATAGGGATCTGAGTGTGCTGGGCCCTTCTGAAGATTTTTTTGCAGTGGGGCATGGCACACTTTAGTTACTCCACTGCTGGGAATAGTAATTTGTAGATTCTGGCAAATTGCAGAGGGACTGCTGTAAGATACTATAGACAGTCACCATATGCAGGTATGGGATCAATTATCTGGTAAGCTCTGAATTATGGGAAGGCTGTCTCCCATGGACTCCATTATAATCGAATAATTCGAAAATTTTAAATATATTTTCTTTTTCTCTGCAATAATAAACCAAGGCTTGTACTTCATCCCAACTAATATATCATTAATCCTTATTGGAAGGAAAGCAACCCTATACGGTTAATTCAAAGTTTAAACCATTTTAGCAAAGTATAGAGATCCAAATTACAAAACGACTCCTTTTTCAGAAAGCTCGAGGTCCCAAACATTCTGGATAACAGGTCCATTACCTGTATTGGGCCTATAGGGCTGTTTGGACCTTTGGGTATTTGCCAGGGCCTATGTTTTCACTTTCACTATTTTTTACTTTTACGGGCTTTAGTCAATGAGCCCTTTAAGGTTAATTGCTATTTTTATTTAAGGAGAAAGTAGGATGAAACTCTGCACTCCAGATGGTAGGGTAAAAGCCAATGATCTTTATTAATTAATTTTAAAAGCACGCTGCATGGTATCTTGACGCGTTTCGGGTACAGCTGCCCTAATAATAATTGCTATTTTTAATCAAATTGCCTTTTTCAAAAAAGTTGAGATGCTAGTAAATCAGTCTCATTGAGTGATACATGAGCCTAGGGAAGAGGAAACTGCCAAAAGCTCATCTCTCTGTCTAAATCAACATAATTACCTATGTTTTTCATAGGAAATGTTAGATGTTCCAAATAAATCTTTTTAATCTTCCCAACAACAATTCTTCATCAACATCAACTCCAACCAGATGCTTAATTCAGCATAGTGAAAGGAAATGTGATTTAAAGGGGCGGTTCATCTTTAAGTTAACTTAGTTAACTAGTATGTTATAGAATGGCCAATTCTAAGCTTTTTATCAAAAATGCTCTGTAAGGCTACACATTCATTGTTATTGCTACATTTTATTACTCTTTCTATTCAGGCCCTCTCCTATTCATATTCCTGTCTCTTATTCAAATCAATGCATGGTTGCTAGGGAACTTTGCACCCTAGTAACCAGCTTGCTTAAAATGCTAATTGAAGAGTTGCTAAATAACTCAAAAACCTTAAATAATAAAAAATGAAAACCAATTACAAATTGTCTCAGAATATCATTTTCTACATCAGGGATCAGGAACCTTGGCTCTCCAGCTGTTAAGGAACTACAAGTCCCAGAATGCAATGAAGGAGTCTGTCATGATTCATAAAGGCATATGCATTGTGGGACTTGTAGTTCCTTAACAGCTGGAGAGCCAAGGTTCCTGATCCTTGTTCTACATCATAATAAAAGTTATCTCAAAGGTGAACAACTACAATTTTTCAATATTTCAATATTCATTAAACTTTTTTAGTCATTTCAGTCAAAGTGCTATTGAAAGCAGTATCGTCTGCCCAGTGCTGTGGGACCCAGTATCATTTAGTTACACTGCTAGATATTGCATTAGGACACCTGGAAAAACCTGGTGGGTTCCACCGACATAGACCTGTTCCCCACCCTGGGTGCTGGAATACCACCTGCAATCCAATCCACATGCACAAAAGTTAATTGGCTTCTGAGTTTGAACATAATGTCTGTGTAAATGTGACAGAGACCTTAGATTGTAAGCTCCAGTGGGGCAAGGACTGATGTGCATGATGAGCATGATGTGTAGTCTCTTTACAGCATTTAGGGCATTATATAATTTAAACACAATAATAAAACTAATGATGCTCCAATGTGGCATCTGTAAAATATGTAATATGGAAATAGGGGTGGCAGCCTCACATTGACTTATTTTATTGTTGATGAATTAATGTAAAGCCTTTAATCATTTAGTTCATGCAACAGAAAAGAATGCTTAAAGGGACAATTTAGTGAAAAAAAAATATATATATATTTATATACAAGATATATTTTCCTCTAAGAAAAATAAAGGTTTCAAATAAGGTTACCAATAACAGTCTTATATGTTGGATTTAAAAAAAATATGAATTTCAAGCTATTTTTGTGTACTTCGACTAGGGAATCTCATGTACTGTCTTTAAAGGAAAACTATAACCCCCGAACAATGTAGGTCTCTAAAAAAAGATATTGTATAAAACAACTCATGTAAAACCCTGCTTCATGTAAATAAACCATTTTCATACTAATATACTTGTTCTGTAGCATGTGCCATTGGGTAATCATAAATATAAAATTGCCATTTTAAAAAATAAGGACACCCTCCTGGGATCCTAGGATCCGACGGTGCACACAAACATACCAAACAAACTATAAAGTTAGGTCACATGATCCAATTAACAGACAGAGTTGTGTCTTTTGCTTCCACACTTCTTCCTGTTACAGTTACAGTTGAAATATTTCTGATCAGGTGATCTCTGAGGCAGCACACAGACCATAACGAAATGGTGGTCCAAGGTAAGAGATGTAAAAGGGCAATATTTACTTGAATATATATTCCAGTTTGGTAAGATTATTTAATATGTCACTTAATTTGATATAAACTACCTGTTGCTCAAGTATTCAATTTGGGGGTATAGTTTTCCTTTAAAAATATGACTTTGACCATTCACCATCTAAAACCTGCCAAATTGCTGTTCTAACCTATGGGGGACCTCCTAGAACCTATTTGGAGTCAATTGGTAGACTTTGAAAATTTGAAAAGTTTTTTCTTGGAAAAATTTCATATAGAATTCAGGTTTTCGAATGAAAACTGACCTATTTGATTAAAAAAACTTTGATTTAATTTCGAGTGGTCTTTTTTTTAAATAGAATTTCAAAGTTTTTCAAATTCAAAAATTCGACCCTTGATAAATCTACCCCATAATATATATCTTTTGTTATACCTCCTAACTGTTCTATTTTCTGAGGGACAGTCCTGATATTGACTTCTCAGCCAGCAGAATTTTAATTTATTAAATTTTATTTTGAAACCTGACAAGGGGCTAGACATATTGTCTGCGACTCCTTCAGTTACATTGAGTAGAAGAATCAATAGCAGGGTCTGAAATATGGGTAGGCAGAAGAGACACGTGCCTAGTATGCAACGACAGAGGGGCGCCAGGCATGGTACCTCTTCTGATGCCTTCCCCTAGTGTTTTCAGTAGCTGTGGAGAAATTCTTGCTAGTGTGCGCACTTTGGTGCATACGTTCTTGGTGCCCTTCCATGCTCTTCCACGCACGCGACTAGGGCGGGGTAGTCGGCTGGGGCCTAAGGCGCCTGTCTGACTTGGCCCGGAACTGAACAATAGCCTGTCAGAAATCAGTTCCATAGTGCAACGCTTTCTGAAAGCACATGACAATTTCAATATATCTTTGTAAAAAGGTCAACTTACCAATGTTTAGGGCCCTAAATTTAAGTTGAAGCAGGGGCCCACAAGTTGTGGCACTGGATTAACATAGAGTTTGGATTTGGCTGAATCCTTCAGAAAAGATATAGCTAAATACTGAATTGAATCTAAACCCTAACATGCATAAATATTAACATATCACCTGAACAACAAATGTTGTTCGGTTTTCAGAAGTTTGTGTTCAGCCAAACATTTTACTTTACAAATTGATATTTCTTGTTATTAATGTTAAAAAATTTCACAAACAGTTGGCATGTGCAGTATATAATTAAATAGAATCACATTTTTGTCTGGTATTTCAATAATGTGTTTTCACAATTTAAAAAATATATAGGACTTGGACAAGAACATGGAACTAATCATGATATGGCGTCAGATAGTGTAGCCCCATAAATTCCTTGCATTAAATGGTTGTAAAATGGAAAAGTGTAGTGTCTGAGCAGACACATCAAAGGACAGATCCAGGGATATAGGACTCTAGAGTGTCTGAAATCAATGGTGTCCATCTGGAAATCATCCTTCCATTCACAATGTACCATAGGGACCCTATTTATAGACTAAAACAATTAGTACAAAGTCAGGTTAAGGAAAAATAATGTCATTTAGGAATTAATGCCTTATTATTTAATTTTTAATAATAAGAATAACAGCACTATGGTACTTCTCATAATATTTGTGTATAAACACACCTGCAGTCAGACACAAATCACCACCAAATGCTTTGTCTAGAACAGGGGTCCCCAACCGCTGGCCACGGACAGTCCTGGACTGGGCTACCGAGCCTAGCCTGAAATTAACAAGTCACGCTGAATTGGACACTGACCCCCCCCCCGAACCCCTCCCTCAACCCCCTGTCCTTGAAAAAGGTCATTTCTTTTCCTTCTATTTATAACAGCATCATATGATTATTGTTCAGAGCAATGCCCCATTACATTTTGAGCATTGTTACTAAACATTTGACCTGATCTGGTAATAACTTGGCATCTTGCGTTTTGTTTATACAATTGTATTCCTAAGAATTTTTGAGTATATGTTTTAAGTGTAACTAATAAAAGGATGTTTTTAATCAAATATTAAGACTGCTGTACTATACTGTATAATGGTGAAAGATCCTGGAATGGCACACTACTGCTCTTCCCTAACTGTGGGATGTTCATTCCCCAAAAACAACCACCATATCCCCATGGGCTCACTCTCAGTAGCCCCCTTAGGAATGTTTATACATTCTTTGCTATCAGGTTCAGGAGAAGAAAACAAAACATGCTGGTGGAGTGCTATCCTGGGGATTTAAAGACTGATTAAGTGTTTTTGTGCTCCCTGTCCTATCAGAAAGAAAGATGAAAATAATCGAGGAGGTAAACCAAGCAGGAACAGCTGCTTGGCACATATATACACCCATCCACTCAGTATTTTAAGTGCACTGACAGGCATTTCATTGGACTGCATGCACACATAGTGGGACATTCACTAAGATCTGAAAAATCGCTAGCGCAGGCTTCGCGAGCGTTCGCCGCACTTCTCCAGGCGAATTGTCGCCTGCGCTACGCAAATTCACTAAAGTGCATATTTTCTCTCTGGTCGGCGAACGGTAACGTATTTACGCTAGTGTTACTTCGCTAGGCATAGCGCAATTACACTAGCGAAGCCTAATTTGCATACGGTGCGAATTACAAAATATAATAGAAGTGTATGTTACAGCCACTACACATGCCCAGGAAACCTTTAATCAAAAAAAATAAAGTTTTCCTTTTGCCCTACATGTGCCCCCTATATAGTAGTGTTGCCATATGTTGGAAATGTAGGGTGGAATGACGGTAACGCCCCCCCCAAAAAAACAATGTCTTTCAGACTATCACCCACAATGGTAAAACACGCCAATATCTATTGTATTGCACTTCGCCAGGTCTGACCTGGCGAAGTAACGTCTAGCGTAAGTGCTAACGAACAGCAAAAAGTTGATCTTAGTGAATTTGCGTAATTACGATCCTTCGCCAGTGCACAACTTCGTCTGGCGTAAGGGTGCGAAGTTGCGCAAGTCTATCTACTTCGCTAGCGTAAATTCGCCAGAGACAGTGTTATTGAATTTGCGAAGTTACGATGTGACGTCACACTGGCGAATTTGCGATAGCGTTAGACGCTTCGCGCTTTATTGAACCTGCCCCATAGTGTATTTTACTCCCGAAAACATATATTTTTGTTTCCACACGAAATCCACATTGATGCAAATCTGTTCTGATTGTCCACCTGCGTTTCTATGCAGGCAAACTTGCCCAGTGTGTGTGACCAACAAGTTAAATGGAATAACACTTTCCCTGGACAACTCAATGTCATCCCATTAACAAGATAATCACTCCCCTTATTGGCCCATCATAATACTTTGAATGGCTCCACGCCATTTATTTTTAAATCACATTATTGTTTTTCTGCATTTGCTTCCATTGCAAGAATGATTTTCACTTTGGTGTATTAATGGTGTATAAGGGCCCTTACACACGGGCGTTTTTACCTGCGCTCCCCTGCGTTGCGTTTCACTGCGTTCAGCCGCAGGGGAGCGCAGGTATAGACGCACTCAATTATTTTCAATGGTGCTGTACTCACACAAACGCATGTAGGCGCCGAACGCAGGAAAAATGCAGCATGTTGCGTCTGAACCTGCGTTCGGCGCTTACACGCATCTCGTGGGTACAACCTCATTGAAAAGAATGAGGTGCATCTAGACCTGCCCCCCCTGCGGCTGAACGCAGCCAAAGGCAACGCAGGGGAGTGCAGGTCCAAAACGCCCGTGTGTACGGGCCCTTAATGATGAATTGCAGCTCTTTCTTTTTATTATTTTAAGGGAGGAATGTAATAAAAGTTGCAAAGAGAAAAACTATTTGCAAAAGTAAGAATAAAAACTAATTTCACAATGTAAATATTCTTCAGTAGACTGTTATTGCATTGTGAATTTTAATTGCGCTTTGTGCACTTGCGCAACTTTTGCACATGCATGCACATGCAACTTTCACAAATGCATGGAATATGGCAAATTCAAACTTGTGCCGGCCTTCGTGTTGCAGCCCTTGTTGGCTTCAAATTCTCCAGTCAAGCAGAGTTTAACATTTCTTCCAGGTACTCTGGTTTTCTCCCATGTTCTAAAGATATATTTAAGTGCTGCAAAAAATATTGGTTGTCTAAATAAAGGCTACATAATAAGCACAGCATTCTGCTTGTATTATACTGGCTTTTCAGTAGGGAACAGAAGAAGCCACACTGGGACTCAAAGAGCAGATATTTGAGTTAATAATATGAGGCAAAATATGTGGCACATTCTTAATAAATGAATGAATGCTTTATAGCTTAATAGTATACGAACGAACCATCCCACTACCTATCTACTGAACATAGCATCCTACTTTATTCGCTGCTTTAAAACTGGTATAAACAATTGTATTTTTTACAGTAAAGCATGAGAAAAACACGTAGCTGCACATTATTTATTGTACATACTGGATTCAACATTGTTTTTACATGGGAATAAAAACTCTATGCATGTATCAACATCAGACATTGATTATGTGTTTCTTTTTCTGTTGTGCCAAGTGGGCAGACTATATTTTTTTTATTGACACCATAAAATTATGTATATAGAAACATGTGCATCTCCCCAGAGATCCCCAAGAGTTTCCAATTGCTAACAAATGAAACAATTTCCTATAACATGTAATATAGAAAGTGATTTCATTATCCACATGAGCATAAACTGACTCAGACCCATCCCTATGCATACAGTACATTAGTTGTGCCATTAGGCTCATTCCCATAATAAATTGTTATTCAATTTGCATAAATCAATTCTGGGAAGACAAGCTGAGTGGTAAAATATTTGTTGCTTCTTTTTATTTACTTTGTTTGAAGTCATCTAAATACTAATCATTCCCTGATTATTTGTCCCATTTGGAATTTCTCTCTTGGGCCTTCTGCTATGCATTCTGTATGAATAACATCATGGATGTCATGTCAGCTTTTATTTCACTATTGAGATCCTACTGGCCTTACATGATATGGTCTCATCCCTTTGACATGGAGGAGGGACACGGTATTTTGTTATTTGTGGCCATAAATTACATTAACATGCTTTGTGTTTATTCCCCAGTTTATGAGCACATTAAACTGGTAAACACTCTCCAAACCATACTCTGAATCCATTTTGTCAGTAATCCATGTGTTTTAGCATGAGCACACATGAGCCATGCACCGGGTCATGTTCATTTACTTCATATAGGAGCATTGAGTTTGTTCTTATATTTGTGATTGTGGAACAGCCTTTGTGTGTGCTTATTATGAATAATTTTTCCCTCTCATCAAATATAGGTTTATATGTACATGCATTGTTCAGTGGCATCCAGTATAAGGGAAAACCAGTCTGTACTGACCAGCAAACCTTGGAGCTTTCTCCTCTGTAACTGGCTAAAGAGCATTTGGTACCAAATAATAAATGGCTTACTTAGAAACCCTACTATAATGACATTGTGCTTAATGTATATAAGCATGATTGGCATAAGCTCCCCTTCAGTTGTCTCAGTGACCCTGTTTCTATTTTGTTTAGCAGTGAGTGATTGCGGCCTTGTTATGTTACAAAAACAACAGATGCTTTTTCAAACAGAGTTTCCCTAACCTTAGGACATAGGGATCCCACTTCTGATCATTCACCTTATGGCATTTAGGTGATTGGTGTACTTTTGGGCATGGGATTGATTTATTTATTAAATGTAACACATCTCAAGAAAACATAATGTTGTGGGTGACTTTAGGTAATGATCAACTAGTTTTCATTATATGAACTCCAACCATGGGATAAAAATAGGAAAACATAAGTGTTAAGGATTGGTGTAGCTTTTGGTCACATATCTTCCACCACCAACAGCAAAGGATTGGTGAAGTCATTTGGGTAAGTTTTTGCATCACAAGCTGCCAAACCCTGCCTCCAAGCTTAGAGGTTTTATACAGGAACCTGTCATACAGGAACCATTATTTACATACTCTCCCTACCCTATTAGACATAGGGTATGGGAGAGGAGAGGTCTGAGAGACTCAGAAGAGTGACCCACACCTAACATATTCCAAGGGGTTTATCGGCACTCCATAATTTTGTTTTAAAACTACACCCCAGGTAGAGAAATAGATGATTGCTGGTAAGAATGCTTAATTACTGTCAGTGGGACCAGCGGCACCCACGAGGGGGGGTAGTCAGGATCATGGAGGAAATCCCTTCCAGTGAGTCCAGGCAGAGTACAGTTCAGGATAATCCAATAGAATGGTCGAAGTCCAGGCAAAAGGGTTCAGGAGGCAGGCAGCACAGATTCAGAGTCAGGAAACAGGCAGTAGGTCAATAACAGGAATATTAAGCAAGCAGGAACACCCAGGAACACAATATAATATTGAGCTATACTCGGGCATCGAACCCGGGTCTTCAGCGTCCTTTTATTTTTGAATTTGGCGCCGGAACGCACTTGGTGCGGTGCGATGACGTCACGGCCGGGGCGGCAACAACGTGGCAGCCATGGGTGCCGCCATCTTGTTGCCGCCGCCGAAGGAGGACGCGCCGCCCGGAGCTCCCGGAAAGGCTCCGGGCGGCGTTCGTGATAATTACAAGGGGATTAAATGTCCCATTCACCTTATTTTTCATTCGAGGTTCTGTTGTATTAAGGATGAAAGGTATTTAAGTTTAAAGTGGTTCCAGTTGTGGCATGGCTACTGTACATACAATAAGGTTTGCCAGAAATAAACCAAATGGAAATATATATATATATAAACACACATACAAAGCAGCAAAGGAAGATCCGCACTCTCAGGTCTTAAAAATAAAAAATATAGTTGTTTTA
>CM044438.1:83608366-83643263 GCA_024363595.1 Xenopus borealis | reverse complement strand
AAAAAAAAAAAAAAAAAAAAAGAAAATTACCCATGTGTAAGATTCCTAAGTCCTCCTCTTGTTTATTACTTATAGATGAACCCTCAGATATTTCAGTTCCTTTTTCCCCACTGCAACAAGCCCAACTTCTTGTTTTTCTTTCTGGAGCTGACTAAATAAACTTGTTCTGGCCCAGAATAATCTGAGTCTTCTTCCCAGATAATGGCTTTAGTTTGTACTTAAGCAATTCCATCCAATCCTTCTAGGATCTTTGAAAAGGTCTTTAGTTTAGCTTCACTGTACAACACACCTTATTATGATCACAAAATCATTTAGTAACTTAGTGAACCTTTTACAAGAAACATCATAAATATGTGCCTTCCACACAATCTAATTTATCTACCTATGCTGTCTAGACCATTGCACAGTTTGTTCTGTCCTCACTACATGTTACCCTGGAGTAGTGTGTATCTTGACATGCAGCTAAACTCCTTCCTTCATTAATCCACTGACACAGGTTATTGAGCTTCAACAAAAGGGAAGGTATAAAACAAGGGAAGATAGAAAATGACAGTGCTTCGTAAGGTTGTACAATATAACATAACTTAGAAAATACATAAACACTGTGTAGCATATGTAAACCTAAAGGGATGAGAGGTATCTGTATAATATATAAGACCTAGATCAATGTTCAAGTTTTGATAAGACCTAGATCAATGTTCTAGTTGTGGTGCACTAGAAGTTAGAATCAATTTTATTTGTGCCGTATTCACTGTTCCCTAGGAAAAGACATAAACTATACGATGCATTAACCTTTTAACTATATGCAGCTGTAGAAAATACTCACAAACGGAACGCTTAAATTAATGTGTAATGGAGAAGACAGTTTTTCTCCGCTTTTCTTTATTATGTAATAGAAGCGCCGGTCACAGCGTGAGCCTCGGATCACAGATTGCCTCAGCGTCTCTCTGCCTTGCACTGTACTCAGACTGCAGTCTCCCAGGGATGCTCAGCCGATGTAGCCTTGAGAGGGGGGTGGACTCTCTGGCGGTGATCACCAGTTTGTTGTTAGCTCACTTGTGTAGTCCGATCTCATATCCTTGAGGGAGATGCCAGCTACTGAGATAATTCTGCAAATTCACTAAAGCGTGAAGAGTCTAAGCTAGCGCTAATTCGCCAGCATGACGTCAATTCCCAACTTCGCGATTCACTAACTAACTGGCGAAAATTCGTTAGCGAAGTAGCTAGACTTGCACAACTTTGCACCCTTACGCCAGGCGAATTTGCGCACTGAAGAAGGGACTTAACTACGCTAATTCACTAAGATGGACATTTTTCTGAACGTTGCCTCTTGCGCTAGACATTACTTCGCCAGGTCAGACCTGGTGAAGTTCAATACAATAGATAGGAGTTTGAAAAAAAAAACTTTACATTTTTTTCTAAGTCCCAAAAAACAGCGTCTTTTACCTTTTGTAGGGTGATAGTCTAAAAAACAGGGAACATTTTTTAGGGTTACCTTATCCTCCCCCCCCCCTACATTTCCTAACATATGGCAAGTCAGCTATACAGTGGCCACATGTTTAGGGCAATAGGACAACTTTATTTTATTTATTAAAGGTTTCCTGGGCTTGTGTAGTGTAATGTAGTGGCTGTCACATATACCTGTATTATACGCTTAAGTTCATGCCTTATGCAAATTAGTAGGGATGGCGCGAACTGCGGCAAAAATGTTCGCAAACATATTCGCGAACTTGCGACAAAACGCGCGAACGGTTTGCGAACGTCGCGAACCCCATAGACTTCAATGGGAAGGCGAACTTTAAAAGCTAAAAAAGACATTTCTGGCCAGAAAAATGATTTTAAAGTTGTTTAAAGGGTGCAACGACCTGGACAGTGGCATGCCAGAGGGGGATCAAGGGCAAAAATGTATCTGAAAAATCCAATAGTCGCAGCCACTGAAGCACAGAAAAAATACGCCATATAAATGCTGAAAATAGTCGCAGCCACTGAAGCACAGAAAAAATACAGGTCAATGTATGGCAGTTGTTTGAAGAACAGTAGATTTATTTACTAGCCAGCAAAGCTACCTAACCTAAAATGTTCCTCAAATCCCTGCAGACTTCTGTCCCTCCAATACAGAGCAGTATCAAGCAGATTACTAGCCAGCAAACTTTCAACTGTCCCTGAAATCACTAACAGCTCTCTCCCTACACTAACTCTTCCAAGCAGCACACACAGACAGAATGAAAAAATGCTACAGGGCTTCAGTTCATATATGGAAGGGGAGTGGTCCAGGGGGTGTGGGGGTGGTCCAGGAGGGAGAGCTTCCTTATTGGCTGCCATGTATCTGCTGGTCTGGGGTGAGAGGGCAAAAAAAAGCGGCGACTATGCGCGAACCCTAAATGGCGCCATCCCTACAAATTAGGCATTGCTAGCGTAAATGCGCTTTGCCTGGCGAAGTAACAGTAGCACTACTTCGCTACCATTCACCGCCCTGAGCGCAAATTCGCATCTTAGTGAATTTGCGTAGCGCTGGCGAAGCTGTCTCTAGCGCATTTTCGTGCTTTAGTGAATTTGCCCCAATGTTTGTTAGTAAGCCTTTTTGAATACTGTTCACATGTTCTCAAATTCTTGTTTTTAAATTCCTACTTGTTTTGTCTACATATTGTAATTTGCAAGGACACTGTAATAAATAGATTACATTGTTGTTATTGCACCTAATTGTTTGTTTGATGTTCAATTCTTCATTGGTTATGTTTGATTTAAATTTTGCAACTTTTCATTCATTATTGAAACATGTTTTATACGCTTTCTACTTTTAAAAAACCTTTTTTGTTTACAAAAGTATCTGTCAAAGTTTTGTTAATATTAATAGGTAGACAACTTGGAACAAGAATGTTTTAATGTGGCTGTTTTTTTTTATATATAATGCAAGGATATTCAGTTAGATGTTCAAAATCTTTTTCCTTTTTTAAAATGTGCCAGTGTTTTCTTACATTATTTTACACATCCATATTTTTTAACCCTCTGTTTGAGCTATTGAAGGTGGCGATAAAGGGAATATATTTATTCGTCTTATTTTCCTGTTTCATTCTTCCATCCAGAAGTTCATTTCTTCTTTTCATATCACATTTCTTTTTTGCCAAGTTCTTTCACTATATCCCTTTTCTTTAAACAGTTTTTTGTAAAATTTGGCACTCGTTTTCATATTCCACTGGGCGACTGGAATTTTGCTTTATCCTATTAAATTGGGTTAATGGGGTATTTTTAAGTAATTTTTTATGGAGGCAACTTTTACGAGGGATAAATCCATTGTAGTTCGTGAGTTTTTTATATAGACCTGTCTCTAATTTTCCATTGTCTACCATGATTACTAACTCAAGAAAATTTACATATTCTTTACTTTAGTTACTGGTAAAATTAATATTAAAAGTGTTGCAATTGAGTTTATCTAAAAATAAATGTAAATAGTTTTCCATGTGACAAGGTAGTTTAATGTTTAGTTTCTCCAAAAAACCCATAATAAATTTGCATAACTTGGAGCAAATTTCATTCCCATGGCTATGCCCTTCGTCTGTAAAAAAATACTCTCCCTCAAACCAGAAACAGATTTTATTTAGTATAAACTCAATTCCTTTAAGTATAAAATTCTTTTGAACTTATTCCATGGTGCCACTTTCCTCCAAAAAATGTTTCACTGCGTGTATTCCTTGGCTGTGATCGATAATAGTATGTACGGAAGTTACATCGCAGGTGCCTAGAATGTAACCCGCTCTCCAATTAATATTGTTCTCAAATTTAATTGTATCCAGGGTATCCTTTAAATAAGATGGTAGTTGAATGACATGCTTCTGAAGAAAAAAGTCTATATATTTGGAAAAGTTGGAAGTCATAGAGCCACAACCTGAAATTATCGGTCATCCTGGGGGATTGGTTGGATTTTTGTGAACTTTTGGCAATATGTATTTAACAGGAGTTTTTGGATGAATAATTTAAATATATTCATATTGGTTCTTAGTAAGAATGTTTTCTTGTTCTCATATTCTAAAAGTTTGTGGAGCTCAATCTTATATTCATTAGTGGGATTGCTCTTTAATTTTTGATAGGTTTCTTTGTCTTGTAATTGTCTATGGATCTCATTGATATAGTTTTCTTTTGTCATTATTACAATTCATCCGCCTTTATTGGCTGGTTTAAAAACTATTGTATTATCGTTTTTCAGTTCTTTGAGGGCTTGTCTTTCACTCTTTGTTAAATTTTTTTAGGAGGTTTCTTAACATTCAATGCTTCTAGATCTTCCAATAATAAATCTTTAAAGGTATTAATAAAATGGATATTTGCAAAAGTTGGATTAAAAGAAGATTTAGGTTTCAAATTTGTATGTGTTTGTGTGTGTAGTAATGTTGGTATTGCTTGAAATTATTTCTTTAGACTGAGTTTCCTGATAAATTTATGAGTATCAATATATGACCTTTCTGTAATACTGTCAGGGCCCGAAGGCGCAGTAGAGGTGCGGACCAAGGAGGAAGCTTGTAGGTAGACCAAGTTCGCGGTACAGGAGGGTTGTAGCAGAAGAGGAGTCAGACAGGCAATAAGGTCGGTTCAGGCGGCAGGATACGTAGTCAGGAATCAGGCTTAGGTCAAACACGAGTAATTCAGAACAGGAACACACCCAGGAACACTAAGAAGTATAACCTATAATCGGGCAATGAAGATAGGCCACTGGCGTCCTTTGAAGGAAGTCTTTTGGCGCCAAAACGTGCGTGATGTCACACGCTGATGTTGCACATTTTGACGCCGGCGTCAAACCTGCGTCCGGTTTGACGCGCCGGCGCCGAAGTTGACGCGCCGACATCAAACATCCGCGACCAGGCCCCAGGGCGTCGCCATCTTGGAAGAGAAGCAGACCTTACAAATACTTTGATATGATTAGGGTTAAATCTTTTAGTAAAATTGTAGATACCTAAAAAGGAATCCACATTTTCCTTTTTTCGAATAGATCCAAATTTCTTAAAATTTCTTCCACTTCTCTTTCCCCGTTTTCGCTTCCTCATGTCTTTTTTTGTTCGGCGTTCCTATTCTGTAACCTGCTCATGTTTCAGTAATGAACAAAAAGTTATAACATTTAAATCAAACATAACCAATGAAGAATTTAATATCAAACAAACAATTATGTTCAATGGTAACAATGTAATCTGTTTATTACAGTGTCCTTGCAAGTTACAATATGTAGGCAGAATCAATAGGAATTTAAAAACAAGAATTAGCAAACATGTGAACAATATTCAAAAAGGCTTATCAACACACGTGTTTATGCACATTTTAAGGAATACTATAACTTCATTGCTCACCTTTGTAGGAATTATACAAAAAAACACATTAGCGTGGCCTGCTACAATCAATATCCAGAGAGGAAAATTTCTGGATTCATAAGCTAAAAACTTTAACACCAATGGGTATGAATATCGAAACTGATCTGAAATGTTTTTTAAATGATTGATTTCATTCTGATGTAATCCCTTTTACTGCAGTTTTAATAATTGTTTAACAATTGTTTCATATTGACACAAGGTACCATTTGAGCCAGGTAATAACCTAATATCAATGAAATAATCATATATGTTAATTCATTCCCGGAAATAGAGACCAGATATATAGTGCCACTTTATGGTATGGGAAATAGCCTCGAGGAAGTATTCTTTATACGAAAAATATATTTTTTAGTTTTGAAATAAAGACTTTTTCACTGAGTAAAGGAACATTCATTCACTGTTGTATCTATTACCACAAGAATACCGGCTGTAATATGGAGGGGAAAACTAAGCAGAATTATTTCAGTAGCTGGCGTCTACCTCGAGGATATGAGATTGGACTACACAAGTGAGAAAACAACAAACTGGTGATCACCGCCAGAGAGTCCACCCCCCTCGAGGCTACATCGACTGAGCATCCCTGGGAGACTGTAAGACAGAGAGACGCGGAGGTAATCTGTGATCCGAGGCTCACGCTGTGACTGGTGCTTCTATTACATCGCTAATAAAGAAAAGTGGAGAAAACCTGCCATTTCCATTACATGCTAATTTAAGTGCTACATTTGTGAGTATTTTTCCATTGATCTACAGCTGGATATAGTTAAAAGGTTAATGCACCATATAGTTTATATCTTTTTCTAGGGACCGGTGAATATAGCATAAATAAAATTGATTCTAATTTCTAGCGCCCCACAACTTGAACATTGATTTAACTCTACTAAAGGGACAAGTGGTTCTTTTTTTAGCCCATTGGTGCTGCCCACCAACTCCCAGGTCTCAAGCCTTCCAGACCTCATACCTGTAGTATAAAGAGGGAGCACAGACGATGTACTAATTATAAATACACACAAATTAAAGTATTATGTTCCACGTTACACCCACTGCTTTGTGATATGTAAAGTGTTTTTTTTTGTCTGCCGTACCTGTACCCTTCAAGAACAATTCAGGTTTCAGGAAAATATCAGTTTAATACACTTATAATGCAACCATAATAATCAAATGTATGAAATTATGGGGAATTATCTCTTTTACAGGGGTTGACTGGGCCTGAGATATTTTTACTCACTTAGAACTGAGGTGTGCCAAGAACTTTAATATTAGTCACAGACACTACCACTGCCAATAAAAGAGACCCATGCCTTCCCTGTTTATTCCAAGAACACAATCTAAAGTTCCATTTTATTTACTAGAATTTTTTTCCTGTACCACATGTATGCCCCTGAGATCTGTCCACTTGCAAATTCTTAAACTAGAATGAGTTATACTGAAATCCATGCTTCCCAACATGTTTGGTAATGGGAACAAAATATAATAATCAGAATTGTAGAAATGATAGGGGGAAACCTTAATGGAGCCATCTGACATGTCCCATGACCTTATTCTTGGCAAGGCTGGTTCTTAAAAACTGAGCAATACTTATTATTGAGCGTTGTTGGCCTAAAAAATCATTCCTCTTTTTTTTATTACAGTAGTAAAATACATTGAAAGGAAGGGCTACATAATGAATCCAAACCCAGATAATGTCATGCTTGCTGGCACAAATGTTAATTTGAAAACTGCACACAGGGCTAAATGATTCTATAAGAAACTGAATATGTGTTATCAGTTACCCTTTATAGCAGGGGTGTCCAACCTGAGGCCTGAGGGCCGCATAAGGCCCAGGATGGACAAGAATGTGGCTCAACTTGAAACGAATGGTTCCCAAGGAAATGTCGTATTGCAAAGAATACAGGAGTAGGCAGGACGGGAAATCTGCCCATTGCCCAGTCAGTAGTAGTAATTTTATACTATAGTAGTATAATTATAAGTCTGTTTAATATCCTGGTGTCCCATATTGCAGTGTATAGCTCCCTCTGGTTATCCAACTGGTATTGTAGTGCTTGTGTAATTCATGTGTGGCCACAGACAATTTTCCTTTTTCCAATGTGGCCCAGGGAAGCCATAAGGTTGGACACCCCTGCTTTATAGGATAAAGCCAGTTATCACCATTTTGTAGCCTTTGCAAGCAGCTGCTACTAGTAGAACAAGATAAGGGCAAGTGTGCCTTCACCCTTAGGACATATTATAATTACTGTTATTGAAGCTTCCTCTTGTGCCTTAATTACTGTAACGGTTACCGTAGAATTGAATTAAACATGGAAAATTACTAATGAAAGTACAGAAGTATCTGTTTTGGTGCAGAGTGTTGGTGGGACTCTATAGTTAGCCCTGAGCTTATGCTATCTGTCCATCTGTACAATCTTACTTGTCATGATAGTCCTGGTATTTTAATATGATGATCAATATTATAGACAACTGAGACATACAATATTTGATTTGAATGTGTAACATTATACATTTATAACTGATTTATGAGCCGACTGAATCAGAATTCTGATATCACACCAAATATGGTAGTCTTATTTGCTTCAATAAGACAAATGTTATGAAATGCCTTATTTCCCAGACATTTCATTTAGTTAGATGTTTGGATTAGCTTTTTCAGCTTTTGCTGAAATTACTTACACATCTGCTTATTTCATTAGATACATTTATAATTTTTCTCATGATTTTTTAAAGGGTTAGAAATGTAGTGCAATTGCCGAATGACAGTTGTAAACAAAACCAAGCAAGTTGGATTTAAAGGAGAACTACAGCTCAACAAAGAAGTAGTGTGGAGGCAACCACAGCCCTTTATCAATGAAGATATGTGCCTTCAAATATGCTCCAGTAACTGCCCATCTTATTTTCTACTTCACACCACATGCTCAGCTTTTAGTTTCCTTACACAATAATTCAGGATTAGTACAATTAATTCAGATTCTCACTACATGGCAGCTTTGAATTAATTGAAATGCAGTGCAGCATGGGTACAGCTTTCATTTCATGTCACAAAGAGTCGTTTGGGCTATGTTAGTCTTGATGGGTGATGGGTGAAGGATTTATAGGTCTATCTCTGTTTATGTACACACCAGTTTCCCTCCCCCCTTATGCCTCATACCTATGTAACCCCTCCCCTACTGTGATTCATTGAGTGATGGATTCTGGGACTTGAAGTCCCTCTGCTTTCTATAACAGGTGGTGCACAGATTCTTTGGAAAGCAAAGGGACTTTAAATTCCAGAATCCATCATTGCATTAAATTGTGAAACATTGTGTTGCAAAAAACATATATCAGGAACTTTAGTGCTTATGCACCCTTTCTACATAAATTGAATGAGCTTATGTGATAAAGAGGGTATATTTTTCATTTAAGGGAGTGATAATTTTGCTTGACATCAAGGCAACAGTGGAATGGATGCATAACATCTTCAAATTCTGGAACAACTACTGTACCGGAGTTCATAAAGGACAAAAACGTTTACAGCATAACCATGTATATGAGGGGATGGAATTAAGAATATTTCCCTTACAATTTCTTTGAATTAGTTTTCTCTCTAATAAAATAGAACTAATTGCTATAAATAAGTCAATGTACAATGCACTGAAATGCAAAGATTTTTATAAAAAAAAGAGAGAATTTGCTACTTGCTAGTGGTACAATTTACTATTTTTATTTGAATCCCCTCTTAGTGCAATTTCACTTTCTAAATTTCAAAAGCCCATGTACAAGAATCAATGTTAATGCAACTCATGGTGTCTCCAGATTAAACTGTGCACATTTGTACGGTGAGAATGAATGGATATACAGTAAATTAACCGTAATCACAGTGATTATTTTTCTATAGCATTATAATTAAATATTGTTCTAAATACCTGACTCTCTTAAACAAGATTTTACTACATTATAAAATGTATTAAACTTGTAAGAAACCCTGGGCAATCACTTAGCTTGAAATAACTGAATATTTACATTCTTAAACCATGAGGCATGATACACTAATACCAAGGGACTTTAATCCCCCCAGCAGCATGATCCCAAAATAGGAAAGCTTCCCACTTGGCCACCTGTGGTTTTGATACAAATGATATATATCTTTTCCCACACTGATCAAGGGGATTTTAACAATAACCAGAGAACTGCTACATTGGCACATACTGCTGCAAATCACATACAGATGGGAATGTGGCTGTGATCCATTCACTATCCCTGTATTAGTGTGTTGTTACACAGTGTGATCTATAGTTGTAATTAATAAACTGTGTGGGAAATAAAAATGCATTTCCAAGTACAAGCTGATATCATGTCTGTTAATTCTTTTTTATACATGGAATTTGTATAATGCAAAGTAGCTGGCTGATATTATGGATATGTCTTAATTAGAGTAAGTCACTGAGGAATATATGGGGTGGGATTTATACTGACAGGAACAATTAGAATAAGCTGTCAGCTATTTTGGCTCTACATTGTGTACAATTCCAATGTTTGGCTTAAAAGACAAGGAAAGGCAAAAAAATTAAATCCCATTTTTTTTATTAATGAAAAAAAAATCTATCTCCAATATACATTAATTAAAAAATGTGTACCGTTTTTATAAGAAACCTGACTGTGTTCAGTGAAATTCTCCCTTCATTTACTCCTGTTTATAGGAATTGTCAGATGGTCCCTAACGGCTGGGCACTGAAACAATCAATACTTATGAACAGCAGGGGGAGCCCCACCTTACTTCATGGAGTCAGATTTAAACAGATAAACTGGGATTCTATTTGAAGGATTATTTAGCTTCAGACACTGGTTCTGCAGAGTTGTAGAAAGTACGTATTAAACAATACAAAAACTATAAAAAATCCACAAGACAACACCGGACCCATTGCAGTCTGCATATTCTGATTATAAAATCAATCTTGCTGTATCGGCTTCTGGCAGAAATTATTTGACTTGTGCTGTTTTGACAATTTATGATGATTCCTAAGCAGCCCAGATCACACTGAGCATGTGCACAGTCTTGGTCTTGCAAAGATGTATAACAAAGTTACAAGATGACAGCCCCCTGTGCCCAACTTTGAAAGCATAAATCATGTTTGATTAGGCTTTGTGGCACAATTTTCTAGCCTTATTCTATCTTAAACTTTCCTTGTCCTTTAATGGGTTGCAGTATTGAAAAGGAAAACATCTTCATATGTTACATAAGTAGGTTTAGTAGAAAGAACTGGCAATTAAAAATCTGTGTATGGATTCAGTATAGCGCATAAAAAAGACATATACAATCCTTTGTTCAAAAGTCTTATACATTCCTCCTAGTGATGGGCGAATCTGTGGCGTTTCGCCAAATTTTTCGCGAATTTCCCGAGAAATTTGCGAAATGGCGAAAAATTTGCGAAAATGTCAAAATCAGGAAATTCATGAAAAATTGTGAAATTTACCCGCTTTCACGAAAAATTTGTGAAATTCAAATGTTTTCACTATAAATTCGTGAAGTTCAAGCAATTTCACTATAAATTCATGAATTTTGAACAATTTCACAAAATTTGTGAAATTCAAACATTTTCACTATAAATCCGTGAATTTCGAACATTTTCCCTATAAATTAGTGAATTTTGAACATTTTCACTAAATTCGTGAATTCCAATGTTTTCACGAAAAATTCGGGAATTTCAAACGTTTTCACGAAAATCTGAAATTGATGCCGGCAAATTTTCTCTGTCGAATTTTCACAGCCACTTCGCAAATTTATTTGCCAGCGGCGAAACTCTGAAATTTGCCGCAAATTCTAGCTAGGCAAATAAATTTACCTGTCACTATTCCTAATAGGTGAACAGGTGTGCTGTAAGTGGCAATCTATATCTAACTGATGTATTAGTGCTACGCATAAAGTAGCATTTTGAAGTAATTTTGGGATTTTATTTCCTTTTTTTTAAATTTAAACTAATTTTATTCCATTTCTATTCTTTGGGTAAACCAAACCACAAAGAAAGAAAACAATATTAAATTAAATCAGTTATATAAATAAAGGCTTAAAAAATAAAAGCAGTGAGATGAGATGGATAGATACCATTTCATGGTCAGTTTTTCAGTCAGTGAGTCTGTGCTACAGTGTTTGTTTTTTTTATAGCACAATATACATGTCTTAAATTTAAAGAAGAATTTAAGATATATATGGATTTTTTATAGATATTCTGGCAGATAATCATTAGAATATGAGCTGTAATAACTATCCAATGTGTTGTGTTGTTTCCAGAAGGCTTCGAACAACTGCTATAAGGAAAGAGTGAGGGATATGCAAGAGGTATATTCCACTCAGAACACTCGGTAACGTGATGCTGAAAGATTGGCTGCATGAGTTTGCAAAAATGTTACCTCCCTTAACCATAAGAATCTCCTCTTGCAAAAGAACTTTAATACAATATAAGGAAATGTACATTTAGAAAAAGTACTAAATGAGATGTTCAGCCTCATACTTTAATTACATAATGTGGAAATGAGGAGTAATTCTATATAGCCTGGCTGTATAACTAATCCTAGTTAACCTTGGTACTTTTGGAGAGGTTGAGTGATTGAAATTGATGGACTATTTTGCTTTTTTAACCCACTCATGGAAATGTATAATAGATGATAGATAGATAGATAGATACATGATGGGAGGTCACAGGTATTACCCATTCATGTTGATCATCTCTTTTTGATGGTTAAGATGCTGGTTTTGAATTTGAGGATCTTGGCTCTTTGTCTTTCATGTGTATTGTTTTATGCACATGCTCTCAAATCCTCATCTGTCTCTGCTTAAAATCTGAGCTCTTGTAAATCAGCTGACAAGTCAGAAGTGGGATATTTTCTGTAGACTGCTCTTGCATTTATTTGTTGGCTTTGTACAAAGTTTACTGCTTAGCTGTTGTGAAAGAACAAAGTGAAAATGTCTGATGTCTACCAGGCATTACCAATGAGAGATGTCCAAACTGATTTGAGCAAATTAAATATAAAGTTAAACTTTATGATGATGATAATATAATAATAATAATAATAATAATAATAAAAAAAGTGTCCTATGAGTTTGATTCCCTTTTTATTGGCATGTGTAGTATAGCTTAAAGGAAGAGTACAATGTAAAAATAAAATCTAGGTAAATATAAAAAAAAATGTTTCTAATATACTGTAGTTAGTTAGACAAAAATGTAATGTATTAAGGCTGGAGTGACTGGATGTCACTCACAAATTCCTGCTTTTCAGTGACTCCGTTAGTCAGCTACTTTAAGGGGAACCACATAACTGTTCAGTGAGTTTGCAATTGATCCTCAGCATGCAGATCAGATTCAAAAGCAACAGTTATGACTCATGTGCTGCCCCCCCTCAAGTCACTGATTGTTTACTGCCTGGTAACCAAACAGTGGAAACCAAGTGAACTGCAAAGCAGGAAGTAGTGTTGTGGCTATTATTTTTGACATCCAGTCACTCCAGCCATTATACAGTATATTACTTTTTCCACTAATCACTTATAATGAAAACATGTTTTATTTTGTACATAATATCTATTTACCAAGTTTTTATTTTTACACGGAACAATTCCTTTAAAAACTAAATGCCAGAGGTGCCCTTGGTAGTCAAACCCTGAGGTCACATTTGTATAATCTTTGTTGTATAACATAGGGGCAAATTTACGATAGAGTGAAGCTAATTTTTTTAGTAAGAATTTTAAGGGACATTTACAAAAAATTGAAGAAGACAATTTGCTAGTGAAAAAGCTCAGAGCAAGAGAAGTTTGTGTCATTTTGCCAGGTGAATTTTCACCCAAGCAAACAATTGTTAATCCTCAAATTAATTAATTCTCTATAATTAATTAATTGTATTTAAGTTTCTTCCCTGGTTCCACCTGTCCAATTGATAAGCTACATCCTTAGAATCACTATGTCAATGACATCATATCCTGTCCTCCAACATCATAAAAAAGACTAAACACTGGCATGTTGTCATATACAGTTATGTTAGATTATGTTTACAAGTTGTAACTGTAAAATGTTATTTACACTTTTTAAAGCAAGGTTAGGCCACATTTGTTTTAGGGTCGGCTCACGGCTAGATGATAGATGATCTCTTTTGTCTTTGTTTTTCTTCCTTAGTTATTTTTAATAAGTGGCCACTTCCAGCAACTTCACCAACATCACTAATAAATACATACATATGACTTTTATGTTTAAACTGATGTGAGCATAAGTATGTTAACAAAGGTTTGCTAGAGAAATTTCGCTAAGAAACTTTTGTGCTGTTGAATTTACTCTGGTGAAAGCACAACAGCATTCATTTGCCGTGCATTTTGATAAATACCCATATTCATCACTAAATAACGTCTGATGAAGTTCTGCAAGGTATGGCAGAGCCCATAGTCGGAGTAAAGGAAAAATTATTCAAGCATCTAACTAAGGTGGCAAGCATATAGCATAGTTTACCCCTCTTTGCTGGGGAACAGGGATTTTAAAACTGAAATGTTGGGCCTGCTTTTATTGCCTGCACAAATTTGTCGCTGAATACTAAGGGGCAAATTTACCAAGGGCTGAATATTAAAAGTGAAAAAAACTTCGAAATTGGACCCTCAAATTTTTTTTAAAGGACTTATAGGCCCATTTTCGATCGAATAAAAAATCGTTCGAATTGCAAAATCCTTCAAATTCTTGGAACTTAGAAAATTTTTCAGGAGAGGTTCTATAAATTCCCCCATAGGCTAAAATGGCAATTTAGCAGCTTTAAGCTGGCGAATAGTCGAAGTTGAAGTATTTTTAAATTTGGACTTAAAAATTTGAATTTTCACTTCGACTTTCAGTAAATGTGCCCCTAAAGGATTTCATTGAGTTCAGGCAAAATCATTAGAATTTGACAAAATTATAACACAAAGCTATCACCACTAGAGGCGCCTAGAGGCAACGAGGACACTGGCCTCTAGGCGCCATCAGTAGAAATTTGGTCTTGGATGGCAGCTTAGTGATGCAGTATTGTTCTCTGGGTTCAATTCTAATCAAGCTCAGTGTTTGCGTCCTGCTACTCAATCCCTGTATAGCATTGTACTCAGGGCCCCAATTAGGAGTAGACATAAGAGGCACCTGCCTAGGGTGCAACAATAGGGGGGTGCTGGATAGGTCCCTGTTAAAGGGTCTCCTGCCTTCCTCTAATCTGCATTCGCTCTCCCCTCCCCTCTCCTTCCCTCTGCTGCTCTGCTGTCCTCTCCCTTCAGTTGCTCACCCCTGTGTCCCTGTGACCCCCATGTGACATCATCATGTGACATGCAGGGATGGGGGGAGCAAGGCGGCTTGGCCCGGTTCTAGTTGTACTGTAAATATTAATACCAGTCACAGCGATTATTGCCATTTGATAAGAAGATATAGTTTGGCAACTTTCAGCCTGAAAATTTCTTCAACCTCATCATTCTCAATGAAAAAAAAACAAATAAAACAATAAAAAGTTTTACATACAACCATAATTTTTCCCCAAAGTTATAAGCTTCATGAATGTGTATTGCGTGCCCCATATATGTTTTTACAAAGTTATGGTTTCTTTCCTGTAAATGACTCTGATGAAAATCAATTCTCTTTATTTATTTAGTTACCTCTTGTTTTATGCTATTCTTTGTTTTGTACTAGTTACTAAAAATGTGCAGCTTATACTAGATTGGATATTACCAGTGCTTGCCAGTTATAGGTGTTGCGGGCTAACATTGCTTGGCACATTTGATGGTCATTTTATAGTAGCCGACCAGCTAACCTATGTTCGAAAAGTTTAAATATTATGTAACATGGCCATTCCCACTGATGGTTGATGATCCAACAAATAATTTTATCCTACAATTTATCCTACCAGATGAAAATAAAGAAATGCAAAGTTACAGATCCTCAAACAGAGATATATAATAATAACAATGTTCATTAAGGTGAGTATAAATGTTGGGTTCCACTGAAGTATCTTGCCCACTTTTGTAAACTCTTCCCGACATGCCTTCAATGTTGAATTTCTGTGAATAGTGACATCAGTGTCACAGGTTGCATTAGCTCACCACAATCCATTTAGCCTACCACAAGCTGCAAGCTCAGCTAGAAACACAGTAACTGTGACTAACCATTTGAACTTTGTCTAAACAAATATGTATGATTCAAAAATGGGAAACAGAGATTCAATGGTTTCCACTGTTTGTTTTGTAATTATTAGACTTAATCCAGTCAGGCAATCAGAAATTAAACAACTAAGCATCATGCCTTTCAGAACCCACATCCTGTTTCTATAATGACAATAGGTAAAAAAAGAATCCTATTTGATGCAATGGACATTTCCCTTTCCCAGTTGATTTATGATTATGGGTATGTACGTGCACTCTAGGGGGTGTATAAAAAGACTGTATATACACATAGAAGTTTATTTGCCTTATAACGTTTGCAGAGCATCACTTCTTTTATTTGGAGCTCAACTACACAGTTTATACTAAAATACCTGGCTAAGATGACACAGCAAACTCTCAGAACAGAGTAAAGTGATTTTGTTAAGGATGATTAAGTTTGTTCTATACATCCATTGAAATATTTGTGGAGTGCAACATCCATTTTATTTAACTACTAGCAAATGAGTGTGTATCATGGATGTGCATGGGAAATGTATTTACATATTGTAAACGACAAACTAAATCCATTAATTAAAACTCATTATTATGAATGATTAATTCTCTGTTTTTCTGTCCAGAAATGTAGTCAACTTCATCCTCGAAGTACTACCACAAAATACTAGCAGTTCTCCAATGAGTCAACCTCAGGCAGCAGCACCCACTACTTAGCTGGGGCGGCAAAAAGCCATTCCTGGTAACATTAAAAATTCAGCTCCTCTGGTGCAAGAGAGCTTAATTACACTCTCTGAACTAGTGTAGCAGAGCCTCCTGGACCACACCTGACACCCCTGGAAAGGTGAGGGGAAGGCAGCATGGAAGACACTTCAGGCTAGGGCCGGGTCCTGCTGCACGAATGCCCTAGGCCGGGTGGACGCCGCGCCAGATTAGCAAAAGTGAGCAAAAGTGAGCATGCGGTTCCCTCTCTACCCAACTCTCTCTGCCCTTTTCTTCTTCCTCTCCAGCTGAATGTCAGTCAGGAAGTGGGCTCAGCATCAGGCGTGTTGCTGCCATGAGGTGAGTTGAGAAACTCGCCTCAGATGGCAACAGTGTGCAAGTTAGCAGGGGCAGCAAAAAAAGTTTTTTAAATTGAAATTTTGGTTCTGCTAGTGCAGAACTGAGCTCTCCACGCTAGGGATGCAGCCCCCTACACTGACTTTGGTGCTCTAAATGGTATGCACCAGGTATGAGGGGGTGACATTAGAATGCCCGTCTCATGACTCCCGAACACCCCTGCTCAGCATTATGCCTCTGTGATAAATAATGCACGCAGCTTTAAAATTAATCTAAACAGTTTAGAAGTAAATCATGCACTTGTTGCTCAATTATTCTCTCCCTTTTATTTAAGTGCCTGAAGTATTTGCCATTTCCTCCAATGTACTTATTGGAGTTTCATTCTCAATAGGAATAACCATTTTGAGTACATAGTTTGAAAATCTGCATCACCATTTGCTGGTATTCTGGACACAGGGTATGTGACTAGTTATAATGTAGATCTAGAATTACATGCCAAATCTGGTCTGATAATGTAGCAAGTCTGGGCAGTAAGGACTACTTACAATTGCCATTGTCTAATACACATATCAGATCTTTTTCAGTGTTTTTCAGACTGTCCAGCTCTGTTCAGTTGCCAGTCTGGCACAGCCTGTTTGGGCTTCTTGCGGACATGTCAACCCCTATCTATTTGTTGGGAGTTACTCTCACCCAGTCTGCCACAGTAGAAGGCCTACTTCTCAAGGGATTTTTTTTTCGATTTTTTAATTTTACTTTTCAGTTCACTTGGCTTGTTGGCCTTTATTAAAAGCATTATAATTCATAAAATTTGCAAGCCCCAACCCTCTCTGGGGTTTGTTTTAGCCTGGTGTATCTGTACGGCTCTCCCACCCTGGAGCATGTCTTGGCGCCCTCCAGTTCCATGCTGACATGGTGACGTGTTGATGCTCTGACATGCATGGATAGTAGGCTGCAGGGCCGGCACGAGACTTCAGTCAGAATCTGTCATTACAAAAATTGGATCAGTTGGGCAGAGAGGACCTGCTTTGCGCGATAGATGGGAGCAGTAATGCATCTTTCTGAAGAGACCTGTCTGCTCTTTCCTGATGGGCTTTTGGCAGTTGCACCTGCCTTTTACTTCTTGCTGGCACAGGTACAGATCATGGGGGCTTGGGTTGACCACAGGTATGGTGGAGCCTGGGCTTGGGGCCTGCATCTGCAGACTACAGTATTAATGGATATGGCTGGGCCTGGACCCAGTGTTGGCTGCTGGCCTGGCAGCGGCACAGGTAAAGATCATGGGGGCTTGGTTTGGGCACAGCACAAATAAAGGTGGGGCCTGGCCTGGCCCTGCCTCAGATATCATCTGAAGCAGTCAAGTAAGGGCATAGGCAGAACAGGTGTAGGGTGTGACAGATGCAGTCAAATTGCACCACAATCACTTAATATCTGGATTGGTATCTCTGTTATTGCTCCTTGCTATGAAAACAACAGGCTTGGAGCTGTGGATATAATTTGAAATATTGTTTACGTGGCCCATACAGCCTCTATGAAGAGGAATCAGCAGATAAAGGTGGTCATAAATGAACTGATGCAGTCCATGCTCTATGGGATTTTCAAACTTTTTTTCCGATTTTCCTCCTGATGTGGGTTGTGGTGGCCCATTAGTGGATCCTGTACTCCCCAATAAACTGCTGAACTGGTCTGGAGGGACCAAGTTGGCAGCTAATATCCACGGAGCCAGAACTAGGGGTAGGCAGAGTAGGTGTGTGCCTAGGGCATAAAAGCTGGGGGGGGGAAGGTGCCAGGCATGTATCTCCTCTGTCACCTAGCCCATGTCCAATTCCCTCTCTCTGATTGTCTGTTCTATTTGCCTGTGTATTTGCTCTTCTGTGCGTGTGTGCCGCAAGCACAAGTTTGTGCATGTGCACAGAAAGTGACATTTCGCACACGACCAGCCGGCACTGTGATTGACCAGGTTGCCTATGGCACCTGGCCTGACTCTGAATATCCACCTGTCTATGGCCAGCTCAATACATATTCATTGGTATGTCTGACAACTGCATTTCCTGGCTGAGCCACAGAAGGGTCACTAACTTTTGCTTTGCTAATAATCCATCTATAATCCATTTGCAACCATGTTAAATCCAGCTACAAGCAATTTTTTACACATCTATAACCCTGCACTTTATGGTTTCCTGTTTTTGGTCATTATGCAAGATCACAGGGATAGCAGGGGAAAATTTTGTTCTTCACGAGTGTGATATTATTGCATAACATGTGAGTCTAGTTTTATGTTAATATTCTCTTGTAAAGTTTTCAATAAAAAACATAAAAATTCTAAGCTACCAAGTCCTTGCATTTTCTCTAGTTTTTACCTTGGCCTTATAATGGTCTCTTGATTCTGCATCTGCCTAACAAATGCATCTGCCCTTATGCTTGCCCCTACAATACGTTCCCTTTAAATCAGGTAAAGTCTGAATTGCACACAATTATGATGGAATGATTGGTAATGTTGTTTCAGGTTGTTCTAGAGCTAGCTGACTATAAACTGATGTGTGAGTGCACAAATTTAATTTTGTGACTTGAGGACACTTTGTGTTTAGAGAATGCTTTTTGCAGGTACAAATTTAGAAATGTATTGTACAGCATATTTAGTAAACTCAATATATACATTGTTAACAATACAGTGTCTGAATTTTGAGTTCATAAAATGTATTTTGCGTGTCAAAGTGTGATGAAAGCAAACTGAATCCCATATCTGCATTAGTTAATATACTCCATGCTTTTTCAGCATGGCGCTCAATAAATATTCTAGCATTATGGTGCATTTTGCAACAATAGTGACACCTGCTGGACAATGGAATGCATACTTATAGTTGCAGCAGTATACTGTATAGATGAAGACAGATGAAGGGATTTGAGAGGTGAGAACGTATTTAACTCTAGCTTTGCTGAAAAAGTCAACATCTGAATTTTTAAAAAGTATTTATTTAGCATTTTCTGAGACCCTGTACTGGCAATGTATGGAGATATAAGATGTGATTTTAAATATTATAAAAAAGTTATAATTATTGCATGAGTAAATCTGGTAACTGTTGTACAATTTACCTGCAGGCTAGACTAATCAGTCCACACACATGACCAGGTACCTATTTAATAGACCTCTGTGCTTCTTGATAGAGAATTCTGATGGGATATTCTGTTCTTCCATTATTTTTCCAGTAACCATGGCATCTTGGACCAAACAGGAAACCCAACAAAGTTCCTGACTCATTGTTAAAAGTTAAGCTAGGCATACATTTTAACTATGGCAAGGTTTGAAAATTAAAGGATACAGTATCTTAAAAAGATTTGGCCACCAAAAGGCTGGGCCAGACTGGCACAATCCAATGGACAAGAACTGTTTGGAGAGGACCATAACACCATGCCAATGCAATTCTAAGCCAGCAGGAATTCAAACCTGCTAGAGAGACATCTGCCCAGTGCCCAGTTTATGGTCAAATATTAGTCTTACAGACCCCTTACATCAGTGATCCCCAACCAGTAGCCTGTGGGCAACATGTTGCTCTACAACCCCTTGGATGTTGCTCCCAGTGGCCTCAAAGCAGGTGCTTATTTTTGAATTCCAGGCTTGGAGGCAAGTTTTAGTTGTATAAAAACCAGGTGCACTGCCAAATAGAGTCTCCATGTTGGTTGAAAATGTACAAGGGGCTACCAAAATGGCCAAATACTAGCATTTATTTGGCAACCCAAGAACATTTCTCATACTTGTGTTGCTCCCCAACTACTTTTTCTTTTGAATGTTGCTCACAGGTTCAAAAGGTTGGGGATTAATAATCAAAAAATGCTGTGGTTACAGCTGGGGTTGAGTAAGCTGCATGTGTAGGTCCTGGCTTGGGGCATCTTCTGACAGCAGGGCTTTCAGCAGGGCATCCCACCTTGGCACCTCCCTGGAATTTACCCTAGCTGTGGAAGAAAGCTTCCCATCAGTTTGGATCTCCCTACTTCCTGGAGGACTGTTGATCTGCATACTGGAGATATTATTTTGTGGACTTATCCCAAGGAACTGTACCCCTACCCTTGGAATTGCCTGAAAGAACTCCCTGCCTATGTGTTTCTTGTGGACTGACATCAGGGGAAGCTCTGTATTTCTGGCCGTGAATTGTGGGAATCTAACATGCTAATGCTGTGTTCCTGATCTGCCACTTTTGATAACTCAAATAAAGCCCCTGTGTAAACCCTATTCACAGAGTGTGGTGTGTCCCTGTTTTGCGCCAAAGGTCAATAAGACTTTTTTTAGGCCTGACATTATAGTGCTGACTAGCTAACCCCCATATATGATGGTTGCACGGCAGTTATAAGATATAAGATACTGTAGGTCTTCTACTATAAAAGGTTGAGATTTGAATGGTCTCACCTGAAGATCTTTGTGACACATTTCAGTTATTATTCTTTGTTGAGTTAGTTCTATAATAAGGTTCTGATTGATTAAAATTCCCAATAGGATTGCTTCATCAGGCTGTGGCTCTGGGGCACCTGAACCCCATGTTTCTACGGGTGAATTTTTTTTTTGTTTTTCCATTTTATTGTGCATCATTATCTTTTTTTTATGTTCTTAAGATCAAAATAGGTAAATTTTAAACATAAGCTTGCCTAGTATGAATACAGGTAAACTGTATACATTATTTTGTAATAATTTTCCACAGATTATTTAATCTTCTAACCAAAACTGATGTTAGTTCTCATGGTGATACCACCAGGTTGACATAATGTACAAAGTCAATGTGTCAAAAGGAACAAACGTGTCTGCTGGTGGGGTCATATTTATGTCTGAATGAATATAAACTGTGTTTAAATCCTTTGAATAATTAAAGGGATACTGTCACGGGGAAAGATATGTATTTTTATTTAACCTGTGCCATATAGCCTTTTTTGAATTTCCACCATTGCTACACAGCAGCTTGTTTATATGAACTATAGCAGTGTTCTGAAGCAAACAGATCAGTTTTACCAGTGCAGGGCAACAGTACATGATATTTTCATTACTTTAAAACACTGTCCTTTTGCTGTTACTGTTCCTTTAAATAAAATATTTCTAATTAAATCTGCCCCATTTAATATTTAAAATTTATCCTTACTAGTCTCTGAAAAAACTGCATAATCCTTTAAATGTAACAAAAGGAGAATAAAAAGCACTCTCACAAGTATTCTACTGCTCAAGCGCTGCCCTCTGGACTTCTCAACTGTTTGTATGCTGGTCTTGGTGCAGGAGCATAGAATTATGGGTATTTCCATTGAAGAACTTAGCATTTTTTTCCTATGAGATTTCAGATCATGAATAGTGGCGGGCAAATCTGTTTTGCTTTGCAGAAAAATTGCAAAACTCAGAAAAATGCTGTGAAATGGCGAAAAATTTTCAAAACACATTGAAGTCATTGCGATGCGAGACAATTTTTATACACGCAGCTCTTTTGTTCAAATGCATTAAAGTCAATGGGCATCCAAATAATTTTGATGCTCGACATTGCATGTGCCAATTTTGACAAGCAACTATTTTTTTTTTTGTGGAGAAATTTCCAGGACAAATTTTAGCCACAGTTTTTCGTGAAAACTTTTGCAGGCAGCGAAATGTAGAAATTAGACACAAATCTATGCCTGCCAAATAAACTCGCCCATCACTAAACAGGAAAACAAGTTGCATCTATGGAGACTTCAGGGCACCAATGACTGGTGATGAAGATTAACTCTTTAGTACCCTTTTCTTGTCCTTTCAATGAAGGCCTATGGGTAATAATGTATTGTCTCTTAAAGTAGACCATTTCACCAAACATTCCATCCAACTGCAACAGCAATAAAAAGATCAATCAGAATACCTCATATTACAAACAATCCCATAATGACAGGGCATGAAAACATATTACTGGGATACAGCTACTGAATAGAAGGTAGATCACAATTTTGAATTAAAAATAATTAGACAGATACAGTAAATGAGGATTACATGGACACAGAATTATGTTTGTTAGAGTACATTCTAGGATGATGTGCTAGATAGATAGCTGGAGGGATATATAGAAATTCGGTAGGTTTTATCTGCCGAATAGTTATATCAAATTTTGAAGGGTCAGTACTTCGACAAACAAATTAGAATTTTCGAATTTGGCAAATTCAAATCGAATTTTGGGCTATTTGACAGTTGAATAAGCCCAAAATAGATTTGATTTTTGAATTTTTTTAATTTGAATTGGATTCGAATTTTCACTTTGAATCAATTGGAACCTTAGTAAATCTGCCCCAACTGTTAATTTTTTCAATTAAACATAACAATAAACAACTTGGTGTCTTTGTTTCCCATTACTTCAATAAATGCTGTACAGTTCAGTGCTTTCCTTTACTAATTTATGCTAAACATCAAATCCAATAATTAACAAATCAGGGACTTTATCTCTTTTTTCATATTTATATAGCTATACAGATCAGAGCATGACATTCTAGTGTTCTTAGGCGTTCTCTCCATTTATTACAGTGATATTGACATCTGATGGATGGCTTTCTGACACCTGTAGTGGCCTATCTTAGTATAGAGGAGGGCAGGGGAAACGTAGTGCTGGTATACTACTTTCCTAGTTTAGAGTGGATCCTCCTCTGGGTCTTCATCTGCCCATATAACCCACATCTTTCTAAATTTCTCTGGACAACCCCTTCTCATGTATGTGAACTTGTAGAATGGTAAGGATTGCTCTACTAGTTGTTCCCAATTAGTTACTGAGGGTCCCCCCTAGATTTCAAGTGCATTGCTATCAATTTTTTTGCATACATACTAAGTATAGACAGCAGTGTGCAATGCACTCTCCTTGGCGACACCTCCTCTAGTTGATTTAATAAGAGCACCCTGGTTTCCAGTGACACCCTAAGATCAGTTTTAACTTTAATAAATTGCACAAAAAGTGTGCATTATAGGGTAGGCCCACACCATATGGAAAAATTCTGCTTGGGCATGTTTGCATCTGGGGCACTCCAGGCTAATAGCTGGATTAATTTTATGAAGCCTTTGCGGCGTAAAGTACCCCCTCTGTAAATAATTAATTTGTGTCATTTTGTCCTTACTACTAATCACCCCTTCAAAAGTGGAATCAAGTATTTCCTCCCAGCATTCTGCATTGACCTCAGGGATGTTGTGGTGCCATTTATTCAATGAAGTACCACAGATTTTTTGCAGTTGTGCATAAAAAAAAAACCCCAATAGTTTACATAGCTCTTGTTTGTGTACCCCTGTCTCTAGATTGTTTGGTGTGATATCCAACACCTCATTCTTAAATTGCGTTTCTATTTCATGCCTTAACTGGAAGCATCTGAAAAACATTATGTTAGGCAGGGCAAACTTTTGTTTTAAGTCCTGGAACCCTAAAAGTTTGTTATTTTCTATGACATCTATCATATATTTTATGTTGTATCTTGCCCAGATTTGTGGGTCTGGGATATTTACTAGTTGCTTTAGATGAGGATTACACCACAGCGGTGTCAAGCCTGAACAGCAATTTTGCTGTTTAGGATAAAAGTGGAGTGCTGTCTTTCATTAGAGGGGAAATCTTAATGTTGTATGTGGTCCCTCTGTAGGGTAGGTTTCTTAACCTCTCAAAAGGCCCTGCTGTTTTGCTTCTAGGATTGTTGCTGCATTGGTTTCATCAGATCTAGCCCAGTTTCTCACAACCACCATTTGTGCTGCTATATAGTATAAGAAAATGTTAGGGGCAGCCAGCCCTCCCTGGTACGTTGGGAACTGTAAGGTATTGAGGGCAAGCCTGGTTGTGGTCCCATTCCAATAGAGCATAAGCGTGAGACTTTTTAGTTTGGAGAAAACTGCATATCGAATAGGGACTTGCCTAAAGATATAGGTAAGTTTTGGTAATATCATCTTGAATAGATTTATTCTTCCAGTCAAAGATATCGGCAGGGTTGCGCAAGCCTTCTTTTTTCTCTCCATGCATCTTATTTGGGGTAGTATATTCTGTTCTGCATATTTGGTCACGCCTGCATGTACCCATATCCACAGGTATTTAAAGGTGTACACCCATTTTAGTCCATGTATTTGTGAAGGGTTATCTGGAGGTGGGGGATCTATTGGGAAAAGCACGGACTTCGTCCATTTTATCCTGAGCCCTGAATAATTGATATGATCATTTATTATGGTTAGTGCTTGTGTTAGAACTTGATTTGGATTGGGTGTGTTGTCTGCATACATGGAGATGATCTCCATTAGATCTCCCAGTTTTAAATAAAATCTAATTTTTACTTTCTTTAATTAAAATTAAATCTATCTCCAAAATACTTTAATTAAAAAATGTGTACCGTTTTTATAAGAAACCTGACTGTATTCAGTGAAATTCTCTCTTCATTTACTGCTGTTTATATGAATTGTCAGACGGTCCCTAACTGTTGGGCACAGAAACAATCATACTTATGAAAAGCAGGGGGAGCCCCCGCCTTAATTCCCAGCCATGCAGAACTCCAGCAGCGGTGTCTCCCTGTAGAGCAGTCGGCGACTATGTAGAGATTTGTACTGGATTTTATTTTTGCCTTTACATCCCCTGTTTCCAACTCCAGCTGCAGGGACAAAGATCATGGAGCCAGATTTAAACTGAAACTGGGATTCTATTTGGAGGATTATTTTGCTGCAGCCACTGGTTTGGAAAAAGTTTGCATTAAACAATACAAAAACTGTAAAATCCACATTAGATTACATGACAACACAGGACCCAGTGTAATCTGTATATTCTGATTATTAATCAGTCTTGCTGTATCGGCTTCTGGCAGATATTATTTGACTTGTGCTGTTTTGATAATTTATGATGATCCCGAAACAGCCCAGATCCCACTGAGCATGTGCACAGTCTTGGTCTTGCAAAAATGTTTAAGAAACTTACAAGATGACAGCCCCCTGTGCCCAACTTTGAAAGCATAAATCATGTGTTTGATTAGGCTCTGTGGCACAATAAGTTCATATTTATGTTTAGTATACAGAATACAGCATTTCTAGCCTAATTCTATTTTAGACTTTCCTTTTCCTTTAAAGAGATTCAGGCTAGTAATTACTCCCAGAATATTTCTACTTTATTGAATACGGACCACTAGTTGGAACCTTCATGTTTAACAACCTTCGGCATCCTATCTACCTTATTGCAGCAACTGTGCGTTATAGTTGCACAACATCCTCTCTCCTCTTCTTCCATTTAGTTAGGGCTCAGCTCTGAAAAGGAGTCTAGTGTAATGGATATAGAACATTATTAAGATGGAAATCATTTTTGTGTACAAGATTTTGAAAATGCAAGTATCATTGACTTTTACATGAACTCACCAGCTTTTACGTGACTTTTTTCCCAGTTTGCTCTTTAAAAAACCCTGAATGGTAAAGTTTTGGGAAATTCTGACTCACAATCTTGGTAAAGACTCAAATAAGATGGATAAATGTGCCCTTTAGTATCAAAAGCTGCTCAACAAGCACCAGTGGAAGAACCATAGTATAATTTCATTGCTGTGATTTCAGTTAGGTTTCAGCTTTTATTTGTTTAAATAGAAGTGGAAAACCTGAAGTGTGACAAACACATTTCTCAAGGGTCATGTAAGGCAACAGAAATGTATTCAAGTTCTGTGAAATGATAGTGTTAGAAATATATATATGTAAATGTATCAAAACATGAGATGGTTGCTAAAAATCTACACTAAACTTGACTTTTATGTTTCCCCCCAGGATTCCTGATAATAATTTAACTCTAGATTCATATTCCAGATTGCTTTGGAGTTTTGTGCTAGCGGCTCAGTTTCAGCCTTAATAAACACCAAGAGGAATAAGTTATTGGGAGAAAACTGTACATTTAAAGCAGTACCAGTGTGGGTCTTTTTCTGCACACCTGGTGCTGATTAATAAAGTCCAGATAAAAACAGATTTTTTGAATCCACAATCTGTTTTAGGCATCAGTTAGTTGCTGAATAATAAAACCCAAATCCAGAAAAAATTAAACAAACAAATACTACTTTCAGTTAAAATTATTAAATTGTTACCTTGATTTATATTAGAAAGCTGTCTAAAATTACATTTCTTTATTATGCAAAGCACAGTGTTTGTGTTATGATGCCATTTAAATAAGTAATTAAAAAAATCCTGAGATTTGCAATCAGTCACACAGAATACTTTTGCAATAGAATTTAATGATATTCATTCATCTTTCATGAACTGGGATAACAGCAGAACCTACAACCATGGAGATATTTATTGTATCTTCTCTTCCATACAATAGATTTAGTTTAGTGAGTGCTTTTGGAACAAAATATTTCAATTTGATAGATACCTGTAGGCTTTTGTCTGTATTGTCATAGTGGCAATTACTGCATTCTGTTTTCAGATTAAATATGTAATTCAATCTTATGCCATGCAATTTGAATTGATTTTGGCCTTGTTATAGTGGGACCCAACAGTAACAGCAGCACCGGAACCTGTCAGCGGATGGCACCTGAAGATAACGCCTGCACTGATAACAGCAGTGCACAATATGATTTTAAGGTATAATGAAAAAATAAAAGTTTAGTCCTGTAGTTACATTTTGAGGCAATTTGAACAGTCACCTACAAGTTAGAAAACAAAAGCAACAATCTGGTCGGTTGCTATGGGCAAAATGACTGAAGATGTTTGTCTCCAGAATTAATAAATATGCTCCTAGGTGCTCATGTTGTTTTCTCCATCCTGGGCAGTAATTCACATCATTTGGGATTCTGTTGGGATTCAGTCAAAAAGGAGAAGGAAAGGTTAAAACTTAGTAAGCCTTATAAGAAAGGTCCTAAATATACCAGTAAACCCTCAAAGTAGTGCTGCTCCGAATCCTCTGTCAAAAGAAACACTGCATTTCTTTCCTTCTTTCATGGGCTTCTGTATCAGACTTCCTGCCTTCAGCTTAAACCTCCTTGACCCCCATGTCGTGAGCATGCTCAGTTTGCTCCTCTCCCCCTTCTCTGCTGTAATCCAGAGATAAGTGAGCAGGGATAGGCTGAGGCAGGAAGTGAAGTTACACCAAGCTAAGACTGCAGCTGCCATTCTAAGCAAACGAAGAGCTTTTTACTCATGTATGGTAAAACATTCTACAAAATAAATATAGCAATCTAGCTTGCACTATTGCAACTAACCTATTGGCAATAAAATGCCTCGGTAGCTTTCATTCTCCTTTAAAGATTCAGGGTTCGGCCAGATCCCAAATCTGACCACTAAAATAGATTTTGCTATGTTTTAGTAACTGTGAAATAGGGACCCAAAAATATTCTAGAAATGGAAGCCCTTCACTGGCTTATTCTGCCATCTTTGGTCTACCATATTGAAGCCATCCTGAAATGGATATGTTTGATTTTTATCAGTTGTACTTTATGCCAGACAAAATACAGTATTTATTGTTTAGCAAAGCATATGTTTATATTTGCAGTTCAGCATATTACAAACTGCATGAAAAGGATATATTCAGCAAACCCATTACCCTGCATCTATTTTGCTTGATTTCAGTGCTGCGACTGTTATCGAAATATACCTGCCTGCAAAAATAATGATCTGTAGCTAACACACAGTTTGAGCTTTTCTGAACAAAGTAAATAGGACTCAGAGACTCTGTGAACAGTGCGAATTTCTGATTGCCAGACACCTCTGCTGTTATCACTTTAATGTGAATCACTAAGGGAAATCAACAGCTATAGTTAAAAACCATAATTGCATTAATAATGCTAACATTGTTGCTTTATATTCTGGAATATGCATATAGGGTAATATTCTGTGACCTAAAATTTGCCTGGGGAGCCAAGTGTTGATATGTAGTTAGTTTTGCATTAAAATTGTATAAATCCAGTTAATGAACATTTTCATTGTTGATGAATTCCCAGCATATGAAGATAAAAAATCAGGATATTATAGGGAAGGCCTATAAATTGTGAGTTAAAGGGCAACTAAAGTCTAAAATATAATAATGTTAGATATGCTGTATTTTGTATACTAAATATAAACACGAACTGACTGCACCAGCTTCCCAATTAAACAAAAGATTCATTCTTTCAAAGTTGGCACAGGGGGCTGTCATCTTGTAACTTTGTTAAACATGTTTGCAATATCAAGACTACGCACATGCTCAGTGTGTTCTGGGCTTCAGTTGGGAAGTTATGCTTAGGGATCATCATAAATGATCAAAACATAACAGTGAAATAATATCTGCCCTAGAAGCCAATACAGCAAGACTGATTAATAATCAGAATATTCAGACTGCATTGGGTCTGTGGATACAAATCTACACAGTCGCCGGATGCTCTAAAATGATACAAACAAAGTATGATAATTTCCCTGCAGAGCAGTTAGGGACCATCTGACATTTCCTATCTGCAACTGTTAGAGCAAGTAAAATGAAGGTGGAATTCCACTGCATACAGTCAGGTTTATTATAAAAACAGTAGACATTTTTAATTAAACCTTTAAGTGCCAGCAGAATTTCACATTTCAGTTGCACGAAATGCCTGACATTTTTGAAACATATTGTTCTCTCTCTCTCACTAGGGGCATTTTCTGTTGGTAAACCTTTAGTTTACTTAGGAACACTAAACATTGCTTTTTTGGGAAAACCTGAACTTTGTAAATCTGTTTTCATGTATTTCCACCTTTGAAAAAAAATGTTATAGCACTAAATAGAAAAAAATGAAAAATTCCTATTTTTCATAATATATGAATTTATACAAAAAACATATTTAATTTTACTCATTAAAATCCAACCGATTTGATTTGTCTCTTGAATTTGCCATTACCAGATATATATAGTTTTAGGGCGATTTAGGACTTCTGTACAGCAAAACCTCCTGGCAGTATATTACCGAATTCTGAAAGTATGAAGGCAGAAAATGGCATACTTTAGATTCTAAAAATCCTGAAACAGTAGGTTTACCCCAGAAAACCATATATTGTTTGAAAAGCAAACATTTTGCGGATTCCAAAATGGGTAACTCTTCACTCCTAAATACCCAACATCAAAGCTTGTCTGAACATAGCAGTTTTTATAAAAATGTATAAAAATTCTGAAAATTAACTTCAAAGATTTTATTTTGCTCCTCCACATATCCCACACTGTATTAGGTACCAAGAAAAGCACCCTGAATATGATTGCCATGAGTCCACTGAACAGTTTGATGACCATTGTTCATAGGTTTACCAAAGTATCTGACATTTAGAGACCCCAATATGAAGTTAGCGCAACCAAATAGTCCAAGACTTTACTTCAGCTACTATAAAATCAGCACATTTACTGCATTTTCTGCGGGTAAAAACTCAGAAAAATAAGTTTACCTCCCAAAAACATATTTTTGTAAAGTACACATTCTACTAAATCTAAAATGGGTACCGATGCCTTTCTGCGCAAAACTACAAGGCGTCACAAGGCTTACCCAAATTTGTCAGTTTTGGTGAAATACTTGAAAATTGCCTCAAAGCTTCAACTTTCCAGCATCATATCAGTATCATTATGTACCAAGAAAAGACACCCTAAATATGATTGCCAGGGGTCTGCCAAACAGTTACCCATTGTGCATAGATTTACCAAAGTATCTGACATTTAGAGGCCCCAAAATTAAGTTAGTGCATACAAATAGTCTTGTGGGTCACTTCAGCTAATGAAAAATCAACACATAGGTGAAAGCTCTCTGTTTGGTGCTGAATTAAGCATTGAAATGCCTGTTTAAGAAAGAATTTTGTTGTTTTCACTTGGTGTGTGAATGTATTGTTCACTTGGTAGGTGAAATTTGGTTTTGTGTTGATTTTCTTTACTAAAAGTCGATTTTTCTTTTGATCCAGAAGGTGAGTGATTGCTAGCCCAGTTCCCTTCACTTCCTCGGAGATACAAACTCACTTCCCCTCCCCCTCACCTGGGTGTCAGTTTTACTTTCTTTTTTCTGTTGTTTCAGCACAAATTGTTTACTTTTTGTACAGATTGGGTATTTTGATTTTGCACTCAGTTTTGTGAGGAGAGAAAGCTAAGGAGAAGGATTTAAGAATATAAATCTTTTCCAGCAGCAGCAGTGCAGCTCCCACGCACCTGCTCACATTAATGGCCAGCTAAAGTCTAAAATAGAATAATGTTAGAAATGCTGTATTTTGTATAATAAATATAAACATGGACTTACTACACCAGAATCCTAATAAGACAAATGATTCATGCTTTCAAAGTTGGCACAGTGAGCTGCCATCTTGTAACTCTGTTAGACATCTCTGCAATACCAAGACTACGCACATGCTCAGTGTGGTCTGGGCTTCAGTTGGGAGGTTATGCTTAGGGATCATCATAAATTATCAAAACACAAGTCAAATAATATATGCCATAGAAGCCAATACAGCAAGACTGATTAATAATCAGAATATTCAGACTGCACTGGGTCTGTGGATACAAATATCTACACAATCACTGGCTGTTTTACAGGGAAACAGACAAAGCTGCTCCCCCCTGCTGTTTAAATCCAACTGGAATGATGAGGTTAATGTTCTGCATGGCCTTGAACATGGCAGTGTGGGTCTCCCCATGGAGTTAGCTGCTCAACTACCTAAGCTATCTATCACTCCTAGAGTGATCTATGACAGAGTACTGCTATTCTCTTTACTAGGGCCAATGCTCCTAGGTAATGATGGGCGAATTTTGAAACGAATTCCTGCGCTTTGCTGCTGGCGAATAAACTTGCAAAATGCCTGGAAAAATTTGCCAGCATCTCGTTTGGACGGAGGCGTCCGTTTTTTTTTAACGCCGGCGAATGGACATCCACATCCAAAACGAGACACCGGCAGCATTTCGTGAATTTTTTTCCTTTCATGACAAATTCAGATTTGCCCATCACTACTCCTAGGGACCACTACCCATTCCCTTCCAGCCTGCAGGGTTGGGCTAAAGTAATTGACCCAGACCGCATGGTTCCCAGGACCTTTATACTATGACACAGTGCCATCTAGCGTACACTGTGAGAACTACAGGGGCTTACATAAGAAGAGCTCTTACAGACAAGAGTTTTTAGCTGCGCTTCCCGCAGGAGTAGACACAGTGAATTCTTTTCAATGTTACTGTACTCTCACAGAAACATGTAAGCACTGAACGCAGGTAAAATGCAGCATGCTGTGTCTGAACCTGCGTTCAGCACTTACATGGGTCTGTGTAAGTACAGCTACATTGAAAAGAATCAGTACGTCTACTCCTGCGCTCCCCTGTGGCTTAACACATTAAACTGGAACGCAGGGGAGTGCAGGTAAAAATGCTTGTCTTTAAGAGCCCTAACAGGGCTAATGTTCCCATGTTCCTAGGCCAGAAAGCCAATTCAACCATTTGGAAGTTAACATCACTGGACGAATTAGTAATTAAAATAGTAAAGTCAAGCATCTTATTAGATACTCTACTGTTCGGATAGTATTCTTCAGTTATATTTAATATACTCTATACTTATATAGTTCAATATATACTTTATGTACCATTGTACTTTCATATGCACCTTTAAAGTTGCAAGTAACTTTAAAGAAAAAGTGAGCACTTTGTCATTGTATTATGACCTATAGCTCTTTCTGTTCCTAAAAATATATACAACATAGATTGCAGCATAAATGAGAAATAACATAAAAATCCACAGACATAAAAAAAAGTTCAAATCAAATATATAATACTCTTTATACTCAAAATCTATTAGAATCCGTTGGTTCCCTGTCACAATGTATTTATATATTCTATGTAATAATATTTATTAGAGCTTTATTTCTGATTCGCAGTGAGCTTGCAGCTTACACAGATCTGATACCATTGCCATTATCATACTAAAACTATAGAAATGTGGCTATAAAATAGATAATTATGCTTTATAAATTGATTCAACTATTACATTAATTTATTTTATAAATATGTTTTTATCTATACATCTTCTAGGAAGACAATAGAAAGACAATAACATACAATGCCCTTTAAAGAGATGCCATGTGATCGAAGTGCATTTTGCTAAAAACTTACATCATTAAAATGCAAAGTAGTTCAGCATTTTAGATGCAGCAATATTTTGTAGGACACAATACTGTATTCCATCTCTTGGTGCTTTGTGTTACTATTTCATCAGTGCTGACCTTCTCAAGGGCTTACCAGTGTCAGTATGCATGATTTTAATTCACCCTTTACATGCCCGCAACCTGACAGCTGTCCTAAAATAACACTCTATTATAATTAAAGAGCAGCATAACATCAACTCTTGCATTCAATAAATGATATATATATATATAAATATATATATATATATATATATTTTCATATAAACACATACTTTGAGAGAGAGAGAGAAAGAGAGGGATAGACAGAAGAAAGAGAGAGAGAGTAAGTATTACAATTACCATGCTTCATTAAGCATGTTAAGAACCAAAGGTGGGAGCTGCTTCATTCAGTCTTGGTAGAAAAATGTAATGATATATATATTGGATAATACATTAGACCAGTGTTCTCAGACAATGCTTAGTGAAAAACACATAAGTCCTTCTTTCCAATGGACGCTAAGTCTAATATCACCTGTTTTCAAGGTTTTCAGTTAGTTTGGCCTCAGATATATTGGATCTGTAACAGATTCCCTGTACATTATCAGAGGTGGGCGATTTGTTGTGGTTATCACAACTGGAATTTGCTTTCAATTTGACCTGACATTGATGAGAAAAGAGGAAAGTGGAAATATATAATGTATGTTACATAAATATAGCAATTAAGTTTGCTACATTTAGGCACATACTCTAGCCCCAAGTAAAATCCCATGTACTAATCCATAGGGTAAGATACAAACAGCTTAGCCAGGACAGTAACCATTGTCCTAACAAAGCTTTTTGTAAACTTGTGGAGGTGTGTAATTGTAGTTTATTATCTACTCAATGCATTAGGAATAGTGAATACACTGAAAACTAAAAGCTTAGTCATAGGTGCACTGTTAAGGAAAAAATGAGTTCCTTGTCAATGAATGAATGAATAAATGAATGGAATAATTTAAAGGACCAGTAACATCATAAAATTAAATTGTTTTAAAGTAAAAAAAATATAATGCAGTTTTGCCCTGCACTAGTAAAACTGGTGTATTTGCTTCAGAAACACTTCTATTGTTTATATAAATAAGCTGCTTTGTAGCCATGTGGACAGCCATTCAAAGGAGAAAAGGCTCAAGTTACACAGCAGATAGCAGATAAGCTCTGTAGAACATAATGTTATCCTTTACTTATCCTGTGCCATATAGCCGTTTTTCAATTTCCGCCATTGCTACTTAGCAGCTTGTTTATATGAACTATAGTAGTGTTTCTGAAGCAAACAGATCAGTTTTAACAGTGCAGGGCAACATTACATGATATTTTCTTTACTTTAAAACACTTACATTTTTTGGTGTTACTGTTCATTTAAGGGACAACTAATGCCTAACTAAAGAAGTAGGTTAGAAATGTTGTACATCGCTACGAAATACATGTTAATAATAAATACATTTTGAGCTGCTGTACCAGCCCAAGGCAACCACATCCCTTTAGCAGGGAATATCTGTGTCTCCAAAGATGGCCCAATACCTCCCTTCTTTTCTGCTGATTTACTGTACATGCTCTGTGCCACTGTTACTTACTTAGGGAGCAACACAAAATTTACTGTATATACAGAATAGAAATGTAACAATATAAGGTTAATTAGTAATTAATATAGATAATCACTACATGTCAGCAGATAAACCAGTCTAACTAGCATCAGAATGTAAAAATCAGCCTTGTACAATCTGATTATATTACAGACCAACCTCATTTACTGCTTGATAATTTGCGGCAACCCCTAAACTTAGATTCTCAACAGCTGCTCAGAGCCCACTGAGCATGTGAGTGTTGCAGACACTTTCTAAGATGGTGACCCATTGTGATAAATTTGAAATCCTGGATCATTGCTGCTATAGAGAAGCTGAAACTTTAAGCAAGTACAATAAGTACGTATATTACAGTATGTAAAATATGGCATTTTAGTCATATTTATTTTAAGGGTTTAGTTCTTCCTTAATGTTGACTATAGCTTGTCTTGTGTTCTGTTCCTAAGTAATAGACTCTAGTAGTAGACACATCCTGCAACTTTCTCTGCATTTTCTGCTGTAGCCACTAAAGGGCATTACTAATCTCAAAGGAAGGTTGTATCATACAGTACTTACAGTGATCGTTTTTTAGACCAAATCCATCAGTATTCTATGGGATAGCCCGTCCCCCATCACCAATCAGAGGGACCCCCCAAATCTTTTAAAAGATCAACCACACACCCTGCCTTAATCTTTGTGTAGGACCCATAAGTACCATGGCCCTTATGGCTTCTTCCCTTGCCCTTACCTTAGCTGC
>CM044438.1:83541603-83608266 GCA_024363595.1 Xenopus borealis | reverse complement strand
CCAATGCTCTACCTATGCTAGTTGGTTTGGTTAATATTAGCCAAGAAAGGGTTACATTTGTATCAAAGATTTAACTATCAAGGGGCTGGGAATATACTAACATTAAGTTTGTCTAGGATTGTCATGTTATCACAAGAAATGTTAAGACAATAACTCCATCAATGGTAGTAGCATATTAAAAAACCAAATGGTGGGTAATAAATGCAGCTATATCGCTCATATGTGAAAACATTTTAGTCATATTAAGACACACCCTTAAATTCATATTCCCCTCTTCCCCCATGAATACTGTTAGCACCTCAAGAATAATAAGAATTTCCAAATGGTACCAAACCACTCCAGGTTCACCTCCCACAGCCAGTGTATGGCACACACACAGGGAGCATAGGACAGGCAGAGTATGGCACACACAGGGAGCATGGGGCAACACAAACAGGGAGTATAGGATAGGCAGAGTATGGCATACACAGGTACATGGGAAAGACAGAGTATAACACAAACAGGAAGCATAGGGCAGCAGAGTATGAAACACATAGGCAGCATAGGGCAGGCAGCGTTTGGTACACACAGGAAGCAAATGGTAGGCAGAGTAGGGCACACACAGGTAGGGTAGAGCTGGCAAAGGCAGAGATGGGAAGGAGACCTATCAGGACCACTCCACTCTGCTGTACTATGCTCAGTGACACAATGCCATTGCTGCTGTATTAGGTGTGAATGTGTGAACAAATGTGGACACTGACAGTATCAGGTAAAGTTTTTTTGTACCATGTTAGCCCATTGAAAAAGTTATATTGTAGAACTTTTGAGAATGAGTGAAGTGAACAAACAGCGAACGGAATGTAAGGCCATATAATATATTGCTCACAAAAATTAGCAAACTAAATGATACCAGCTTGACACTAGTGTAAACACACAAACAGAAAGCAGAGGGCATATAAAATGCTTAGCACAGATGAGGCCCTAAAACGCTACTGAAAGCATATAGAGGGGCCTGATATATATCAAGTCTGCTAACAGTAACATGTAGTGTTGGACCTTAGACCAGGTGCCCACCAGAAAACCTTAGACCAGGGGCCCAACTTTCCAAACTATTATTCCTTCTCTCCTCACTTAACCTCCTTATTCTCTTTTAGATCTACTTACTATACACTATTCTTCCATTATTAAGCCTCTTTTTCCACAAAAAGAAATAGGGAATGAGCATGAAATAGGCCAAATTGTTAGAAGCAAGAGGGCCCACTGACACCTGGGCCCAACTGCAGTTTTCCTGGTATCCCTGTGGGCCAGTCCAACACTGGTAACATGATCTCCAAAAACGTTAAACCTAACCTGGGTAAGTAACAATTTTGAAAGTGTAAAATACTAGTATAAAGGTAACAACAGTACCAAATGTTCATTGTGATAAGATAAGTCCATGGTGACCAAAACGACTACCTAAGGGAATAGCCTTTGTAGAATGGCACAACATACAGTGAAAGGTAAACATAAAGGGGCAGATTCACTACAGGGCGAAGTGACTAACACTAATTCAGCAGCATGACGTCATTTAGTTACTTCACCGGTTTACTAACAAGCTGGCAATGTTTCAGGGTGATTTAAATTTTTAGAATTTTTTTGTTTTTTTACTTTTGATATAATGAGAAGAACGGAGTTTTATCAGTGTTCAAACCCCACCTCAAAGCTTTGGTGCAGATGCAGTGATTTTAACATATACTCAAAACACCATCAGATATAGTGCACTGTGCTGCTTAATAAAGAAAATGATTTTAGAGTAGGTAGGTAGGTAACCCTGTTTTTGGTAGTCGATCATACTTACGGATGGTGAGATCTGAGGAACGCCATGGACATCTCAGCACACAACTGCTTACAAAAGAGATATGCCGTGGACATCTCAGTACACACTGCGGGAGGCACCGCTCTTAGGAGAGGAACGCCGCTTTTGGTTTTAAAAGTGGAATTATTAAAAGTGCTATATATTTTTTTATTAAAGTATCATAAAATGTTTTCTGCACATGCCACTCTTTGTTGTCCAAAGGAAGGATTTGGGGGAACAGCTCATACTCTTGATATGTGAAACAAATTGTGGCCGGCTGTGAATATAATCGACCTACCTAGCTTTTCTTTATAATCAGCACAGTGCACTATATTTGATAGTGTTTTGAGTATATATGAAAGGTGGGGTTTTAACACTGATAATGTGTGAATGTAATCACATTGAGGTGTAATTTTACCAAAAATGCTGCACTCTATATTGCACTATATATTTTCTTTCTTGATTTTTTCTCCATTTCCTTTTTTTTAGGTATGTTCAGTAGCACCTTTTGGAACTCTTGAATTTCATCAGAGATTGGAGAGAACCATTTTGTTACTTAACTGGAAAGCACATGGTTTGGAACTTTAATATTTCTATTTTATTTTTACAACCTTGTACTTGATCCCAACTAAAATATAATTAATCCTTATTGGAAGCAGCACCAGCCAATTGAGTTAATTTAAGCTTTTCATGATTTCCTAGTAGACTTTCGGTATAAAGATCCAAATTACGGAAAGATCCATAATCTGGAAAGAACCAGGCCCCCGAGCATGCAATGTTTTCAGCCTGCCTTTAGAAATGCTTATTTAAAAACAATCCTAATTAAATAGGGCAAGCTATTCAGCTCTCACATTTCATTGTTTATATAGCTGTCAACCCAATTAATGGAGGAAATTAGATAATTGTGAATTAATTTACTTTTAAATGCTTTTCTCAACATTTCCCCCCACATCCTAGAAACCATTGCTGGTTTATGTTCTTCAGAACTCATGCATGACAGGAGTAAACAATCAGTCATGAGAAATATTCTTTTGCTCTTCGTGTTTATTGTATGATGGATGGTATACCAGGCTAAAGGCATATTTAGAATCAGCATTTCTAAGGTTTCAGGTTCAGAATGGGTTCTGGAAACATATATGGAGGATTGCAGTAAAGCTTTTGGTCATAAACTCCCTGCATATTTGTGTAAAATGCACATTGAATCACTATATAAAATTAGGTATGTTTTTATATCATTGTATTTCTTATTAGCAGTTGTTGCAAATCAAATTTATAAGAAGCAGTAGAACAATCCAGCTCTGCTGAATGACAAGGTGGTTATTGAGCCTCTGTAAACACTGAATGGTTTCCATGGAGACTACTTATTATGAGGCTGAGCTAGTTCAAGGAAGGCAGAGGTTTGCAATGCTTCCCTTCAAAACTGCACTATTTGTATAATAGTCTGTTGGAGGATTTCTCCCAAATCTAGCATATATTTCAACATTTGAGCGTGGTCTGGAAAAATTAAAAACAATCAAATGTAAACATAAAGCAAATTATTACTCTATCCACTACTAGGGTTGCCACCTTTCGAAAAATTCCTTACCGGCCAGCGGGGGGCGGGACCAAAAGGGGGCGTGATGTGACATCAAAAGGGGCATTGCGTGACGTCAAAGGGGGCGGAGCCACGCAAACGATCGTCTGAAGACACAAGAAAGGTTACATTGGAACAGTCCAGTGTAAAAATAAACAAAAACTGTGTAAAAAGATAGGCTGTGCAAAATAAAAAAATGTTTCTAATATAGTTAGTTAGACAGAAATGTAATGTATTAAGGCTGGAGTGACTGGATGTCTAACATAATAGCCAGAACACTACTTTCTGCTTTTCAGCTCTCAAACTCTGAGTTAGTCAGAGACTTGAAGGAGAATCCAGCCTGTAATGGAACCCCCCCCTCCGGGCAAATGCCCCTAAATTTTAATTATCACTCCTGTAGATTTGGGCCATAGGAGCTCACAGCAGCCATCTGTCGTGAGGGAGGGGGGTCTACACAGGGGAGGTGGGAGGATTTTTTTCATTACAGGTTGGATTTTCCTATAAGGAGGGACACATGGAACAAAACTGTTCAGTGAGTTATGGCCCATGTGGCCTCCCTCAAGTCACTGATTGGTTACTGCCTGGTAAAAATTAGAGAGATGATATCAGTGCTGGACTGAGAATCAAAATAGGCCCTGGCATTTCAGGTACACAGAGGCCCAATCATCCCACTTAGAGGCCCAAACAGCCTCCACCAGCCCACTAAATACTGACTTTCTATTGCAACTTATAGCAGCCCATCTGGCATTTTCCCTAACCTACAGATTGCTAGTCCGGGCCTGGATGGTATTACAGTATGTTAGACATTCAGTCACTCCAGCCTTTATAAGTTACATTTTTGGCAAACTAAATATATTAGAAACAGTTTTTATTTTGCACAATTCCTTAAAAATAATTTGTATTGATATTTCAGGACATCTCCAAACTCTGTAAAAAAAAGAATCAATACCTTTTTATGAATCATTAATAATCATCACTTTTAGTTCCTTCTTATTTTAATACCTTCTTCTCCATTTCTTCTCTTCCCATTATCACTTGTCATGTAGACTCCATGTGTATATGACTTTGAAATGTAATGGATATATAATTAAAGGTATCATGGGACCTATTGTAAATTGTTATAGGTAATTGGTAGTCACTTTAAAATGTCTTGTCATCTTAAGTGCTAAAATGTCTATCATATATGAAGAATGTGTAAATGAGGGGGGCATATATACTAAAGTATGAACTTTATCCTCCTCTGACTCACTCCGTTTGCAGGGCATATTTTCAACACATCTCATCTTTACAAAGCATGTAAAAAGTTCCAAGTATGTATGTTGCAAGAAAAATGTGGTAAATTTTCTCCTAGCGTATTTTTTTGTGTATTTTCCCCATGTGAAAAAATGAATTCTTGTGCTCTAAAAGTTGAAGAATATTGTCTGGTGCAAGAGATGTGAATTCATGCCAATTAGATGAAATTTTAAACCAAATTAAAGTTAATTCTCCAAAACGTGTTACATTCTCCATTTTAACTTAGTTTTCAGCAGTTTAACGAATTGTCTTGACAATATCAAATATTAAAAACAATAACCAGAATGTTCAAGGAAAATACAAAAATGAATAAGGCAAAGCACAGTAATTTGTAGGCAAGTCCAGTATATCCTAAGAATCTAGGGGAGTTATAATGCAGTGAGGAGGAGTAGAGTATAGATTCCTATAGGATAAAAAGTATGTGAAACTTCCATTCAGACACAGTACAAATGCACATATTATAGGCAACACTCAGGAGCCTACACCCATGCTTATAGTAGCAATTTGTGCCAGTTAGTGGTAGTAAAACATTATTTTTACCACTAGAAATAGGATTTCTTAGCAGAATCCAGGATTTGATTTGACATTGCAACTCTTACATTGGTTTGTCTTTAGAAATTCAAATTAACCTTTTCACATATTTGCCACATTGTAGAGACCATAGAGGCTCATAAAAATGTACATTTTTAGAAACAAATAACAGTTAAGTAAACTTTGAAGGGAAAACTAAAACTTTGTGGGTAGCCAATGCATCAGTAAGCATCAACAGTAAATTGTCATAAGGGCAATGGCAAACATTTGTAATATGAATAAAACCCTAAACAAGTCTGGAAAAATAGGATGGAAAGAACAAGCCTATACATTATTAAAATGTGTCCATAGGCATTTTCTTACAGAAATATGGAATGCTAAGGGCCAATATTTATAATATCATCTGAAACTATTGGTCTGAATAAAGTTTACTAGAAACCCTGTGTGATAACTAGACTAATGTGACTCTTGTTGGAGGAAGCAGTGTTTATTATCCCTCTTCCCCCCACAGCACATTCAATTGGGCTTCTGTAAATGAGACTAAATGAAAGGGCATATTTATTATGCTAAAGTAAATCATGAAAAAATCAGAACGTACAAATTTTTCAGATTTAACTCCAGAAAACACAGCATTTTCAAGAGTATCACCCAAAAACCTTGCATTAGCCCCCAAAACCCAGCACAGCTCATGATATATTTCAATTGACAAGGGACATCTGCCATTCAGGGGCACTCCGTCAATGAGGCGAGCTGAATCGCTCACCTCAGGCGCCAGCGCCAGATAAGTTTCCAGGGGTGACAAAAAGCAGCTCCTGGTACTTCAAAGAGCTGAAATTCCGGTTTTAAAACTGGAAATTCGGATTTACTAGTACGAGAGAGCACACTTGTGCTCTCCGCACTAGTGTTCCTGCCTCGGATGCCTCCCCTCCCGATAGGTAAGCAGGCGAGGGGACGGGTGGCATTTGAGGAGCCGCCTCAGGCGGCATCTTCATTAGAATCGGCACTGCTGCCATTGACTTCTACTTGACTTCGTCAGGTTTGAGATGGAGTATTTTTGGATTCAGACTTTTAGCAGCCTTAGGGTATAATAAAGGTTTTTTTTTATCAAAATCTGAATTTTTCTCAGTATTTTCTGAAAACCAGTCCGACCAAGCTGCATAGACTTTCCCCCTCTATTTATCAAAATATTTTCATGAAAATTTCTTGTGGGAAAATACTTAATAAAAATGTGAAAAAATCCAAATCTTATCTTTTTTTCTGATTTGTCTCTGAAAACTGAGACTTTTTTTAATTTGATGCCCGAAACCACAATCTTTGGATTACTGAACGAAACCCAGCGCAGATCGGGATTTCTTATAAATGTCAATGGGACATCTGTTATTGACATCTACATGAACTTGGCAGGTCTCAGTTGGATGATTTTTTTATTTGGACTTTTAATGCCATCTGGGTTTCAAAAATCTCAAAAATTTGAGATGATATCTTTCTGAGAATGGTGTTTTCCCCTTTAAAAGAGCGACCAGTATAAATCGGACTTAAACCAAAACCATACATTTCGTTCTTATTTATGTATTTAAATTACATCAAAAGACCTGCTGGTCAATGATATAGAAAATGTTTCCAACATAAATGAACTGTCTACTTAGCTGAGAGGTTCCCAGCAGTGCCACTAAGAGCAAAGAGAACAAGCTGCAGGTGCAGCCACATGAGCTGAACAAAAACAAAAATGTTCCAGTAACTATGGAAACTGCTTTCAGAACTGAACAAATACACTTAAAGCAGACTTATTACTTCAAATCAGGTTTGCAGATTTGGAAAACTCCCTGGAACTATTGCTAAATAATAGCACAGCATAGGGATAGGAAACCTAGAGCATAGTACGTAGGTGAATTTAATCTGCTGGAGTATTTCTGCTACAATAATGGTGTGCAATGTAAAGCAGGGACATTGGAAGTAGTAGAGTGAATTGCAGGGGCTATATTTGAAAAAGACATTAAGGCAAATGCAAAATACAAAGCTGCAATGTTTCAGACAGTGTAGCTCCCCCACATCTGTCACATTTGACTGATCAGGTATTTTATAACACGTGAATAACTGGGCTGAGAAAAAGATTTTAAAAATTATATGCATACACTTCCACTGTAAAAAACAGTGGCATAAATACAGAGGAAGCTGACATGGGGGTCTGCTCCCACACTATAGTTAAGACTATCCCCCCAAGGGAGAAGCTGGTCCCTGCTGGTGTGCCTGGTCCCTCCAGTGATGGGGTGGTGGGGTGAACCTGCAAACTGTATCTATTAAAATGGAAATCCACCAAAATCCACCAAAAAATGCAAATGTAAGCATTTATCAGTGTTTTAAAGTTAATTCAACTAACTTACAAAAAACATTATGTTTTATATATTTATATTGAAAATTTCTTGAGGTTACATTTACTTTTGCTATAGCTGCGTTTATTTAAAGCCTATTTAAAGTTACATTTCATAAACACTTATTCCTGTTCAAATCATTTCTGACATTTTGGTTTACAACACACCAGAATGGTGGCCTCAGTGACACTGGCTACTTTAAGGACAGAAATAAACTATGAAAATGTATTCCTTGGAAACATTTTCTGGCAAACAACACTATTCAGCCTTCTGTTGCTTCTGGGGACATGGAACAATTAATTTAAGAACTGTCAGTTGAAAATATCATTATAATTAGCAAAAATGTTAATATATTATAACATGATAATAACAATTATAATTATACATAAAAATATAACAATATTATTGAAAAATATTGACTAGATATCATACACCAATTAAGTATTTTCTTTACTGTTCATGAATGCAATGCAGTTTTTGCTTTATCATTGAACCAGATTATCTCTATTTACCAGTAGAGTTATGTTACCTGTGTGTGCCTTTCGTAATTCTGACCTTGCTGGATAATGAGTTTCCAGTTAACGGATCCCATGCCTGAAACATTGTATGAAAAACCAGGTGGCATTATAGTTTCATTTCAACCTTAGATCCTCAGTCAGCAAGTATTTAAACATGCAGGGGATAGAATGTTTGGCTAAAGGGTACATGTGTACAAGCAGTGATACATGCTTTGGCTGAAAGTTTTTAGTACAAAAGAATTTTTGCAACATAATGTTTAAAAAGACAGGGGTTTATATATCAGAGGAATCTACTATAATCATACACATACTGAGACATATTTTTGACAGTAATTGTGAGGCAATGCAATGAAAGCATATTTGTAACTCTAAGGATAATGGCACAGCAGGTGGAGAAAAGCCAAGAAACAACAAAATTAAAAAACCTTAACTAGTTTGACTTCCTTTTATGAGATGATAAGCAGGGACTTCAATTCTGGGATGGCAGTGGATGTGATCTCCTTAGACTTTGCTTAAGCATTTGATACAGTGCCACACAGAAGGTTGCTGATTAAATTAAGGAATTTTAGCCTGGAACATAGTACAACTATTTGTACTTGGATGAAGAACTGGCTAAAATATAGATTACATAGAGTGGTGGTAAATGGACCAGTGTTGTTAATGGAGTACCGCAGGGCTCTGAACTTGGTCCTTTGCTTTTCAACTTGTTTACTAATGATCTGGAGGTGGGCATAGAAAGTACTTGCTGATGATACTAAATTGTGCAGAACAATAGGTCTGCCATTGTGCAGTGATTTGACTAAATTGGAAAACTGGGCAGCATACTGGAAAATGAGGTTCAGTGTTGATAAATGCAAGGTTATGCACTTTGGAAAAAATAAGATAAATGCAATAAATGGTGGTGTGTTGGAAGTTTCACTAAATTAAAAGGATCTAGGGTTTTTTGTAGTTAACAAGTCATCTAATTGTAGGCAGTGTCATTCTGTGGCCACTGAAGCAAATAAAGTAATGTCTTGCATAAGAAAATGCATTATCTCAAGGGATGAATACATCATTTTGCCCCTTTATAGGTCCCTGGTGATTCCTCACCTGGAGTATGCAGTGCAGCTGGAGAGAGTGCAAAGACGTGCAACTAAACTGGTTGGAGGGATGGAAGACTTAAATTATGAGAGTAGACTGTCAACATTGGGGTTGTTTTCTCTGGAAAAAATGCACTTGAGAGGGGGATATGGTTACACATTAAACAGTATAATAGAGGATATTATTGACAAATAGCAGGGGACTTTCTTACCCATAAAGACTCAAAAAGAGGTTCACAGCACCAAAGGCCACACTTTGGACTAAAGTTTGAAGCAGCATAATTGGGTCTTCTCAGTAAGGGCAGTGAGGTTGTGGAATGCACTGCCAGGTGATGTTGTGACTGCACTGCCATGTGATGTGATTGCTGATTCTGTTAAAGCTTTTAAAAGAACAGTAACATTTTTTTTAATTTGTTTCTTTGTAACGAAAAAAAAAAACAACAACACAGTTTAAACTTTAAATTAGCTAAGTTTTTATCAAGAAATCCCTGCACAGAATACTCTTCTGAAATCGCGATATGGCGCTGATCCATCTTGCGGCACTCGATTTCTCCTCCCTGCCTATCTCCTATAGAAGGCAGGAGAAATCGAGTGCTGCATGATGGATCGTCGCCATATCACCATTTCAGAAGAGGAGCACATGCAGAGAATCGGCAAGTAATTTTTTAATAAAAACTTAGCGAATTTAAAGTTTAAACCTTGTTTTTTTTTCGTTATAAAGAAACAAAAAAAAACCTGTTACTCTTCCTTTAAGAGTGGCTTGCATGATTTCCTGAACAAGCATAATATCCAAGGCTATAGTGATACCAAAATCTATAGTTAGTGTATGAGTATATATAATTTGTGTGTATGGATAGATGCTGGGTTTCATTTGGAGGTTGAACTTGATTGGACTTTGATCTTTTTTCAACCCGGTCTAATTATGTAAATATGTAGTTATGTAACTATGTACTGTAACCTGTCATTGACATCTGCCTAATACTGTGTGTATAAGTGGATTTTGGTTAAAAAAATGTCCTTGTCAATATAAAATAGCATAGGTGGTCTCAGGCCAAGTGGTGTGTGGCATGTGTGGACAAAATGCCTACACCTGGAAAGCTTTTTACATTTTTTAAAAATCCACTATGCTTTTTTTAAATAACATCAAGTGAGTTCACAAGGCCTTTTTTCAGCATCATTAAATGTATAAATATAGATCTACCCCTCAGGTCTTTTATTGCATTTGTCTTCAATGGGGTGTTCACCTTCAAACACTTTTTTTTCAGTTCAGTTGGAAAGCTTTTTATGTTTTTCAAAAAAACACTATGCTTTTTTTTAAATACCACCAAGTGAGTTCACAAGACCTCTAATTTATTTTTAGCAATCATTAAAAATATATAAATATAGATCTGCCTCTCAGGTCTTTTATTGCATTTGTCTTAAATGGGTTGTTCACCTTCAAACACTTTTTCAGTTCAGTTGGTTTCAGATAATTCACTGGATATAAAGACATTTTACAGTTACTTTCTGTTTTTGATTTGTGACCATATTTCTAATATTGCGTAAAGTTTCATTTTTCACCTTTCACCTAAAGCAGCTCTGGGATCGCTGACTCTTTTTAACTGTTCTAAATTGAAACATTTAGCTGGGTAAGCTAAGAAATAAAAGATGGAAAGCAATTGAAAAAGCAAAAAAAAGCCATTGTTTATGGTGACCAATCTGAAAACAACTCAACTAAAAATATTTTTGGAACAACCCTTTTAAGCTTGCTATTGCCATTCCTTAAACAAATCATATTTACTGTCCTGAAACTTATTTACAAGAAGAGCCAGTGAGTTAATGGAATAGCTGTGAAAGATTTATATATTTTTTTTTTATTGAAACAGTCCTACTTGCATTTCTGGCATGGAATTAGGTGATTCTGAAAGCATGTTATCATTACCTATTCTTGCCTGAAACGTGTTACTGATAACATTCTGAAAGCATGTTATCATTACCTATTCTTGCCTGAAACTTGTTACTAATACCAGTCTTTTTGCCTATAAAAGCTAATAAAACAACAAAGAGAGCCAACTACTGCTTAAGGTGAGTGATGATAAATATTTAAAGGAGAACTAAACCCTAACCTCGAGGCCTAGTTCTCCTGAAGTCGACAATCATCTCTTTCGTTTTATCCACATTCAGTGACAGTTTGTTCTCACTGCACCAGACCACCAGCTGCTGAACCTCATCTCTGTACACCAACTCATTGCTGTGGCTGATGAGCCCCACCACAGTCATACCATTGGTGAACTTGATGGTGTGGGTTGAGCTGTATCATGCAGTCATGTGTCAGCAATGTGTACAACAACAGGCTGAGAACACATCCTTGAGGAGCTGATGATGCTGGAAACGTTTTCACCGATACGAACAGTCTGAGGCCTCTCTGACAGAAAGTCCAGGATCAAATTGCACAAAGAGGTGCTCAATCCCAGCTCGTTCAGTTTCCCACTCAGCTTTTGAGGGATGGTGGTATTGAATGCTGAGTTAAAGTCTATGAACAGCATTCTCACATAACTGTCTTTCTTATCCAGATGAGTTAGTGAGAGGTGGAGTGCAGAAGATATGGCGTCCTCAGTTGACCTGTTTGGCCAGTTTGCAAATTGTAGTGGGTCCAGTGAGCGGGGGAGGGTACGCTTGATGTGTGCCATCTCAAAGTATTTCTTGATGACTGGGGTTAGTGCAACATGGCAGTAGTCATTCAGGCAGGTTACTGAAGATGTATTTGGCACTGGAACAATGGTGGCAGACTTGAGGCATGTGGGGATGATCACCTGGCTTATTTATGTGTTGAAGATGTCAGTGAAGACAACTGCCAGCTGATCAGCACAGTCTCTGAGCACACGAACAGCACTGTTGTCTGGTCCTGCAGCCTTTCCTGGATTGACCTTGGTATAGGTTCGCCTCACATCGGCTGTGAGAGGAGGCATGACTTTCCTCACAGGCTCTTTGTTCAGCACGTTGAACCGTGCATGGCACTTGATCAGGTCCTCTGGGAGTGTGGCGTCTTTGTTGCTGCTTTCCTCGCAGGCTTGTACTGTGTGACAGCTTGAATACCTTGCCATAAGTTGTGAGTTGTCCAAATGGTTTTAAATCTTCAGTGTGTAGTACTGCTTTGCTTGTCAGATGGTTCGAGAGAGGTTGGCCCTCGCTGTTTTAAGAGCAGCTTTGTCCCCTGACTGGAACGCGGCATCTCTCCCTCTTGCAGCGCACAAACTTTTGCTGTAAACTAGGGTTTTTCGTTGGCCCTTGTGCCAGTGGTAACATTCTCTATGCATTTGTTGATGTAGCAGGTAAGAGTCTGTGTACTTCTACAAGATGATGGAGCCATTGTGGGTAGCAGACTCTCTGAACATGTTTCAATCTGTGCAGTCGAAACAGTCCTGAAGTGCTTTCATTGCTTGATAAAGGGGATTACCCCAAAACGTTGCATGCTGCATTAGTAATGAAGAAGCAAGGTTTACCTACTAGCTGTTCCTGTGTGGAGGTGATTTCCTTTGGATCAGCTTACATATTTAGGCCAAAGTGTGGTACTAACATCTCACCTCTACAATGTGGTTTTGAGATGGCAATTTCTTTCTGTGTTTTACCTTCAAAAATCATTGGAGCATGTTTACATAGTTGATAGGTTGCCATGGGCATCATGTCCAGAGATCTCCAAAGATATTTACCTCAAATGCTAGTAAACATGCCCCATTGTGTTTTGAAATCTTACAGGACATCAAGAAATAATAGTAAAACCACTTAAAACACATTCTTGGTGTGAAATGGGTAAATGCCAGTATAGTAACCAACATAGATACCTTATAATGTATTAGCACTCATAAGTATACTTTTAGCCATCAAGTCTAAAACACAGTTTGCAGCCAGTTGTCTAATAGCAGAATCTCAGTACTATACATATGTTAAAGGGGTTGTTTTCAGATTGTTCCTCAGAAATAAAGACTTTTTAAATTTACTTTCTATTATTTTTTACTGTTTTTCCAAATTCTAAGTTTAAAGTTTAACGTCTACGTCTCTGGTGTTTGAGTCTATCAGCTCAGTAATTCAAGTGCAGACTCTAAACCAGGGACCCCCAACCTTTTTTACCTGTGAGCCACATTCAGAAATAAAAAGAGTTGGGGAGCAACACAGGCACGCAAAAACTTTATGGGGTGCCAAATAAGGGCTGTAATTGGCTATTTGATGACCCCTATGTGAACTGGCAGCCTACAGAAGACCTTATTTGACAGTACACCTGGTTTTTATACAACCAAAACTTGCTTCCAAGCCTGGAATTCAAAAATAAGAGGCCACTGGGAGCAACATCCAAGGGTTTGGGAGCAACATGTTGCTCGCGAGCTACTGTTTGGGGATCACTGCTCTAAACGGTTACAATTATGCAACATTTAGTTGATACATTTCTCAGCAGCATCTTTGGAGTAATAGCAACTATTGTATCAAGTCTAAGAGCTGCCATTAATGAAAGCCTGGAATTCTACTCAGCAGGGACAGAGATAAGAAATGTATCACCTAAATGTATCAATTTAGAACAGTTTATAGGGTCGGCGACCCCAGTCCCAGAGCTGCTTTAGAAGGTGAAAAATGACACTTTACACATCAATATTAGAAAAACAGTGACACATAGAAAATAGAAAGTATTTGGAAAAATACTTTATTCCTGGTGAACTATCTGAAAACAACTAGTTGTTTGAAGGTGAACAACCTCTTTCAAGGACCAGTAACAGCAACATTTAAAAAAAAAAAATTGTTAGTATGCGAAGAAAAAGACACCAACACATATTAAACTTTAAAGTTGCTAAGTCTTTCTTAAGAAATAACTTACTTAAACTCCACTTGCACTCTTCAGAAAAGGCAATCAGCAATCCATCGTGCGGTGCTCGATTTCTCCTCTCTGTCTTCCTTATAGAAGATAGCCAGGGAGGAGAAATTGAGCACCGCACGATGGATTGTTGCCCTGTTGCCATTTCTGAAACAAATTTTTAATTTTTAAAAAGAAAATGTGTTACTGGTCCTTTAACAGTTCTAAATTGAGTACATAGTATCATTATGCACAGTGGAGGCCCCTTGCAGCTGCATCACTGACAGTGACATGTTTCTCAAGCATGTAATCTATGCTACAACTGTTTTTCATAGGAAAAAAATCTATTACTCTTATGTTGCTAATTTCATCCAAACATGTCGCAAAGACAGCTTTTTAGACAGAAGGAGGTGGGTGGGCATTGATTCCATTTGTTGATGTGAGGGTAAGAGGCAGATAATGGCATATGCATTTTTTCTAGTAAAACAGGCTGCATTTTACTTTTCAGAGATTCACAAAAAATTGTTGCTGGGGAAACAGCAAATTGCAAATCTATACTGGGTAGCGATGTTCACTCATCCTTACTTACCATTTCTAATTTTTATCATAGTTCTTACAAGAACAAATGATTATTATTCCTACTGAAGTTATTTGGTTTTTCCAATGCTTCTCACTGTAGGATGCAAGAGACCTACAATTAGAGACAAAGTGACAGTATAATAACAAAGGGTTTCAAGATGTGGTATGTATCTATCAAGGATTTAATTGTAGGTGGGCAGAGAATGGGGGGAAAGGAACAGAGAACAAGCAGTTCTCAAGAAATTTTGTTGAAAGTTTGTGTTTGTATATAATATTATGTATACAGTATTTATGGTTTAAAATATTATACCAAATATATACACATATGTATCAACAACAGAAACTAAATATTTTACATGCTGGTTGCAAATCACACATTTTACTATTTTTACACATTTATAACAATTGTGGTTTTTACTATAAATCTTAAATTGAATAAAACAGAGGTGAATTAAAAGCTCTACAATACTTATTTACACACGTGTATATGTGAGCATACTTACACTAAGTTACATTGCACAAAAGAGGGGGCCAGAGTGTAGCACATAGCTGTCTTAAACACCTTCCCAATGGCAGTGTCAGCTGAAACATCCAGGAAATAGAATCCCAATGTTAGGATTTTAATGTGGTTATATTATGAATGCTTCAAAGAAGCAATAAGAAACATAGACACAGTAACGAATAGTAACAGAATCTCTGATCTTCAGGTACTTTGTAGAGGAAGATTCCCTGCGGACAGAACCTGGCCACATGTTCCTGTATGAGGGGGCTGCCATATTTGTAGAGCAGGAGTCTGTTAGCATTAGAAACGGTAACCAATAGACTGAGATGGGACAGCCAGGTTGGCAAAGTCAGAGTGTCAGGCTTAGGAACTACAACTAACAATTATATAAAAAAATAAACCTCTCAGCAAAAAATTATCAACATGACGTATAGGTAACATCTAGGGGCAGATTTACTAATGGTCGAATTTGAATTAAAAAAAAAAAAAATTCGAAAATTCGACCATGGGAATAGTGGGGGGGGTTAAAATCCTTCGAATTCGACTATCGAATTCGAAGGATTTTACCGCAATTCGACCGATCGAATATAAAGAAAATTTTTTATTTGATCTCAGCTAAGGAATGCCAATTTGGTAGCTTGATCCTGAAGAAGTAGGTGGTCGAATAAAAATTTAAAGGGGAAGTATTCGACCATCAAATATTAGAATATTCAAATAAAATTTTATTAGAATATTTGAATCATTCGAATTTGAATATTCGAAGCTCGAATTTGCCTAATTTGCACATTCAAAGATTCAAATTTAAATTAAATTCGATCGAACTTCGAATTATTCACGTGAATTTTGTAAATCTGCCCCTTAATGCACATTCATATGTTAAAATTTTTTATAGTGTCAGTATCACTTTGTTATTTCCTGGAAAATGTAAGTATATCTGTGCAGCAAACTGCATATGTGTGGCCCTTAAAGAGCAACTGCAAACTCCGGCACGGAGCTGTGGTGTATTACACCGAGATACAAGTCCAGATACAGAATAGTCTGTCTTCTTGAATCAAGAGACCCCACTTTGTGAACTGGGTCGGCCTAGACTTGCCCATCCTCTTTCTGTCTCCCTTCTCTGAGCCAGTCGCTGCAAAAATACAGTGGGGCTCTGAAAGCATTTAGGTAGCTGGGATCAGTTTTCTGGGGTAAAATAGCCCACGACACAATCGCAGCTCACGAGTGTGTAGTCTCTTTTGGCAGTTTATTTTCACTTACAGGAAATGAGCAAACAAATTAAACCGTTCAAAATAAAATCCTGGCCACTTAATGGGTTTCTAACTAACACAGGTCAGTTTTCCTAACTAACCAGGAGTAGGCCTAACACCTATCTCCCCAAAACAGATAGTATCCAAACACAAACAAATTCCCAAAGCTTGTGGTGATTTTCAGTCTCCCAGGGAGCTCCCACAGATTGCTTTTTCTGTGTCTTTTTCCAGACTGGAGCTCTACACTCTGGCTTGAGCTGCCTTTTTTAATTATTCACCTGAGATGCCTCAGGACAACACAAAACACCCAGGCTGGACTAGGAACCTGGGGCATAAATAAGCTCCATCCTGGCCTTTTCCAGATATCCTAGTAGTGACCTCACCACAGGCTCATTTACACTGAGCAAATTTGTCCCTGGGCAGTAACCCATAGCAACCAAGCAGTGATTAGCAGTTTTCAGCCAGCTGCAGGTTGAATACTAAAGCAATCATCTGGCTGCCATGGTTTACTGCCCAAGTGCAAATTTGTGCAGTGTTTATAAAAAAAAAACGCACAGCGCAGGGCAGACAGTAAATGAAATTTGCATAAAAGGAGCCTGGAGGGAGGCCCTGAAACAGCAGGCCAGGGTGGATCCCGCATCCCTCAATCGGACCCTGTTTGTTTGTGAAAATCTAAGAGATATAAAATCAATATAATTTCTTGTGGTTAATAAACTAAGCCCCATCTGTCCACATGTTACATTAATTAATAGATAGAGCATCTGTAACTGAATGATTTGGCACTTGTAATCTTAAAAAATGCCATGTGCACATGGTGCCTCAGATGTAACAAAAAAATCAGCCCAGTCCGTAGATCAAAAAGCTCAATTTCTTCATTGCTGACCCTGGCAGCCAAAAGACTTGATAAAGGGATTTTGGTCCCATAAACATGTTGTCATGTTACAAATTACTGCTTTTTGGGGTTTTTTTTCACATATTTTTACCTTTTAGAAGTACAGTGTCTGCACAGTGGCACACGTTGATTGCATGAGCATCAAACATTTTCAGTTGGAATGTAGAAACGTAAAAAAAGTTTAATATAGGTTACACATGAATTTTTTTCAGCCCAGCTTCAGACTGGGGATGTGTGGGCCCACCTGGGCAACCACATCAGGGGTCTGTACTCCACCCCCAGGGTACCCCTCTAGACCTCCACTACCCCCACAGGCTCTCTGTCCCCTTTTCACCCCTCAGAGCATACCTTCTTCATGCACTTACAGTATGTGTATTATTTTATCTGCGGTTGGGTGGGATTAGGCCAGGAAGGAAGTGGCTCTACCAGCTGTGGGGAGCAGATCTGGGCCAGCCCAGGAGGGCTGCCGGTCCATGGGTTTTTTTTCCGTTGTCCCACTGGCCCAGTCTGACCTTGAACATTCCCATTATATTTGTTGATCCGACACCATCCTACAGAATATCCTGTGTAGTTTAGCCCTTACAGTCATACTCTGGCATTTATAAAAACTGTCACATACTGGCACTGGTAACCCACAGCAAACAATTAGCAATTAGCTTCTTTTAGAAAGTTGAATGACAGCAACCAACTGATGGGTTGCCATGAGCTACTGACCAGTGATTTTAAATGCCTTCCCACTACTCTGAGATCCCCTTAAAGGAAAACTGTACCCCCAGAATGAATACTTAACCAAGAGATAGTCATATCAAGTAGCATATTAATTAAAGGGGTTGTTCACCCTTGAGTTAACTTTTAGTATAATTTAGAGAGTGATATTCTGAGACAATTTGCAGTTGGTTTTTCATTTTTTATTGTTTGTGGTTTTATCGTTATTTAGCTTTTTATTCAGCAGCTCTCTAGTTTGCAGTGTCAGCAATTTGGTTTTTAGGGTACAAATTACCATAGCAACCCTGCTGATTTGAATAAGCGACTGGAATATGAATAGGAGAGGGACTGAATAGAATGATAAGTAATAAAAAGTGGCAATAACAATACATTTGTAGCCTTACAGAGCATTTGTTTTTAGATGGTGTCAGTGACCCCCATTTGAAAGCTGCAAAGAAAGAGAACAAAATTGCATCATTAAAAACTATGAAAAATAAATAATGAAGACCAATTGAAAAATGTCTTATTTTTGGCACTTCTACAATATACTTATACAAGTTAACTTGAAGGTGAACCACCCCTTTAATTTTACCCAACTGGAATGTATACAGTATTTAAAAACTTTGCCATTTTACATATTTTCCCTTGATCTCCCAAAAATAATGTCGCTCTAACTGTAACAGGAAGAAGTGTGGGAGTAAAAGACAGAACTCTGCCCACTAATTGGCTCATGTGACCTAACATGTATGGTTTGTTTATGGGCATCGTAAATCGAAGGATCACGGGGGAGGCCCTTAGTTCTTAAAATGGGAGATTTCTATTTTTGATTACCCGGCACATACTGCTTAAAATGTATATTTTTATGAAAATGGTTTGTTTAGATGAACGTGGGTTTTACATATGAACTATTTTATGTGATTTATACAGACCTAAATTGTTCAAGTGTATAGTTTTCCTTTAGTAACTGTGATTGAGGAGATCACAGTGCACACTTGAGAAATCAGTGTGGAAAGCTTTCCTCAAATATTACAGTTAGTATCCCTCTGAGAGAGAGAGAGAAAGAGAGAGAGATCGAGAGAGAGAGAGAGAGAGAGAGAGAAGGAAGGCCTTTCACAATTGGTAAAATGCAAATGTGTGTCATGGTGAAAAATCATTTTATGCCTGCATTTTCTACGTGTGAATGTTTTTTCCCATGCATTTTACAGTTTAACATATTGAAAACCTTGTCTTTTCTATCACACATGCATCCCTTTGAGTGGGTGCATGTCTGTGGCTTCACTGGCAGTGCAGATGCCCCTCACATTATTGCTATTTATCTGGCCATGTACTGTAGTTTGTGTATAGAAGCAAGCACGTCATAGTGGTAAGTCCACATCCCACCTGCCAATAATTGCTACCTAATGCTGGATCTGCAATTACCGACTCATTTTCTCTCATTGTGATTCAGCTCTGTGACTGCCCATCAAGTCTTAAATCAACATTAATCACTTGGACATGTTCCTGTTTATTTTAGTTATTATCTGTTTTCATCTGTGGAAAGAAACGGAATGAATGTGAATTTTTTTTTAATTTAATGATACTTTCTTGATAATGATAGTTTTCATATATATGTAGGAAAGTACTGAATCATCACTATGCCAGCAACATAAAATATAACATAAATTAAATTAATTTGTTTAATATAGCCCATAGGTCTTCTCCAGGGAGAATGAAAAGGAAAGGGCTGCATTTTGCTCTACTTTGATGAAGTATTTGAGCAAGTTTCTATCTCCTGCTTGTGGATACTTTGGCCACTGTCGTCAGGTCTTGCTCGTGTACCTGCCACGTATGTACGTGCTATGTATGACTGCTACTTTCAAAGGGAAAGTACTTTGTGGATATATGGGCTCTTGGGGCAGGGACATTGAACTGAGTGATTCTGCATTTATTCAAATGGTGTGGAATGTGGGACTGTGTCATTGAGAGAGTTTTGGTTGCCAATCATATTTGGCGCCACCAGGAGCTTTTTTCATGCTTGTGTTGCTACCCAACTCTTTTTACATTTGAATGTGGTTCAAATGTATAAAAAAAAGTTCACAGACCCCTGTGATAGAGCATTCTATTTAGCCACTAGTGTTGAACATTTGTCATTACCTATATGTAACCCCTTTTTGGCCACCCCCCTGTGCCAAAGGTTATACATAACACCATTTGTTACCAATCACAGGTCCTGAGTCCCCTTTACTAGGTGAAAGGGTAGTGGGAAGACTCCTCTATAGCAGTGTCTCCACCTAATGGGATCCGGGAATACACCTGCAGTTGGCCCATGCACACACTTCAATACATACACTTGCTTCATTAAAAATATCAGCTTTATTCAAATAAGTGAAGATTAAAGGGGAGATAAGCTGTAAAGGTACACATGTGCATGTAAAAGCATGACTCACTACCCTGGTGACCCTGTGCCAATCCTATCCTGGTAATTCACTACCAGGCAAAGTCCTGCCCTACTCCTTTCTGTTCCTTTTACTAACAAGAGCACAAGTGGTCCAGGTAACCCTATTTTCACAATTACCCTTCCCGATGGACAAGGTAATGGCTCCCACTTGGCAGGCACACAAACAGTCTGTGACACATTAGAAACCCCACTGGATCCTTTACCCTTTCCTATACTCTACCCAGGCAGACTCACTCAAAGGATCACACATAGAGCTGGCAAGCCCACACAGAGTGGAAACAGGCATCCACAGCAATGAGAATCTTTATCCAAGAAATGCAGCTTTGATGAATACATAGCTGAACTGTAGCCCCCAGCACTGTCTATAGTGCAAGCATTTCCACATTTAGTTTGGAAAATCCAGAGCTCCAGACAATTCTGATTAAGCTCCCAGGCATGGGGTCACCTAACCCAACCTCAGACACCTCCTGCCTATAGATCTTGGCTGTTGAATTTACTCTCTCCTCCAAGAAGTAACATCCAGCAGTAAGACAGCAGAAATCTGTAATGGCTGACTGAGCACATGGCATCTCTTTTTATAGTGGTGCAGTGACTTCCTTTTGGATCAGCCATGCTGCACCAATCCAAGGGCTCTGTCCCTCAGGAAACCCTGTAGTGAAAGTCAGGGTTTCTACCTCAGACCAGAGGGGAATTAACCCTACAGGTCCCTACATATATTGTTAAAATGCTTGCGGATGCTTCTTTTTAGGTATGTTTGGTCTGGCCCATGTATTGTATTACACTTGTTATTTCATGTAATTAAATAAATCACATATTTAGAATTACATATAATATATTGATTAATATTATATTCTCAAATATTACTAGTTGATGTAAACATATTCCAGATTTTCAGAGTCACATCTACAACCATTATTAGAATCTTATTTTGTACTAATCTGTTTGTAAAATAGCCAGATTTTTATTCAAAATTCGTTTAATGCTTTCGTATTGGGGACTAGAAGAAATGCTCAAATATGTCTTTATATTTATTATATATTGTTTGGCACCTGTTGTCATGGATACAGTTTATAATGAGGGGTAGGGCAGTCCATTTTGAGGTGCCCAGTGCAGTGGAGAAAGAACTATTTTAAAACCACAGCATTTTTCTCTCACCTCCCTCACCCACCCACAGAAATGCATTAGACATTTTGTAATGTTAGACACTTGTCTAACATTTAGATAATTCAAACTACAGTATAACTGCATATAGCACATTTCAAAACAATATTATTTTTTGGTGCACTGGGAAATGGGAATTAACCTTATGTCCCATACTGCAGCTGTATACCATTGCTGTTTGGGTTGCTGCCTTTTGTTTGGGCTAAGAGGTACATGGTAGTCAGTGGGCTATCTTCGCATCCTTGGAGGATGGAGAGCCATTAGCCTTGTTTTCTGCTGAGCACACTTCTAGATTGATTAAAAGAGTAAGGCTTGAAAATTGAATCATTTGATGGTTCAGATCTCCAGGCAGCTACTTAATAAGTAACTAAAAAAGTCTATGACTTTTCCTATCCACTCAGTTATGAAGTATTTAAAGACTAGAAAGTGAAGGAACACTGAAAAGGGTCTATCTATAACCAAGAGACAAAAGTTGTTGTTTCCTATTCAGGAAGAGGAGCTACAGTCTTGGAAGGCACCCCCTAAGGTTCATGTGGCCAGTCTGCTAGTCTGTCCACTTATTCTGGTGGAAGATTGTCCTGGATTAAAAGATCGGATGAATTGTAAAATGAAGTATTTACTCAGAAGAGCCTACACTAAAGGCACAGCTATTTGTAAGCCATCTTTGGCTAACAACAAGCTTTCTCTGGATGAGCTACTGGCTACAATCAGTAAGCAGTAGATTTCTTGTGCAATACATCTATTGAGAGCATTAACAGTGCAGCCAAAGCTGCTATCTACGGTAACTAGAAGAGCAATATGGACATTGTCATCTGATGCTACATCTATGTTACAGTTTGTGTGCCATGGTGTATGAAACGGATCACCTATTTGGTTCAGAGTTGGGTGAACTTCTAGAATCACTTTCTTGTTCTAAATTAAAGTGTTTTACTCATGAAAATTCCTCTAAGAGGCACAGAAATTCCTTTTTTTATCCAGAAGATCATCACCTAGAAAAGATGATATACAGAGGGAGAAGAAAAGGAATGAGAAAAAATATTTTGTTCTATTAGAGCATTCAACCTCTCTAAAGGGGAGAGGGGATCTGAACCTTCACCTCAAAGAAAAAGTTTACTTCCTGTGGGAAAAACATTTTTTTGTCCAGAGTGGGAAAAGGTTGTTTCAGATACATGGTTCCTTCAGCTGATTGAGGCTACGGGAGTTTTTCAGTTGGTTTTTTTCAAAAATGTATTTTTACTCCCATAAATTCTCCTCTAAAGCAGTTAGCTCTTGAAAATGCCATTACAGAGTATATCTCTCGAACTGGTTCCGTCACAGGAGATACACCTGGGAACTTATTCATAGGCTTTTTTTTGTACCCAAACTCAATGGAACTTCATTATAGACTTAAGCTACGTCAATCAGTTCATGTGCAATAAGAAATTTTGAATGGAAAACATGTCCATAATAAACATCTTGGACAGAGGTGACTATATGGCTTCTTTGGATCTCTACAAAGATGCATGTCTTCATGTTCCCCTATATCAAGTTCACATAAAGTTTCTTTGCATTGCAGTATTTATCAATGGAGTTCTACACCAATACCAATTCAGAGTGCTGCCATTCAGAATAACAACAGCACTCAATGGGGGAGATTCATCAAAGAGTGAGGTTCCGCCACTCAAGGGAAATTCCACAGCTCTCAGTTCATTTCTATGGGATTTCGAAAGGCGTATTTATCAATGGGAGAAGTGAAATTTCACCCTTTGATAAATACGCCTTTCAAAATCCCATAGAAATGAATGGAGAGCTGCGGAATTTCCCTCTAGTGGTGGAACTTCACTCTTCACTTCAATCTTTGATGAATCTACTCCAATTTGTTTACCAAGATTGTGACATCCACACCAGCAGTGCTGAGGGAAGAGGGGATATCTCTAATATAATATCTGGACAATTGGCTGAAGAAACATCTAAACAGAACCATCAGGCTGCTTCAATACCTAGGCTGGATAATACATTTGGACACATCTGCTATGATTCCAACCAGAACAGTCCAGTTTCTAAATTTCATTATCAGATGAAAATATTCTTCTATTTTTCCCCAGAACATCAAAAAGTAAAATATCAAAAAGGGGTGGTTCACCTTCAAGTTAACTTTTAGTATATTGCAGAAGGGCCAATTCTAAGAAACTTTTCAACTGGTCTTCATTATTTATTTTTCATAGTTTTTTAATGATTTGCAATTTTCTTCTGTTTCTTTGCAGCTATCAAATGGGGGTCACTGACCCCATCTAAAAACAAATGCTCTGTAAGGCTACAAATGTATTGTTATTGCCACTTTTTATTACTTATCATTCTATTCAGTCCATCTCCTATTCATATTCCAGTCTCTTATTCAAATCAATGCAGGGTTGCTAAGGTAATTTATACCCTAGAGACCAAATTGCTGACACTGCAAACTGGAGAGCTGCTGAATAAAAAGCTAAATAACTATAAAACCACAAACAATAAAAAATGAAAACCAATTGCAAATTGTCTCAGAATATCACTCTCTACATTATACTAAAAGTTAAGTCAAAGGTGAATAACCCATTTAAGGAATGACAATATAATGTACAATTGCCCTTCACTGGTTAAACTGGTATGTTTGCTTAAGAAACACAGCTATACTTTATATAAACAAGATGATGTTTAGCTTCAGTTTAGCCATGGGGGTTAGCCATTCAAGCACATGATACATGGTAGATAACAGATAAGTTCTGAAGATTTCCATTATATAGTACAGAGCTTATATGTTATTAGCTTTTTATCATATACCTTTTCTCATTGTTCTGCTTTCAATGGCTGCCCCCATGGTTGCACAGTAGCTTGTTTATATGTACTATTGTAGTTTTACCAATGTAGTGCAATATTTTCATTATTTTAAAAGATTTCAATGTTTTTATTACCGTTCCTTTAATAAAGGTGTTAGGCCTCATGATATCATCAATAGAAGCAGTTCCCTGGGTGAGTGGTTGACATGAGGCCCTTAGAAGAGGAGATACGTCTGAGATGGGATCGAAATATTCCCTCTCTATATCTGTCTCAGTGGGGAAACACTATCCATATTGAGCTGGTGGCTTCAAGAGAAAAAAATCTGTCACATGGTCTATCCTTCCAACAGCCAGACTGGATACTTCTAACTACGAATACCTCTCAGTGGGGTTGGTTAGCTCATCTGACCATTTAACTGCATTTGGACCTCCAGTAGAAAGTTCCATGTCACCGAACTTCAGGGAGTTGAGAACTGTCTACAAATCCATTCTAACCTCACAGCATCAGTTGAAGGGCAAAAGTGTAAAAGTTCTAAATTCACAGCATCAGTTGAAGGGCAAAAGTGTAAAAGTTCTAAATTCACAGCATCAGTTGAAGGGTAAAAGTTATTTCAGACAACTCCACTACAGTGGCTTACCTGAACAACCAGGGGGGAACCAGAGTTCCCATTTTCTACTAGGAAACCTTCAAGATCTTGAATTGAGCAGAGAAATAAATTCCCTGCCTGATGGGTATGTCTCTAGCAGAAGCAGAATAAGAGAAGGAAGAAAATTGTTCAGGGGATCCTTCAACCATAAATATACTCAATGGTCTAGCTTCTTGTATTTTAAAGGGGAGTTCTCTGAATGAAAGGTCTCTCTGTAATTTGTGTCTGCATACCTTAAGTCTGCTAAAATGTAATTTAAACATTAATTACACCCAATAGGATTGTTTTGCCTTCAATAATAATCATGCAGTTCAGCTGCCATCAAGTAAAATGTACAACCATTAAGTTGTTTGCTTTTAAACAGCAGAAATTCTACCTGCTGGTTGGTTGCTATGGGTTACTGCTCCTGGTCAAACTCCATCCCTCTAGCATCCTTACTTTCTTACCCACATAGCTGTTTCTATTTATTATTTGCTATTAAAGCATTCTTTGAACTGTTTGAAATGTGTATTACTTTATGATTCAACAGATCACCAGTATGTAAACCCATGTAAGCTTGAAACATATATACATTTTCCAACCAAATAATTTAAACTGCCTAGAAAATTACATTTAAACTGTACTACAATATGATCTCTTAAAAGGATGCTTATGAACTGGAAAGAAACTAGAGCATTTTTTAAAGAAATTACTGTCATATTGATTGCCTACTGGAACTTTCTCCCCTAAGGTAAGTGCGTGGACCAATTTCCATCCATACCCTATAATATTTGCAATATCTCCATTAGAATCCAGTATATGAATTGCTTCTTAAAGACGCACAGCATGTGCAATTGATATTTAACACAAATAAGCCTTGGTGTATATACCAAATAGCCAGGTATATTTACTAAGATCACTCACATTGTAAATAAGTAGTAAGAAGCATAATTTTAATCATCCAAGTGTAGAAGGGTAAAGGTTTTGCCAACCTTTATGTTCTTTGGTCCTCTAAGCATAACTTAAAGACAGGACCAGGATTTATTTAGTGAGCAGCCAGTGACTTCGATGAGGAGACCAGGAGGGTTAGTACCCTATGGTGACAAGTCCAGTTTAGGGACTCAAGTGGTTAGGCACAGGGATAGAGAGATCCTTGGAACTTGGGAGCCCCATAAGATTCACCTTCAGTGGGGATTGTTCACCAAAGACAGCCAATTCTACCTCTGGAGTGTTGTGAACATTCATCCTGAAAGTTGTGAGTATGCAATGGATTATTATTTGCTGGAAACACTTATTTAGAGAGCAATTTAACCCATTCCATTGTTTATTTGTATTTAAATGGTTGATAATTAATTATGTCTTAGTTGTAGTAAAATGTATACATTTATGTGCTCCTTAACTGTAATCTTTGTGAAAAGCCATCATTCATTCTTAATCCAACAAGAAAGTTGTAATATTGGTGTGTAGGCAGAAATCTCAGGTAATTTTGCCTGGTCATGTGCTTTCAGAATGAGCCAGTACTGCACTATGGAACTGCTTTCTACCAGGTTATTGTTACTCCTACTAAATGTAACTGAAGGTGTCTCATTGGGAGATGGATTGTTACTATTGAGTGCTATTTGTATATCTACCAGGTGGCTGTTATCTGGTAACCTTCCTATTGTTCTCCTGATGGGCTGCTGGGAGGGGGGTGATATCACTCCAACTTGCAGTAATGCAGTAAAGAGTGACTGAAGTTTATCAGACCACAAGTCACAAGTCAGACTGGGGGCACCTGGGAAACTGACAATATGTTTAGCCCCATGCACGATTTTCAAAATTAAATATAAAAATATCCATTTGCTATTTTGGATGGAGCAGCACTATTAACACATTTTGAAAAAAACATGCTTTCCCATGACAGTATCCTTTTAAGCACAATACAACTCTATGCTTTAATAAGTACTTCAAATACCAGTTGTAAAAAGGAATTCTTATTGTGTTTTCATAGGTTTTTTTATACAATTTAATTGCCATCGAAAATGTTTATGAATTTTTTTTGGGCTATTTATATTATTACATTTATTTATTGTTAATGTATAATGAGAAGCTGGCACTGTTTTTGACTTATGTAATTTATTGAACATTGATTGACTTAAAGGTATTGAGATTGTTTTAGTGTCTAAACCTAATTTAAACAACTAATATATGTTTTGAGAATTTTCGTGCTTTTTTCCTGTTAATAAAAATGGCAACAAACATAATCTTTAACAACCAGGCTTGTGAAAGACCAGCAATAAGATAGCACTGTTCAACAAATTGAAATGAAGATCAATGGCAAATTGCCTCAGACTATCACTGTCTATATTATCCTAAAAGTTATTGAACAGCTAATCTATCCCTATAGTAAATTAGTGTTTTTTTGTAATCTCAATAATATTTTATAGAATATTCATTTTATAATTGTGACAGCTTTGGGCTTTTAGTTAGGCTAAACTAGTCAGTACTACTCACTTCATTGTAGCATGACTCTAAAAGAATACTATGTGAAAAAAGAAAACTTTTGCAGGCAAGCTGTTACAATAAACATATGTAACTGTTTTTTACAGTCTTTTTGTTGATTTTGTATTTATTGCATAGAAAAGTGCACACCTGACTCACGGTTATAGTTTTATCTGATCACTGAGCCATTCACTTGGCATTACTTTTGGTAGTCCAAAATCAATAAAAAATAAACTGGAAAATGGAAAAGCAATAGTCTTGAATCTAGCAATAGTTTACAAAATGGGAAAAATCAAAACACTCAAGAAACGTAAGCTCTATGTACAAAGAAGATTTTGGAAGATTACATTTGTGAAAGCATAAGTCTAATTAAAAAGACTGTATACCCTATTTATCAGTAATATTTATAGTCCATACAAGATGGATAAAAGAACGAGAATTAAAGCATGACTGTTATAGCCAAGTTGGAGTAAATAAATGTGAAGTGATGATGTATCAGTGAAAACAAATATATTTCAAAGTGGCAGATGTATTTAATGTTTTTTCAGTAGTTTATCAATTTACAGTGAGAACGGTGTGTCTGCTTTGACACATTGCTGTGAGGTTGCACAGACAGGAAAGTGTTTTTTTAATTGTGCTAAAATATCAAAATGATGCTAATTCTTTAGGTTTCCCCAATTTTAATTTTAGCAAATCATCTGGCACATTTTATCTCAAGAAGCCCATGACACTGTAATGTAGAAAGTTTGACCTAGATTAGCAATCGTAACCTGTATTCTGGGGAAGAGCCTATCATACTGCAACTGGTCAGATTTTTTAAAATAAACATATCAATGGGTTACTAGGTACAGTGAAATTTAGACCTTTTATTACATTACTCTGAAAGGGTGTTGATAAGTTGTGCCCCCCCCTTGCTGCTATAATTACTTTTACTCTTTTGGAAAGGTTTACCCCTAAACACGAACACTGGAACATTTTCATGATCATTGTGGTAGGATTTTGGTAGCTTCTATTCAGCCATAAGATCATTAGTGAGGTTGGACTCTAATGTTGTGAATTTATGCCTAACTATTTGCTTATTTATCGTGCTGTGTAAAAAGCAATTCGATTTCAACAGTTAGAAAACAAAAGCAAATATCTGATTGTTTACTATGAGTTACATGACCGGTAATGGTTCTCTCCACGTTTTACGCAGCATGATATGGACCCCCTAGTTGCAGTCTCTTCCATCCCTTGGGTGCTCAGTTGGCCTGAGGTCAGCACGCTGTTTAGATCAGTCACGTTATCCCTCTCTCATCTTGGCAAACCAATTCTGTACATACCTCACTTTAAGCCTGGTTTGTTATCATGCTCTAAACAAGAAAGGACCCCAAACAGTTTATAGAAAGATCCAAACCCAGACTCATCCACCATACTGCCAGGTGGGGAAGGGTAACAACACTATAAATAGCATTTCTGCTTTTAGACCTTTTTAGGTATTCATAGTTTTTAGCACAGCTTTCAGTACTTTTTTTCATTCACACTTTTTATATTTGGGTCTTATAATAAATTCAGTGACAATCATGATTGTAAAGCTTGGTTTCAAACACCTACTAAAACTACTCAATTTTGACCCTCTATAAATGAGCCTCCTCTTGTTTTAACTGAGGATGGATAATTTTAGAAGGGGTTTCCAGATACGCATGGCTATATATTGTGTCCAGATGTTTTGCCCATATTGTAGACCTGCTTATTTTTAAAGGTGTGGATCACTTTTAAGTTAATATTAAGTTAATTTAAATCACTTGCCTTTTTTTCTAACACTTTCCAGCTTTCAGATGGGGGTCACTGACTTCATCTAAAAAACAAATGCTCTGTAAAACTACAAATTTATTGTAATTGCTACTTTTTATTACTGATCTTTCAATTCAGACCTTCTGCTATTCATAGTCCAGTCTTTTATTAAATATTGACCCTAGCATCCAGATTTCTGAAATAGCCAAACTAATTCATACAATCTTACATTTTCCTGACATATATATTATTGTGTGAATACAACTTTAATGCAGATATTATTATTATTATTAATAATAATAATAATAATAATAATATGCTAAAACTGCTTTGGTATTTACCCAGGAGCAGTAAACCATAGAAACAAATCAGCTAGTAGCATATACTGCTGACCTGTTTAAAAACTAAATCTTCTTGGTTGCTAAATGTTACTGAATAAGGGGCAAACCGTGTGTCTTTTATAACACAAGGGGCTACTGCTTTAAAAAGTTCCCTAAACAGTTCTTTAATAAGGGTTAATGTTTATATTGTATAATTCTATAACTATTGTAATGGTATGTTGAATACAAAAACACAAATGTAATAAAAAGTGTCTACATTACATAAGTTTCAAGTTTTTTTAATGTTTGATTTGTAATGATTTGTGGTATGTAATCATTCAAAGTGGTTGTAGCAACAGGGCTTATACGTCAATTTACAGTGCTTCTGTATAAGTTTTGGCTGGCCACAACAATATGCTGGATAATTGCTATAAGTAATTAAGAAATTGCTAACTATATTCACTGGAATCATTATTCTCCTTCACATTTATTGCACACCATACAGCAGACCATGAACCCCCATCCCCCTCCAAAACCGATTTTCTAGGCAGCTGTATGGGCGCACAAATGACCAGCGGTGCGGACCCTGGTGCAATCGCATCCCCTGCTCCCCCAGTAGTTCTGCCACTGCTGTTGTCTACAGGAGAATTTGATTCTTCTCTTGTTTAAATACAGATGTATACACTCGGATACAAATAAATATATATATATATATATAAAAAAATCGCGGGAATTCGCCGCAAATTTGCCCCTGGCGAATAAATTCACCCATCACTAGTGATGACCCGGTGCAGGGTGTTGTAGAACTGGAAGATTAAATACATAGATGCCAGACTGCAGGGTATAAATCAGCTTTATTCCTGGCTGCTCTCTCCATGCTGTTCACTCCTCCTCCTTCACTTGCCCTTCCTGTGTCCATATCCTTTCTCATTTCTCCATCCAGTGCTAAACGGCTAATGCAACAAAATGAACATTTAACACCACAGGAATATATGGAACAACATTACAATATGCATTAAACTAATTGCAGGTCTCAAGATTACTGTATCCTTAGATATTATGGTTGTCTAAGAAGTAGGGATGGCGCGAACCGCGGCAAAAAAGTTCGCAAACACGTTCGCGAACTTGCGCAAAATCGCGAACGGTTCCCGAACGGTTCGCGAACCCCATAGACTTCAATGGGAAGGCGAACTTTTAAAGCTAAAAAAGACATTTCTGGCCAGAAAAATGATTTTAAAGGAATTGTTCAGTATAAAAGTAAAAACTGGGTAAATAGATAAGCTGTGCAAAATAAAAAATGTTTTCAATATAGTTAGTCAGGGGAAAATGTAATGTATAGCAGCTGGCGTGACTGTAAGTCTAACCTTACAGAACAGGAAACTACTTCTTGCTTTTCAGCTCTCTTGGTTTACACTGACTGGTTACCCTGGTTACCAGGCAGTATCCAATCAGTGACTAGAGGGAGGGCCACATGGGTCATAACTGTTGCTTTTGAATCTGAGCTGAATGCTGAGGATCAATTACAAACTCACTGAACAGTTATGTCCCACGTGGCCCCCCTTCAAGTCGCTGACTTACTCCGATTTAGAGAGCTGAAAAGCAGGAAATTGGAAACTGGCTAATATATTAGACATCCAGTCATTCCAGCCTTTATAGTTTGCATTTTTCCCTGACTAACTATATTAGAAACATTTTTTACTTTGCACAGCACATCTATTTACCCAGTTTTTATTTTTACCCTGAACTGTTCCTTTAAAGGGTGCAACGACCTGGACAGTGGCATGCCAGAGGGGGATCAAGGGAAAAGAAAAATCCATTATTTTCTTATGTCAAAAGTGTTACAAAGTATCTTATCTGCACCTGTTAGCTGTTCTGGACTCTCTGCCAAAAGCCAATTAAGTTCAAATCTTTGCTTCTTTTTCTGGCTGTTCAGTGCAGAGAAAAGAGGGACTTTCCAGTACAAATGAGGGACAGAGGGTTGAGCTCTCAAAAGAGGGACTGTCCCTCCAAAAAAGGGACAGTTGGGAGGTATGCACATTTTTTTTTTTTGGTCCAGGGGGTGTGTGGGGGTGGTCCAGGGAGATCTTCCTGATTGGCTGCCATGTATCTGCTGGTCTGGGGTGAGAGGGCAAAAAAAAAGCGCCAAAAAAAATGCGGCTAATTGACGCGAACCCAAAATGCGAACGTCGCGCGACGTTCGTGAACTTTTGGCGAGCGCGAACAGCGGATGTTCGCGCGAACAAGTTCGCCGGCGAACAGTTCGCGCCATCCCTACTAAGAAGTAATCCTTTAAAAGTCATTAATAGAATCAGCCATCACAACATCATCTTGAAGGACATTCCAGAACCTCACAGTCCTCACCGAGAAGAACCACCTATGTTGTTTCAAATGAAAGTTCAGTTCCTCAAACCTAATTGATGGCCTCTGATACGTTGTTATTTTCTATATGACAAAGATCCCCTGCTTAATGTTGATAATGTCTTTAAATTTACTTGTATCAAATATTTAGGTCCCCTTGCACACACTCTCTTCTTCAGAGATGAAAACCCCAATTTCAATAGTCTTTCCTCATAGTTTACTTTTCTCATTCAAATTTCTCCAGTTTAGTTGCATGCTTTTCCACTCTTTCCACCTCATTAATATACTTTCTAAGGACTGGGGCCCAAACTGTGCTGCATACTCAAAATTAGACTTTACCAGTCATCTACAAAGTGGCAAAATTATTTCTCATTCCGTGAATCAAGGCCCCTCAAGTTCTTAGTATACCAATGAGCAGCAAATACTTGCTATTTCTTGTGTCCGTATCAACATAATAATTCATATTTTGAAATGTAATTATTTAAACCAAATAGTTTTCTTCAGTCCCTTGCTCTGTTTATGGAAAATCAGAAGTACAGTATATACTAGACATCTAGTGCCATCTATATGTAATATTTCCTGATGGTAAGAAATTCTCATCCATTAAAGGCCCAGTAAAAGCAAAAATATGAATGGGGTTTTGTTTGCATGTATTTATACAGGTAAACAACATTTTAAACAGTACATGGAACTTTTTTTAAAATGCAGGAAATTCATTTTTAGAAATCTCAATTATTTGAATAAAATGGAGTCCATGAGAATTGGCCTTCCCATATTTTGGAGCTTTCTGAATAACAGTTCCCATGCCTATACCCTAAACTGAAGCACAACTAAAGTTTAAATGGAAAACCTGCTGTGTAACCACATGAGCAGCCATTCAAATGGAAACTAGGCTATGGGAATAGCAGATAACAGGCTGTATACAAAACAATGGTTGCAATTCTTGTACAGTAAACAAAAAAGGATTGCCTTAAAGGCCACTCACGCATAGTTTGAAACAAAAGCTCACCCTTGGGTGCATGCCACTAGAATGCTGCATAACAGTTCCCTTCAACATTAAACAAGCTCACCAGCAATCTTGCTTACAATCACCAAATATTCAAATTCCAGGAGCACACACCGGATGCTACAAAGAGTGCTGTGTTTCAGTTAGACTAATCTGGTATATCCTGCTGAAATTTGAATATTTGCTCAATACAGGACTACACATGTTTTCATACAAAATAGGCCAATTTTCAGTGGAACCATTAAAGCTTAGTACTCACAGTGATTCAGCTTAATACATTTACATATTCCTGTGATTAAGCCAGATCACTGTAAGCAATAGATTTTTATTGAGGCAATCTTAATCTTTTACAAGAAGTCTGTTGCCTGAGAAAGCACAGAGTTAACTGTGGGCAACAAATCCTACCGTGTGCCATCTCCCTAAATATTCCTGGAACTATAGTAGGAGGATTGAGAATGCAGTGCTTTGACATATTTATAAACATATTTTGAGCTAAGGAAGATTCTGTCTATATGACAGGAGGGCACAAATGGCAAACCCAGTTTTACCTTTTTATTTTGAAAATGAAATAGGGGCAATTGCAGCCTTGGCTTCTAATGAACTTGAAATGATACAGGTGAAAGGATAATGCACAGGAGATTTTATCTTTATTTTGTGATGTTATACACAATAAACTCACATGATAGCATTGATTTTTACTTAGATAAAATACATTTATAGCAATTTACAAATTTTTCCAGTTTGAAAACATTTGCATAACATTTTATTAAACACATTACTTTACATAGAGGATTTCTTGTTGAAAAACATAGTCATATTTTATAGTCTTTATTCAATAAAGCACAGCCTCACAAAGAAATTAGTGCCCTCTTTAGTAAGTAAGAAAATTAGAAATTTAAAAAGATGCCATCTGGTAACTGATTGTTTTGAAATTAAGGTATTAGTATAATGTAAACAAAGGTGACATTTACAAAAGGCATTTACTTTTATCAAATATCTATGCAGGTGTCTCTTTAAACAAGTGATTAAATTTATTTTATCTGTAGTCTGTGTTTCACAATATACTATGATTTAATATGAAATTTATAAAAAAACGGATTTTGGCACTTTAAGTATAAAATGATTTACATGAAAGTGATTCACGTAAAGAGCACAGTTTCAGGGATTGCTGAAACACTCAGAAATCATGTTAAAGACTTTGGAAAGATTGAGCAGAAAATATCTCATTATACCTGAACTGTACAGAGTTTTGAAATCACCTTAACCATAGTTCTATATTAATTGATAAACTGCTGAAAGATGTAAGGGAAAAATGGTATGCCAAATGGGCAAATGTAGTTACTTACATGAATGGATATTATGAAATAATGAATTAAAGGTTAATGCTTACTAGCCTAGTCCAGTTAGAATAATGAAAGATTTTGGGTTACTTTACTTGCACAGACATTGCCCATGTTATAAAATATCAGTTGTAGAAACCGTTTAAGCCCTGAAACATCAGCATATAGGCGTACACTTAGGGGCCGATTTACTAAATTCATGTGAATGATTCGAAGTTCGAACGAATTCTATCGAATTTCGAACGTAGGATTTATTAGTTTGGTCGAATATGTGAATTTTGGCATATTCGATCATCGAATAGGGAATGGTCGAACGATCGAATACATTCGAATAGAGTCGAATGGACGAATATTTGATCATTCGACCAGCGAAGGATTTTAATTTTTAAGTTTCTTCGATTGCCTGCTTCGGCAGATTGGACCTACCGAATTGCAATAGAAGCCTATGGGAGCACTCCCATAGGCTTCTGAGACTAAGTCCTGATCGAATAGGATTCGTACGATCGAAGTCTTCGATCGTTTGAATCGTACGAATCATTCAAATGATAGAATGATTTATTATTTCAGTCATTTGTATTCGATCGCTGAATGATCGAATAAAAGGTAGCCTAGAACTATTCGATTAATATTCGAAAATCGAATGCTAATGTAATATCGAATAGAAACAAATTTTTTTTGGGGAATAGTAGTAAATTTGCCCCTTAGACTGTGTTGTTTATTAGCTATTTGAAGGCATGTTGATGTTTCTTGCAGTTTTGCAGAATGCAAAAATTGTTACAACAAAGTTAAAAATGCTGAAAACAGAAGCAAGTCTCTCTTAGAGAAAAATACAATACCATGGGTTTACTGGGGGCTTAAAACCTGCAACTTTTGATAATGTGTCTCTACCAGTGATGAACAAACATTTTTTGCAGGTATGGATTGGTGGCAACATAATGTCTTTTGTTTCATTATTTCATCATCAGCTGTAAAAGGTTGACTTTAGCGTATTGACATATTTAGTGCTAGAAAATGCATTTTTCAAATGATCGCTGGACAGATTAGTTCATCATTAGTCTCTGCTTGCTATTAGTATTAAAACAGATTATTGTAGTTTCTACAACCATTGTCATATCTGTTCAGGGAACACTCAAAAAGAAAGTTTTATTTGCTGAAAAACAGCATAGAGGGTATAAAAGTACACGTTTCTTCAAAGTAAGAAAGCAGACATGAAATTGTAAAATAATATGATCTTTCCCATAAGGACAAATAACTTAAAATATTATATATAGCTATTTATGATGTTGGTCCATATCAGAAACAGGTGCAAATTATATTAATTTGAAGATGACCACCTGATCCTCAACATCAGCTCTGCCGGCACCAACCTTAATTTGACACATCAGTGAGTTTAGCTTCGTTTCCCTGTGGCCAAATATGTAGCATAGAGAGTGTGGACATTGTAGAAGGATATTGATCTACATGTGCTGCACACAAATGTAGACATGGGGGTATATTAATTATAGGGATACATTCCTCATTCCCCAGGTTCCATATATAGAAATCTGGATTTAGAATGTTTTGGAAGGATCTCTTATCTGTACTCTTTAATCATTATACCCTTATGACAGCTTCCATTACCAGTTTCCTCTGAAGTGACAATGCAGACTGCCAGCAGTCTTAATATGTGAATTCCTGTTGCATTCATTGTCTTGCAACAGTAGTTTATTGGCTTCTTGAACTGTCAGTTGGAAAATCAGTGAACTATCAAATCTGTCAGCCAGACCTGCCCTGAAACTTTCATCTACTGTTTCTGTGAATTAATTATGGTGTATGTATACACTTTCTGATATAGTGAAAATGACTTATAAGCAACCTGTACAACTTCTGAACTGACATTGTTTGATTAAATGCACTGTGATGTAACCGTATTACTAATTACCAATGTTAGAAATTGTCCTTTGCCAAATGTCACAACTTACATAACTGTTACCATATTGCTTTCATATTCACACAAATTCCTTTATTGTGCCTTTCTTTGTGCTACCATGTTAACCTCTTTAACTTAATCATTTTCTATGGAATTCATGTAAACCCAAGATCCACTACTTGGTGCTCCCAATAATATCCACTGGTTGTTCCTGCAGTATTCTGCATTAATAATAGGTGACTTTTAGTTAGCTGCTTATAAAAACATTAAAGTATACCTTTGCAAGTAAAATACATGAAACCCTGTTTTGTGCGAGAAATAAGGATAAAAACATTCAGAGTCTCTAAATTCTCCAGGAGATGCTGTATCTGTCAGTAGGAATGTACCTAATATGAGCACCTTTATTTCTTTAGTATGAACTGCACTTGATAAATGTTAAGCAGAATACAAAAATTATAGCTAACAAAAGAAACAATAATACCATGGTGAATAATATCCACACTTTGTAAAAATCAACAGTGTATGGATCCACACCAAAATCTCGAACGTTAAGTGTGATTGACCCACATTTACAAAGCTGTATTTCCTATTCTATACAAAGGCAGTTGCTACTACCTAAATGAAGCAAATTGACTGCCAAAAGAAGAACACATTAATATTCCTTATGTGCTTTAGCTGATATGCTATCTAGACTTAAAGCACCACATTTCACTTTTAAAATTGTTGTTTAGTGCATAAACTGTAAATATTTGACATTAAATAAATCTTTTTTTACTTTTGCTGCGAAAACTATAAATTCTTAGATTTAGGTCATTATATGTCTGAATTGGCACATTCATAAAATAAAGTGTCTAAAGTCTGTTACGCATTTTCTAGATGGATCACATTTCTTCCTATAGTCACTTTTTTATTTAAGGAAATTGATTGTATAATGCGTTTAATTCTTCACATTGGTTTGACTTCTATGCGTTGTGCTTTTTTCAACCTTTCTGCACAAGTTCCAAATTTTCCATTCTTCATCATCAAAGTTTTACTATTGATCATTTGATCATTAGTAATTTGGCACATGAAATACTATTTCTAGCATTATCTCCCAAACTAATAAGAGCACAAGCGTTATCAAAGTAGTATTGATTCATCTTAAACCAATGGAAATCTTACATATTGTTTCATTCTTTGTAGGTGCGAGTGGGTGACGATCCTTTGTAGAAGATGTTTCGAGTGCTCTCAGGGCTGTTACTCCTCTCTGGGATTAAAATGATATTGCCTTTTCTTCTTAGGGTAGAATCACGGCTTGAAGCAATAGATACAGTCTCTGACCCAATTTCACTTCCCTCCACTGGTGTAACTCGTATTGTAGTAATGCCATGAAGAAGGTGATCGTTTTCTATGTTGCTTCTTTTTCTGTCGGCTGTCCCAAAAGTGTCTTTTAAGGATTCACAACTCTCAGAGTCTCTGTTGAGGTCATTCAGCTCATAGGCTTGCCTCAAGGTACCTTTCTCAGGAGCTTTCCATTTCCAAGATCCACTCCCTTCTCCCTCCAAAGGCATTTGGATCATTGGCCTGTTGTTTTCTGGGTGGGCTTCAATTCGTACAATATTTGTTGGTTCATGTTCTGTGAGAGCCTTGTACCTGATTGAGCCAGTGCAACTAACTGTGCTTCCTTCTGAACTCTTTGGACTCCCTTGAAGCATTCCTTGCTGCTTGGACATGGCTATTACCTGCATGATTCTTGGTTGACTATTACTTCGACAGACCACACTTTTCTCAGCGACTTTTAGCCATTTTGATCTTGCAGAACTACATTTTGGAGATGTTGTAATGAAATTCTCATGAGTTTCTTCAGGAATATGCACTAACTGGGAAGATCCAGGTCTTGACTGAATTGAGACTCTTGGCCCGCCAGGTATGCCAGTATTGTTACAGCCTGGAACACTGCCAGGTTGCAGTTTAAGATAAGAATTGCCTGGTCCAATGTGCTCTCCATTAACACCAACCCTCACTGGCTCAGAGCTGGACCTCATTTCTATTATCCTTTGTGGGGAAAGCCCAGCCTCTGTCTCAATGACCTGCAAAGACAGCTTACGACTTTCATTTTTAGTCTTCCATTGGGATAGGAGTTGTTTTGAGCGTGCTGAATCCATTGATGCATGGATTGTTGCATTTCTTCTAGCTGGATCCTCAAAAGCTGATGTATGTACCCGTGGCAAAGTATTGCTGAATGTTACCATGTTCTCCTTTCCCATAGGGCTTTGTGGTGTGATTACTTCCACATCTGTGCTTGCTCTTTTAATATTTGTGAGAGAGCTTGATTCCCTATGGTTTCTAGTCAAGAGATTTTCTGCATGATGGGTCGAGATGCCATCTATGGCGTTGCCATTCTTTCCTGGTAGAATCCTATTGGCATCTTGACTTATTTCTGTTAAAGATCTTAAAGGTTCTCTAATTGGAGGAGGTGGCTTCTGAGGAATGTTGTCTTCACTTGGTTGAAAGTTTCCTACAGCATAAAGTCCCTAAACATTGGAAAATATGGATGATAAAAGCATAATTAAACGTAAATTAAGACTGAATGTAATGCAGTTTTATGTAGTGTCGTCCCCATTCTACTATACTTGTTATGCATTTTATGGTCTCAGCTTTCATGAGAGTAGCCTTTGAGACATAATGTAGCTCCATTATAGACAACAAAGTGTATTATATAATACAACTTTTTATTTATGAGGGTACATTAATTAGAAAAGAAGAAAGTCCAAGGTCCATCTGTGTGTTTACAACTGTTTTTATAAACTGTCAAGACATTTCACTTTGCAAATGCATAGATTCAGGCATGTCTTACACTTCTTAAATACAGTGTAAGTACTGGACTGTAAGTAACTTATTGTAGTGCACAACTAACCTACAGTTCCAGTCTGCCAAGTAATTTTGCATTATGCCCAGTCTAAAAATTTGACTTTGGAGTATATTAACTACAAGGAAAAAATAGGGCTTGACACAGATTACAGAGAAGAATACTCTATTTTCACTTTGCATATCATTTTAGGATAATATTTTTCCTAGGATAAAATTAAGAGTTCTATAGAAGTTGAAAATAGAAAGCTGAGAAATCTCCCTGTGTGGTAAACTTTGGCAACCTCTTTTTTTTGCTCTTTGATAAATATGCAGTATATAACTAGAATGTATCTATCACTTTTTTTATCTGGAACATTTTTACTCAAGTAATTTTGCACATAATCTAACTTTGGTTAACGTTTACGCTGGGAATGTTGTATACAGGTAGCATAGACAGTCAAATTCTAATGATTTGAATATTCAAATTTTATTTTATTAGAAAATTCGATGGTCAAATACTTCCCCTTTAAATTTAAATTCGATCACCTACAGTACTTCGTCAGATCAAACCTACCGAAATGGGGATCATTCCCTAAGATCGAATAAGAAAAATTCGATCGATCACTTAAAAATCATTCGAATATTCGATTCAAATTCGATTCGAATATTCGGTCGATTGAATTTTCCATATTCGATCGATCAAATTGCGCTAAAATTTTTTTATTCAAATTAATTAATTAATTCCCCACTATTCCCTGGTCGAATTTTGAATTTTTTTTTTAATTCGAAATTCGACCAATAGTAAATCTGCCCCATAGTATCTACAATACAAAGTCACATAATGTCTCCTTGTGAAATTAATGGCGTATTATGTGCCCTGCTTGCATTACATGTATGTACTCCATTTGTGAATTGTTTTTATGTTATAGACTTATATACTTAATAATGTATGCCACTGCCATGTACTGTATATAATTGTAATGATTTCCCACATAAATTCCTTACCAAATATATAGCAATGCCTCCTCCCAGTAAAAATCCACTGTAAACATCAATAGGGTGATTCTTGTACTGTGTTATACGTGTAAGTCCACATATAATCCCACATATTATAAAGGAGAACACCAACAATGGTTTCAGTAACTTAGAAGAATCTGTTAGTGTAGCATTGAAGTACATCTATGAAAGAAATAAATGGAAAAATAAGATATGGTTATGAGGAATGTTTTTATGTTCAATATAACATTATTGTTATGTAATATTTAGTCATTGACAGGGTGGACTTCTATTCAACCCTAATATGGAAGCCCTTCAATCTGAACTAGCTTCTTTGCACTTTCCCATGCCTTCTTCAATTAATTTTTTAATTCTGGATTATGCAAGAAATACTAGTTTATTTCTTCACTTTAAGGAAGTCCCAGATAATTTGATCTAAATGCATAACATCTGGAAAAGTTGGAATTGCCACCCTCATCAGGTCAAAAGACAATATAATGTTGGTGGTACAGGTGCTAACCTTCAGGAATAACCGGATATTTGTACAATTTTGCAACACAAATTGCTTGTGACATTACATTGGTACAATCCTTTTGCCCAAGGTCATATCATTTAGATCATAATGCAGAGCCTTTGCAGTTCTAGGTTGGCCAGTGAACTGGTATAGGTATGGGACCTGTTATCCAGAATGCTCTGGACCTGGGCTTTCTGAATAAAGGATCTTACCATAATTAAGATCTTCATACCTTAAGTCCACTAGAAAATCATGTAAATATTAAATAAGTCCAATAGGCTGGTTTTGCTTCCAACAAAGATTAATTAGATCTTTGTTGGTATCAAGTACAAGGCACTGGTTTATTATTACAGAGAAATCGGACATCATTTTTAAAAATTGTAATTATTTGGATAAAATGTAGTCTAGGAGACAGCCTTTTCATAATCCAGATCTTTCTGGATAACGGATACCTTACCTGTACAAGTTATTACTTCACCCAGTTCTTGTTTTAGCTTATCTACAATGTACTTTGATTAAATTAAACCAAATTTGATTTGCAAAAAAATTCACATTCAATTGGAAAAATGTATGCCTTTATGATTTCCTACAGATAATTATGGTGCATCCATATTACAGAAAAATGTGCATTCAAAGATATAAATCTGTATACTGCAGCCTATTTTCCAGAAAAGCAAGACAATGGGGCAATATACTCTATAATTATAGGTGCATGGACATTTTCTATTTTGAAGTTGTTGAAAGAGTTCTGAATACAAGTCATTTCTGTGCATGGTCAGTAAACATGTTCGCGAACTTCCGGACAAAAATGCAAACGGTTTGCGAACTTCGCGAACCCCATAGACTTCAATGGGAAGGCGAATTTTAAAAGCTAGAAAAGACATTTCTGGCCAGAAAAATGATTTTAAAGTTGTTTAAAGGGTGCAACAACCTGGACAGTGGCATGCCAGAGGGGGATCAAGGGCAAAAATGTTTCTAAAAAATACATTGTTGACACAGTGCTGCGTTTTGTGCTGTAAAGGGCAGAAATCACACTACGTCACTCAGGTGATGTTTCTGGACACGGAATGTGAAAAAGCTCACACAGCTACGTGGCACTTGGTTAAAGACTGGGCAAACAATGCCTACAAGGTCAACGTATACACTACTACAGCAGTGGATACGGATTACGGAAAATATTATTGCTGCTTGAAAAACGTCACTCAGGATGGTGTTTCTGGAGACGGTATTATTATTGATATTTAGACAGAATGTGAACAAGCTCACACAGCTAGATGGCAGTTGTTTGAAGAACAGTAGATTACTAGCCAGCAAACTTACTATCAACTGTCCCTCAAATCACTAACAGCTCTCTCCCTACACTAGCTCTTCCAAGCACACACAGGCAGAATGAAAAAACGCTGCAGGGCTTCAGTTTATATATGGAAGGGGAGTGGTCCAGGGGGTGTGGGGGTGGTCCAGAAAGGGGGAGCTTCCTGATTGGCTGCCATGTATCTGCTGGTCTGGGGGAGAAATGGCAAAAAAAAAGCGCCAGCTAAGGCGAACCCAAATTGGCGAACGTCGTGCGACGTTCGCGAACATTCGGCGAGCGTGAACAGCCGATGTTCGCGCGAACAAGTTCGCCGGCGAACAGTCTGCGACATCCCTAATGGTCAGGGAAGAACTGTATATAATTCAGACAACACGGCTGACTTATATACAGTTCTATCCTGACCATGCACAGAAATCACTTCTCTTCAGTACACTACAGTACAGTACACTCAGGTTTGGAGGGCAAAACAGTTATTTGAATCTATAAATGAGGGTTTTTGTATATTTTATCCATTGATTTGATAAAGAATAGAGCCTCACCTACATCATTATTAATAATAATAATAATAATAATAACAATATGTGCTTCACCAAAAAAAAAAAAAAAACAACAAAACAAAACAAAAACACAGAAGGACTGCATTCTCCTGTAACATGAAGTGGGTAAATGTGTGGGACTGAACAGAACATGCCTGTTTTCTCTGAAGAATTAATTGATACTTGTGCAAGGTTGGCTGCCTGCCTTGGCAGCTTTCACCATTTAAACGTAGGAGGAAAAAGAATAATTTTCAGCATAGTAAAAGCTTGTCATTTTGTCAATCAAAGCCCAATCCTTGCTTCTAAATTTAACAAAATATTTCATATACAAAACTGTCCCTTCCCTAGAACTTCATGATTGAGTGACTTAAGCTGGTGAACCTCTGGCATGCCATTACCATTTATTTTAAGCCATAAAAAAGGGCTTACATTTTTGTATCCCACAAATGTCTCTCATAATAATGATTAATTTTACAGGTAAAAAAGAGCACCAGATCATTAATTCAATTGAAGTTATGTTCTAATGTTTTTTCTGATATTGTTGGTTATTTAGTTACATGTTAATATGTTAGAATTCCATCACACTGCAAGTGGTAATCAGTAGACTAATTGGTTTAGACAACTTCAGTGCGAGGTGTACCCAGCAGCGCTCCTATTCCCTGTGGCGCCACTGCCAAGATGGAGGTGCGCAGGGGATGCACACGTCGTTATGCAGCGTTGTGACGCTGGTGAGTCAAACATGCGACGTCAGCACTTCAGATGCGCAATGTCAGTGCGTCCATTTGGTGCCAAATCCCATTTTTAAAAAGTCGCCAGAGCCTTCATTTATAGGTTATATTGGATGTTCCTGGGTGCTGTTCTAATTGCTATTGATTTTCTGGATTCTGATCTCGGCTTGTTAAATATCGGCTTGAACCTTTGCTGCCTGTACCAACCTTTTGCCTGAACCTGACTACAAGTTTGCTGATCCCCTTGGATACCATGTACTTGGATTCTGCCTGATGCTTACTCCTTGGTCCTCACTCCAACCGGAGCTGCTAGGCCCTGACAGTATAAACAGGCCATGGGCCCTTCTGAGGAAGCCCAACTGAACTTTGGGAGAGCATTTGACGGCTTAACATCCCACATGGATGCCTATGAGGCACAACAAACCCATTTTGGACAATTGCTGGAAGCCATTCTTGCTCACCTGTCAGCAGCTCCTGCGTCAGCTCAATCGACTCTGCCGCCATCTGCTCCATCTCCTGGCCAGGAGCCACGAATTCCATCCCCTCCACACTAAAATGGAAAACCCCAGTCCTGTCGAAGATTCGTGAATCAGTTAACCCGCACAATATGTTTCTTAGCAAGCCAAGGTGGGGTATGTTATTACCAGTCTAGAGGGTAAAACTTTAGAATGGGCATCTCCATTGTGGGAAAAAAACTCTCTGCTAATTCATGATGCCAAAGCTTTTCTTCAGTCCTTCCAAGCAGTTTTTGATGCCCCTAGTCGGGTGGCTACTGCACCCTTGCAACTACTGCAGATTAGTCAAGAGAGTTGGAGCGCCAGTGGAAATACCATGAACTTCAGTACCCTTGTGGCCGAAACTAATTTGAATAATGAGGCTTACCATGCTGCATTTTATCAAGGACTTTCTACCTGGTTAAAAGATGATTTGGTCTCCAATGATCTACCTGAACAATGGAAGATCTCATTGCCTTGGTCTTTAGGGTAGACACGAGTTTGCACAGCTTTAAGTATCCTCTAAGATGCTTGAAAGTCAAGCCTTCCTTGATTGCGGTGTAGCAGGAAATTTTATGGATAAGTTATTCGCTGAAAGTCCCAACATTCCTCTTCAACTGTTCCTGTCTCTTACGCTACGGGTCTTGGCTATTGATGACAGACCACTTCCCTCTGCCTTAATCTCTAAAGCCACAATCTATCTACCAGGAAATACTTTCTTTTCTGATTATTAACTGTCCATCCACTCCCGTGGTTTAGGTCCACCCTGGTTGCGGCTCCATAATCCAGTCATTGACTGGGCAGAAGTCAGATATCCCATTGAAGTCCTTTCTGCCAGAAGCACTGCCTTCCTTCCAGTTTGTTGCAACGGGTGACTTTTGCGACTGTGGATCTTCATTCTATTCCTCTCGCATATCAAGACTTTTCAGATGTCTTCTGTAAAAGATCAGTTGAGACCCGTCCTCCTCATTGGCCCCATTGATCTTCTTCCTGGCATCATGCCTCCCGAGGCCGTATTCTCTCCTTCTGAGACTCAAGTTTTGAAGGAGTATATTCAGTAAAATCTTCAGCATGGCTTTAGCCAACCCTCTACCTCTTTGACTTGAGAGGGGTTCTTCTTTGTAGAGAAAAAGGATGGTAGTTTATGACCATGCATTGACATTCAAGGTTTACACAAAATTACCTCCAAGAATCGCTACCCCCTTCCACTAATCTCAGAACTCTTTAATCAACTTAAAGGGGCCAGCCTTTTCAGAAAGTTAGATCTTCGGGGAGCATATAACCTAATTCGTATCTGGAAAGGAGATGAATGGAAGACGGCATTCAACATTCATGATGGGCACTACGAATATCTTTCATGCTATTCAGGCTTTGCAACACACCTCCCATCTTCCAGGAGTTTCTTAACAATATTTTCTGGGACTTGCTTGGTGTAAATGTTGTTGTGTACCTGGACTGGCAATCTGCAGTGGCCCCTTCTTATCAGTACTAGAGCCATAGAAAGGTCAATTGGCTTTGCTAATTACTATAGACAGTTTATTAGGAATTTGTTTCAATATGTTATTGAAGAAATAGTTTGGCTGTTTACCAGGTTCCATCCTCCAAACCGGGTCCCAAGTTCAATTGGCCCTTTCAAATAATAGAAATGATCAATCCTGTGGCAGTTCAGCTTCAGTTACCCCCAGAGATGCGAATTCCTAATGTCTTGCATGTGTCTCTTCTCAAACCTGCAGTGTTAGGTGATTCCTTTTCTCTTCCTCTTGTTCTTGTAATTCTATATGGTCATCAAGAATTTGAGATTGAAAAGATTTTGGACTCACAAATCAATATTTAGTCCAATGTAAAGACTTCGGTCCGGAAGAATGCTCCTGGATAAAGCATTCAGATATTCTTGCTCCTCTACTTCTACGGAGATTTCACAATCAATTTCCTTCTAAACCTGTACTTGGTGGTCCTGAGGCCCCCCATGGGGGAGGGGGTACTGTGAGGTGCGCCCGGCAGCGTTCCTTTACCCTGCGGTGCCCCTGCCAAGATTGCAGCACCCAGGGAATGGGCATGTCTTGACATGGTGCTATGATGCAGGTGTGTCAAACATGCAACATCAGCCAGTCAGACGTGCAACGTCAGCTCGACGAATAAGCAACGTCAGTGCATCCATTTGGTGCTTAAATCCTATTTTTAAAAAGAATCAAGAGCCTTCATTCAGTGCCCATTTATAGGTTCTGTTGGATGTTCCTGGGTGCTGTTCTAATTCTTACTAATTTTCTGGATTCTGATCTCAGCTTGTTATATCGGCTCGAACCTTTGCTGCCTGTACCAACCTTTTTCCTGAACTTGACTATGAGTTTACTTAACCCCTTTGATACTGCGTTCTTGACTCTTGTTGCTTCCTCCTTGGTCCTCATGCCAACCAGAGCCTCTAGGCCCTGACACTTGGGATATGTGCTGAACATTTTGTACTTGAGCTATACAAGAGAAAGCAATTTAATGTAGGGTGGGGGAAGTGTATCCTAATGAGATAAATATCTAAGAACAAAGGATAGTCTTATCCACCCTCATAGTGTCATAAAAGTCACTATGGTGGGTGAGTAATAATAGAATAAGCTAAACTACAAAATCAATTTATGTTCAATATAAAAATATGTACAAAATACATTATTCTCCAATATTTTCTATTGTGATTTTCTATAAGTACAGTATTCATAATTAATTGTGAGAAATGGAAACTTACACTTAGGTCAATTTGAATGGGAGGGGGTACATATAGCTCATATATACAGTATGTCTTTATAAGAATGCTTGAAGTGGCCACTTATAAAAAATGGCCAAGGAAGTACAATAAAGACAAACTATGGCTAAATGATTGATACACTGATATTTTCTTATACCATCACCATTTCATGAGCTGAGCGGAGCCTTCTCCTTGACAACCACGGGACTATACAGAACATTACAGTATGACACAGAGTTAACAATGTTGGAGGATGATTGTTTATCATTCACTTTTAAAATTTAGATATGTTGATTTATCTCTCAGGTTAGTTTTGGTCTATTTTAGGTCAATTTTGAAAACTTTTTTTGCATAAAATATACAGACAGACAGATAGGAAGACAATTTACTTACAGAAATGTAGACAGCTGCAAATGCTGCAAGGGTGGCATGCTGAGAAGGAAATGACTTTCTGCCAGAAAAAGACAAAAATTTAAGTATTTTACACATAATTGTAGAAGATAACTTTAATAGTACAGAATTCATTGTACAAACAAAGGATACATTGTGACATGCTGTGCAGTTGCTTTATGTGTTAAAGGTGAACTAAACTCTAAAAATAAATATGTCTAGTAATTACTTATGTTATATACTGAATTTATTGAACCATCCTAAAGGTTTTGCATCTCTACAGTAGTAATGATCCAGGACTTCAAAGTTGTTACAGGAGTTTCCCATCTTGGATTTCGAGTGTATGTAACATGCTCAGTGGGCTTTGAGCAGTTGAGAAGTTAAGCTTAGGGGTCATCACAAGCTATCAAGCAGAAAATTAGTGTTGCCTGTCATATAAGCTAATGATATAGATAAATTATTTACTAACCAGCCCTATATTCTGACATATATATATAAAGTCCATACAGAGCCGGCACTACTCGTATAGCTGTGTTAGATGCCTGGGTGCTAAACAGCAAAAAATAGAAAATACAAATCTTCAAAAAAGGTGAGCACTCTAAGGACTTATCAAAGGATTAAGGTGCAAGTGCTTAAATAAATTGTATATACAGATAGATACAGTAGATAGATAGATAGCATATGCCCCTAAACCAGGAGTGTCCAAACTACATCCCGCGGGCCAAATGCGGCCCGCCATGCATTTTTAATTGGCCTGGTGCAAGTTGTAAAAAATATATATAATATGGCCCGCACATTCCTCAGCTATGCGAGGACTTTCAATTGATGAGAACCAAAAGCTACCGGCTCGGTCTATTCCCTCGATGACAGTGTTTGTAAGGTGCCTTGTGATTGTGCCATTGGGGACGTTACACTAGCAACAGTGCTGCAGCAACAAAAGGGCCTAGGGCGTTCCGACTGGTGGAATCAGGAATCGCTCACTGTGGTGGCGCAGCTTGGGCACCGGGGAGTGGGTTGATGCTGCTGCTGCTACGCGGGTCTTTTCAAATATTAAGTTTTCTGTTGCAGCGCTATTAGATGGGAGGGCTTCTAGCAGGGGAAAGGGACAACACAGAGCCTGGCAGTGAAGGGGCGAAACTGGAACCGGAGGGGGACTGAGTCAGCAGGGGAAGGGGACAAGAAGAAAAGCTGACCTAGGGGTGGCTAGTTTGTAAATCCGGGCCTGCTCTCAGTCTCTCCTTGTTGGGCATCATCATGTCCCTGCTTACACTACCTCTTCTCTTCATCAACCTTGGTGGAGAAATGCTTAATATTCTGGATCAGCGACTGTGGGCTCAGAATATTCCTCCTGACAAAGCAAAAAATGGTGAGCAACAAATCTGTCATGTAACCCTGCTGCCTGTTAGAATATCGCCTAAGTCTGTGCTGTGAATGTGACATGAGAAGGGGCAACCTTGACAAGGCTACTGGCTATCGTACTTTTCCTTATTCAGGATTTAATAAAGGGTGCAAGGTTTGTGTATTTTCTTTTACAAATTAAAAGTGTTTGTATATTTAATTTGCGGCCTCCAGACTTTTTTGGTTTTTCCAATGTGGCCCTCGAAGCCAAAAGTTTGGACACCCTTGCTCTAAGGTGACAAATGTTTTGTTCTTGCAACTTTTTATTACTTTTTCTTTCTATTTAGACCATCCTCTATTTATAGTCCAGTCTCATATTCAAATCAATGCAGAGTTGCTAGGTAATTTGGACCCTGATACTGCAGGATAACCAGTATACACAACTGGAGCATTTATTAGATACAGAGCATGTTCCTGTTGTCAGTAAGATAAATATCCTTACCTTAATGCTGGGGAGGCCCCTTTATCAAGGGTAGAATTTTAGTCATTATAAAAAAATTTAAAACAATTATTTAATGCTGTTCCTCTAAAACCAAGAATGCCATGAAGTTATTAAAAGATAATAGAAAAAGCAAGTATGCTGAACAAGGCACAAAAAATCAGAAAACCTCGAAAAAAATCAGAAAACCATCTAAAAGTAAAAAATTTAAAATTTTAGTTTTTTTAAGAAATACAGAAAAACCGCACATTTTTAGAGATTTGGAAAAAAAAGACAGTTGTCTACACACTAGGTGGACTTAGACTACAGTACATAAGGCCTGCAGGCAGTTAAATTGTCAAGATTAGTGCACATGCTGTATAGTAGCTCATGCTACTTAAAGTTCCTCTTATGCAGGGCAGAACTATTGCATGCTATTTATAAAGTGAGATTTCTATTCCTCAATAAAATACATTAACATACTTTTATTATTACAAATTCTATTACTCTCTTGTCTATTGTCTTTATATTAAAATACTATGGTGTACTTTACTTGAAATATCAGATTCCATGTGCAGGATTAAGGGCATGTTCCTGTTGTTTTACATCTACATGCAATAAGTAGAATTACTATCCTCCCTACCCTCCCTCGCACTCATAATTCTGTTTTCATGCATGCAACCCATGCTTAATTAAATGTCTGACACTAGCACGACTGCAGCGATATTAACCTCCCAGAGGTGATTTGCAAGATATTTTTGACTACACCTATATTGTGTCCCTTCCCTGAACACACTGCATGACATACCATTCATCTAATACAGTGATCCCCAACCAGTGGCTCATGAGCAACATGTTGCTCTCCAGCCCCTTGGATGTTGCTCCCAGGGGCCTCAAAACAGGTGCTTATTCTTTAATTCCTGGCTTGGAGACAAGTTTCAGTTGCATAAAACCAGATGTACTGCCAAACAATGGCCTCTGCATAGCAGCTACCAAATAGCCAATGACAGCCCTTTTTTTGGCACCAACGTGGAACTATTTTCTTGAATGCATTGTTCCCCAGCTGTTTTTACATTTGCATGAGGCTCACTGGTAAAAAAAAAGGTTGGGGACTTCAAATATAATGCATCCAATTCCAGATTCCTATATTTAAATTACAAAAATGAATAATTCCACAATTCCATACCTCCCAGAATTTATAACAGCAAGATCTGAGCCAGAACATATGTCTTCCAAAACATATGGATTTTCTCTGCAGGATATATTCAACGAGGTGTAGTTAGGTTTACACACAGTCAAGAAATATGGGGTTTGGTAACCAGTTGAGAGTTGAATAATGTCAGTTATCAAAGCTGTAGAACATAATCCAAAAACATGGACCCCTACAAGGGAAATTAAATATATTAGCATTCAGCTCATGAGGTTGCATTAATACCTTATGTATAAGTTGCTTAAAGGGATTCTGTCATGATTTTTATTTTGTAGTCTTTATTTCTAAATCACACTGTTTACACTGCAAATAATTAATTCTACCATGTAAAATTTAATGCCTAACCCAACAAGCGTATTTTTTTAGTTGTAATATTGGTGTGTAGGCAGTCATCTCAGGTTATTTTGCCTGGTTTTGTGCTTTCAGAAAGAGCTAGCATGAGGATGGAACTGCTTTCAGACAGGCAACTGTTTCTCCTACTCAGTGTAAATTAAGGTGTGGTATGGATTTTTACTATTGTGTGCTGTTCTTAGATCTACCAGGGAGTTTTTACCTGGTTTGGTTACCTTCCCATTGTTCTTCTGATGAGCTGCTGGGGAGAGGGGTGATATCATTGCAACTTGCAGTGCAGCTGTAAAGAGTGACTGAAGTTTATCAGAGCACAAGTCGCATGACTGGGGCAACTGTGAAACTAACTAGATATCTAGCCCCATGTCAGATTTCAAAATGAAATATAACAGAATCAGCTTGCTCTTTTAAAAAATGTATTTCAGTGCAGAAGTTTTTGAAAAAAAAAAAAACGTTTTCCCATGACATTATCCCTTTAAGTCTTGAAATACATACTCATAGGGAAAAGCTTTTGTTAGAGGTTTATAAAATTATTCTACTATGTACTAATGTTCTATGTACTAATTATAATACATAACAGCCACAAACATTATCGCAAAATATATTCTTATAAACTGTTCTCAGTGATGCCGTCTGTTGTAAATCAGTGCTTAGTGATGTGATATCACATGACTCCCTGATGATTCTGTATCATAATAAATAATGTACAACTTTATTAAAATAAGAGGATGTTAAAGGACCAGTAACATCACACAATGGAATTGTTTTAAAGTAATAAAAATATAATGCAGTGTTGCCCTGCACTGGTAAAATTGCAGTGTTTGCTTCAGAAGCAGTACTATTGTTTATATAAATGAGCAGTTGTATTGCCATCGGGGCAAATAGTCAAAGGAGAAAAGGCTCAGGTTACACAGCAGATAGCAGATAAGCTCTGTAGAACATAATGTTATCTGTTATCCATTATTATCCTGTGCCAAAAAGCAGTCTTTCAATTTCCACCATTGCTACTCAGCAGTTTGTTTATATGAACTATAGTAGTGTTTCTGAAGCAAACAGATCAGTTTTAACACTACATGATATTTTCTTTACTTTCAAAGACTTTAATTTGTTGTTGTTATTGTTCCTTTAAGTCACCTTGCATTTGCACGACCTGTGTTAAATCACTTAGCCTTCAATCTTGTGTCTTTCAGGTCTCTCCCTACAATGTCATGCTATGCCCCTTGGTTTAACCTTCTTTGCTTCTGTGAAAATGTTTTCCTGATTAACTAACTTGATTTTTGTTAAATAAACGGAATCGGGGCCATTTAGAACCTGTATCTAGGCATTGTGCTAATTGCAGAAAAAGGGGCACAATGAATATCATTTCATTTTGTACTATACAAACTGTTAGACCTGTTTTTTTTCACGATAAAGTAGTGAGAACTGTGTTGCGTGGAGAGGTGAGACACTTGGGTGTCACCTCTCATTCCCTACTTACACCAAGTTATACCCAAGTTAGTGTGGCCCTTGGCTACAGGATGCAACAGTATTTTGCCCTAGGGCCCCCTCACAGTCATTGATCTGGGCAGTTTAGATTAAATATGGGTTTTATTTGGGAATCTCCTTCATAAGGGAAGCTTATGCAGTATTTTGTGAGTTTTTGGGAAAATAAAATTACCATGTTTTTCCAATAACTTATGATTCAACTGACATCTTGGTAGTGTTGAACAGCACACACATGATTCCCTACTTACTGTATAAGGCTCTTATGCACTAGATCTGTACAGTATGTCTACCAACCAGCAAACAAGTAAAAAGGGGAGCATTTAGACACAGGTATGTAAGGGCATTGCAATTTCCCAACTATGCAGTCATTGTAGTACATAGCAATCCTAAATTTTATGTCTGTTTAATAAATGGTTGTAGCTTATTTTAGTTATGATTCAGTTGAAAAATATTGCAGAAACGAATGCATACTGCAATTTCTTTTATTGCTAAACTATCATGTATTGGTCAAGTGAGGAAATGGTTGCAATTTGTAGAAGCAATTAAAATACCTATAAATCTGACAGCTCTTCTAAGAAAAGAGTTGAAGTTGCATCCTCCAGCATTTATGTTGGCTTCTGCTCCTATTCCATTTCTTCTCTTTGACAAGCAGCAGTATAAAACACCTTCTCCTACCATGATCTGGAAGGAAAAGGAGAACTGTAAGTGATCATTATTTGTGCTGTAGATAATATATATTTAAGCAGATTAGTAACCTTACACTCTTAGATAATGTGTTTTCAGTGGAAAAAAACAATGAAGAAGAAACCCCATAGGGAGAAATGTAATAAAAATTGCAAAGAGAACAAACAGAGCAAACCTAACTACTTTTTCATTGAGTAGTTTTATTACATACACTGCACACTATCTCAAACTATAAAATTCCCAATCATAGAAGAACACAAACATGTAAGGGCTGGGACAGACAGGGAGATTTGGGGAGATTCTGACGCCTGGCGATTAATCTCAGGCGACAATCTCCCCGAACTGCCTTCTCCCTGTCTGCCGCCTGTTAAAATGAAAAAGCGCCAGCACTAATCCACACGCAGCGCAGGGATTTACGGAATCGCCTGCGATTAATCGCCAGGCGACAGAATCTCCCGGAATCTCCCTGTCTGTCCCAGCCCTAACACTGATAACACTAACCAATACCTCAGTTATTACAGAGTAGTTCCTTATGGGCAGGGCACCCACATGTTACAGTTGGCTTCTGCTTGCTGAATAGTTTGTCACATCAGTTCCTTTTACAAGCTGTTTATAGTACTGTTCAAATGTTGGTGCTTTGTAAATAAATTGCAATATTACACATGTCTTAATTAACATAATTAATTAACATAACACTAACACAAGCCACATAAATGTTTTTTATTAAAATGTTCCTTGCTTGGGATAGCTATTTTATCTTTGAAAACATCATGTAAATACAGTAGGTAAAACCAAGGTCACATATATTGGAAAATATTGCTGTATCAGTCATTTAGATATACAGTAGTTCTAAGAATATCTATCATAGCATTAAGTGGCCACCCTAATTAAGATTCTGGCAGGCCTTCCTGCTGAATCCCTATGCTGGAGAAAACCCACAAATACAAGGGACCATCGCCTCTTCCCATGTGATACTGCTGATGTAGGATAGACCACTTAACTCATTTTTACAAAGTAATTGTCAGGCTTTGGGTTTCTGGCTCAATGCTCTGTCCATTAGGCCAGGAGAGCAGCCTGTAGGGCTGCTCACTATAGATTTCCTGGCCTCTGCAGCCCCAGCCCAGCAGCAGCCTGATTGGTTGCAGTCAGCCAATCAGGGCTGACTCAGCCCTATTTAAGGCCAGCCCTCCGTGCACACCTTGCCGGAGCATTACTAGGCCTTAGTACTGTGGCAGTGTCCCTGACTATTGCCTTTCCATAGCTCTTGCCTTGTTCTTGTTCTTGTTCTGCCTTGCCTTGCCTTGCCTTGTCTTACCTCAACCTTGTACTGACCTTGCCAGTCCTCCTGTTCTTGCTATCCAGTCCTCCTGCTCTTGCCCTTGCTATCCAGTCCTCCTGCTCTTGCCCTTGCTATCCAGTCCTCCTGCTCTTGCCCTTGCATTCCAGTCCTCCTGCTCTTGCCCTTGCTTTCCAGTCCAGATCTACGTCCGCACCGTCCTGTCCCTTCAGTCTGTTCCTGCTTTGATCCAGTCTGTCTACGCCCTCATCTCCCTGTTCCAGCCTATCCTGACCAGTTCCCTGAACACAAGACACCCTTGCCTTAAGAACTCGCACCTCTCCCTTCAGACTCTACAGCGCCCCCTACCCAATCCTTGACAGTAATGACTGATGAATAAACATGACAGACACGGAAATGGAAGAAACTCCATATTTGATCTTGGGAGGAAGATACTGTAATTAGATTTACAGTGCAGAGAGAGAGAGATGCAGGGAGATTATCTGTGCACTGGGATATTAGCAAGGATTCTTGCAAAGATCAACCAATGAATTTTACTGTCCTGTTTATCTTAAGAAATAACAAAATCCATAGATTTACTACCACTCTCTGAAATGTTAATCCCTGATGGCAGTTGATGTGGGTGTTAACTATTCAGAGAAGGATGATTGATTGGATTATTCAGGACATCAGTTTTGTTTTTTTTATTCTTAAACTGTAAGAATCAGTAATTTTCAGTAAAATAGCATTTCTTTAAGAAACTGCTACTGTTTTTACCGAGAAAATGATTTCCTAGACATTTTTATAACAGATTGAACATGTGGCCTGGATCTACAACCAGAGCACCGAGTTTATATATTTTAATGAAAACATGTTTAAAATGTTTAATCTAGCACATTAATTTGTACACTATTCACAAACTGGTGGCAGCATTTTCTTGACAACATTAAGCTATGCAGCATTTAACGATGAGTCAGACTTTCTGGTTAGAAGACACAAATGATGCTCCTCAGAACTTGGATAACATCAGACAAAAGGGCTGGAATTGCAAAGAAATTCCAGTCACATAAATGAGGACCATATGATAGTAAACACACAGCTTATGTAATTAGATGTGTGATTCCAGGAGCAGAGTAATCTTCATACTTAAAATATCCTCTGTCCTGAATAAATATATATGTCTCAAGTTTTGCAGGCTTTTGGAGAAGCAAAACTGATACTGATAAAAGGCTACTGATGACACTGATCACATGATACATGTGTATATCTTAGTGCATATGCCAGCAATTTCCATTTTTATTTGCAAGAAAGAAAGATGAATTTCAATTATTCTATGGTGCCAGTGAGTAGTAACAGGCCAAATACCCAGGATTTGCATTTTGGCACTGAAATAATTATTTGCCTTCTGTTTAGGCAGGAGTTGGGCATGTTAAAGTAAAACTACCTGTGAATTAGGACATTGGCTAAACATCCACATAATCAAAATTGTGAGTTGCAAAGTAACAAATGATGATGGGATAGCTCAGTGGGTACAACTTGTTCCTTGAAGCCCCAGGGCCTGCATTTGATTACAGTCAGGGCACTGTATTCTCCCCATGTCTGCATGGGTTTCCTCCCATACCCCAAAAACATACCAACAGGTTACCTGACTCTTGAATAAATGGATCCTGGTATGTGTGTGAATATGATTGGGACCTTAGTAATTGCAGTATTGTAAGCTCCAAAAATATGTGAGATGAAAACAATGATTCTCAGCTACCCTTGAAATTAATTAAAATTAAGAAGCCAATAGAGCTAGATGGATGGCTTGGAATCCCCCCATTGTCTTTCATTTGCTGTGCAGGTCCCTGGGGGGGGGGGTGAAGCAGCTACTCTTCCAACCCAATAACGCTCTCTACTGTGTTGGGATGTGCCCCTTTTATGCATTGTATAATGTTGGTACTCAGCTCTGATCAGACACAATGGGGAAACCAAGAGCAATGTACTAAACAGGCTGTAATAATTTTTAAGAACAAAAAGTTCCAAATTGTTGGGCTTACCCCACTAAACAAAATATGTTAACTTTTACTCAATGCCGGTTTGTATCTTCTTTAAAAACACAATCATTCCATGGGTACTACATATTTCTTTTTTTCCTAGGTGTTCTTTGCACAGGCTTGGGATGGGCCCATGAACACTACAATCAGACTTCCAAGTAACTATACATGCATTATTATTAACATGTATTTCTATAGCGCCAACTAATTTCGTAGCGTTGTATTATGCCCTGCAGCAGCTTCCTCAGAAAACTCCTGGGCACAAATCAAATGGTACCACTGTTATTGGAGTATAGCAGTGCCATATTTCTTTTTTTCCTAGGTGTTCTTTGCACAGGCTTGGGATGGGCCCATGAGCACTACAATCATACTTCCAAGTAACTATACATGCATGTGCCCTGCAGCAGCTTCCTCAGAAAACTCCTGGGCACAAATCAAATGGTACCTAATTGGTTGCATACTGCTCCTCATATGTAAAAGTACATTCAAATCTCATTTCAATGCTTTGACCCCATGCCAGTAGCATTGATCTGCCTCTAGGGCCCATCCTCATAGTTAAACTGTATGTGCATGTAAATATAAAAACACAGTAGAGAGCGTTATTGGGTTGGAAGAATAGCTGCTTCACCCCCCACCCAGGGACCTGCACAGCAAATGAAAGACAATGGGGGGATTCCAAGCCATCCATCTAGCTCTATTGGCTTCTTAATTTTAATTAATTTCAAGTTGAGAATTTTTAATTGTTTTTATCTCACATATTTTTTTGAAACCTTTGAAACCTCTTGGGCTTTTGTTTTTTTAATAGAAAGTTGTAGGGTTATAGGAAGTGTTGGGTCATTTAGATTTTTTTCCCTGTATCCTGAAAAAAAGCATAGCTACTGTGTTTATTATCCAAGTGTATTATCTCAGGTTCTTTATATTTTTTTTAAAAAATTGGCTATACTACAGCATTTCAAAAACAGATTTAAAAAACAAGCCAAAATATAAAAATGTAAATATTGATCTTTCTCTGAGCAAAATAGAAAAAGTTCTAGCCCCCAAAGTTATAGTGACATAGAATAAATATGGATTTCTTTGTAAAACAAATACACAGTCCTGCAATCTACTTTACTATTAATATTGTCCTACTAATTGAAAAAAAAAATACATGGTTAAAATCTCCATCTTTTGTGAATTTCTAAAGTTGACAGCACAAACACTTAGGTTCCTGTATAATATAGCTCGTGCCTTTCTCATTTTGTGGCTTGCTCTGGGTTTCATGCCAAAAAAACTTGTTGGTCTCCATAATTTTACCTGAATGGCCTTTTTTAACCTAAACAGACTTTTTTCCCCTTAAAAATTTCTTGTTCTAAAAGGCATGAGCAGTCTTAATTAGGCACCTCATGACTGGAAAGGACTTAAGCTGACCACACACAGAGAGACCAGGCCATTGGGTTTATTTAGTTTGACTAAATGATCATTGATCTGTGTGCTTATACAGTATGTTCCCCACATAATCATCATCAGCTAACGTTGATCATGCAAACAAATACGCTCTGTCCAATCTGTAAAGGTAATTGAAAGTTTTCATTTTTGACCTTTGGCAGGGAAGTGCTTCAGCAACCTCTAAACAGAAATTGTTATTAATGTGGCTTTTGTAAAAGTATTATACCATACAAACCCCCTCAGCTCAGCTTGTAACTGCTTTCTGCCCAGAGAAGACATATTGTCCTTCTTTGGCATGCCACCTGCAGTCATTAGTTACAAAACATTTTGCCTATGTTAGGTGCTGGTTTCCTAAATGAGACACAGTGCCATTATATCTCTGAATCATCTGCTGGGAGAATATACATATACTGTATGTTGGATATGACTCTTTATGTATGTTTATTGAGTTAAATGCCAATGCTTGACATTTGCCATACCTCCCTTTCTACCTCAAATGTTAAAAAACCCAGAAATCCTCCAATATCCACAACAATCCTATTCATAATTGTAAAGGGTTCTGAAAAAGTTTCTTTAAAACTGACAGTTGTGTAATGACACAACTGTATTTTTTTTTTACAATTGGCAGTTTGACTGCTGACTTGTAAAATTTTTAAATAGCAGGAACTGACAGAGAATATATTTCAGTCTATATACTGTATGTAGGTGATTCATTCTTTCTTTATTATTGTATTTTATTAGCCTGGAAGATTCAGGTATTATGCAGAGCACTAGGCAGAATAAAAAGGAGACTTACCGTTGCTGCAGGTCCTGCGAATGTCAAACACAGCAGCATCAGGAAAGGGATGGACTCCTGTGTGGGTTCAATATAGGGCATGCTGAGACTTCTGTCATAGCAGCTAAACCCCGAATTTACTGGTTTAAAGACATCCGTTAGCTCCAGAAAATATAGACTTACCACAGAAGAAGCCAAAATCGGCAACTAGCGGAGAAAACAAACAAGTAAAATACATATTACTATGAGCTTTATCCATGTTACAAATTCAAATAAAAATTCAAATTTAAAAAGAACATGCCTCTTTATAATAGACTGAAGTTTGGTAATAGCATTTGTTTTTTTAATAGCGCTTTTTAATTTGTTTTTGAATGACCTTGAGGTTGGTATTAGTGATGGGCGAATCTCACCTGTTTCGGTTCGCCGAAAAATTCGCGAATTTCCAGCAAAATTCGCGAATTGGTGAAAAAATTTGCGAAACGAGTCACGTCGTTTCTGACGTGCGTTGCGTCAATTTTCGCTGGTGTTTCGCAAATTTATTAATTCGCCGCGAATTCGCCCCTGACAAATAAATTCGCCCATCACTAGTTGGTATTGTAGGTACTGTCAATGTTTCTGCTGGTGATAATCAACTCTGAAAAACTATAAGCTCCATACAAGCTGTTGTTGCATTGTAGAAAGATATAAATGGGAAAACTGTTCTGTAAACTGGCAAATGAGTGTAGGGGAGAAGAGAAATCCTTCCCCTGTTTTTCTGTCTGTGACATCATTCTGCCCAGTTACAGGCTGGAGAACAACCTGATTGGCAGGTCACTGCAGTGCATCCTGGGAAGACAGGGTGTGTGCATTGCAGAAATATATAAATAGGAGAACTGTGCTTGAAACTGGCAAATGAGTGTGGGGGGGAAGAGAAATCCTTCCCCTGTTTTTCTGTCTGTGACATCATTCTGCCCAGTTACAGGATGGAGAGCGACCTGATTGGTGGGTCACCTCAGTGCATCCTGGGAAGAGAGGGGGTGTGCCAGACTGTGAAGCTGCTTGTTTATGCCTTGGAACTGTTTATGCAGACCAGGTGTTAGAGTTGAACACGGGTTGTGGAGTAAAGATGTAACCAGAGCCAAGACCTGTAAAAGCTGTTCGAGCTGTGAGATCTGCAGGAGTGCAGTAAGAGGGTTCCTGTTCCCTGCCACGCTGCTAAAGCTTCAGAAGGAGAAACGTGCCAATGGTGGGAGTGATTATGCAGCAGAGTTACTTGTGATTCCAGTGTGATCTGCCTCTGAGATCAATTGGTGAGTGAATCACTTCAAGAGAAGATTTGACCTTATTGAGCCTTACAGGAAGACAGGCCTTGTGTAATTTTGCCTGCTACGTGGGAAGCTGCTACTTTCCAAAGTAAAAGGTACTCTAGGGAAAGGTAGCACTACGGGGGAATAAAAGCACTGAGACATTGTATTTTGAAATGTGTGCTTTTTAACCCTTCCAGAGAAGTGGGACTGTGATATCCTAAGGACTGTGTTGAACTAACAGGTAGAACCTACATGGGATTTAGGAAATGTGCCCATATATTCCCATACAAGCGTGACTTGTGTATTAGTTGTCATATTACTGCTTATATGAAGTTAATTTTTGTCCATCGGCAAACTGTGTGTTTTATTTTTCCTAGGGGATTCCCCTGAGGTAAGTTCCTCAGTGCTCCCTTGGTGGAGGCACTGCACTTTAATTCCTAGTTCCCAATACTTTTCATATGCAAAAAGGACTCAGAGTCCCTGCAAGAAAGATTATATTTAAAAAGACAGCAGCCCAAATTAGTGTTACATGAGTTTAAAACATTTTAATTAAGGCCAATGCCCAGTAATTTACAAAAAGCATGGCAAAAACAGGAAACAAATTGCACTCTTCGGTCAGAGACAATGGACGTGGGAAAACCATGGAGTCGAAAAATCTCTTTGATAAAAACTGGAAAAAAATTTGGAAAACTGATCCACCAGCACAAAAATAGTAGATAAATCTGCAGACTTAGGTAAATCAACAATAAAGTCCATTGAAATACTGTATTAGTGCAGTATGCATTTGGAATAGGTAATGTGTTCAAAAAACCACAGGGCCAAGAGTGCAGAATCTTCTGCTGGGCACAAGTGGTACACACAGCTACAAACTGAGAGGCATCCTTGAGGTATGGCCACCAAAAGTATCTAGCAATAAGGTCCAGGGATTTGTGGATGGCTTGCAATTTTGGAAGAATGTCCCCATGATAGAACTTGAGGAATGGCTTCTCGAGGAACAAGCATCTTACCTGGGGAGCTATCTGGAACTTCTTTGGGAATAGGCTGTACAAAGGACACTGGAGCCACCACGCGTTCAGGAGGGATAATAGAGCAGGGAGGGATTGTGGGAACCTCCCCTGAAGTCAACGAATAGCATAAAGCATCAGCTTTGACATTCTTAGACCCAGGTCTATAAGAAATAATAAAACTGTGTCTGGAAATCTGTATAAGTAGCCCCATCTAGTAGATGACACCATTCCTCCAAAGCCATCTTAATAGCCAATAATTCTTGATTGCTCACATCATAATTTCTTTCTACAAGGGAGAATTTCCAAGAAAAGATTTGTATTTTGCCTGACGAAGGGGCCTGTGTGCTCCGAAAGCTTGCAATTGTTACTTATTCAGTTAGCCAATAAAAGGTATCACCAAACTTTACATTTTATACAAGAAAAGAAGGCAGAGGGATGGAGTGGACCTTGGAAATTGATACGTTGTGTAAATGCTACGAAATAAGTTGGTGCTATAGAAATACATGTTAATAATAATAAAAATAATAATAATAGTAATAAAATGGCACCCACACCAGAATCGAAGGCGTCTACTTTGAGGTTAAATGGTTGAGAGGTCTCAGGGTGAACCAACACCGGAGCTGAAGCAAAAGCCACCTTCAAAGACTCACATGCCTTTTGAGCTTCAGGGGTCCAAAGTAAATTGGCATCCTTACACATAAGCACGGTGATAGGAGCTACAATTTGAGAGAAAGCAGTCTAAAGCAGTCAGTGGAAGGATTATGTTGTCTTGGCCATGAATAACCGGGATGTTTGGACAGTCAATAATTAGAAAAGACATCTCCTCTGCATGTAGACACCCTACCTGTAGGTGTAACGGCACAGTGGAGGAAGTTAATAGTCCCAGAGAAACTGGGTGACCATCCACTGCTTGAACAGAAAGGGAAGCCTCAAGGAGAAACGCAGGAAAGGAACACTTCTTTGTAAAGGAAGCATCAAGGAAATTACCAGTCACTCCAGAGTCCAGCAGTGCTTGACAGGTAACAGATCTTTTCCTGTAGGACAGGGAAACAAGAACGAAACGAAACATTGCTTAGCTGGGTGTGAAAATATTTTGCCTAGGGGAGACTCCCCACTCTCACCTAGGAGTGAGGGTTTCCCTGGCTCTTGAGAAGGTGACCACTTTGGCCACAATACAGGCAAAGGCCCAAACTCCTTCTTCTAATCCTCTCTTCTGGAGACAAATGAGTTTCTCCTAGCTGCATGGGTTCATCGCTGGAGACACAATTTTTCGAAGAAACCTCTGTTGTAGGAGAAGTAGGAAGCATAACCCTCCAGGCCTGGGATTTCTGTGACACCCTCTCTCTCATCCAGGTGTCCATATGGATTACCAGAGAAACTAAATCTTAAAACAGTGGAGGAAGATATCTGGGGCCCAGTTCATATTTTAGGTTCTCATTGAGACCTTGCCAAAAATCTGCAACCAAAGCATCATTGTTCCAAGAGACCTCAGCAGTTAGAGTAGGAAAGTCAATGGAGTATTCTGCATACTAAGACATCCTCATTAAGCAAACAGAGGCATTTACCTTACAGCCGGGGACCTTAAAGATTTCACAAAAGGTAAAAATAAACAGTGAGGAATTGTGAACGATACGGTCCTCACGTTCCCAAAAAAGGCGAAGCCCATGCCACAGCTTTCCCTTGCAACAAGTAAATGATATACACAAGCTTAGATTTTTCAAAAGGGAACCTCTGTGGAGCAACTTCAAACTGAATGAGGCACTGATTGAAGAGCCGCCAACACACCTCTGGATCCCCAGAGAAACGAACAGGTTTCTAAATCTTCAGTTTTGTGGAGTGCATCACTGTTGGAGAAGGAACTGCAACCTTAATTGAAGGAGCAGGAGTATGACCCCCTGAGCGCCTTGAAGTGCATACAAGCGGGCAAAAACTGCTGCACAGTCTGTGCAAGATGGTGCTGTTGTGCTTCCTGAATTTCCAAACATTTGAGTAGCACTTCTAGCACTACTCCATTTAGGGCCCAAGCTAATCTGTTATGGCTAGTAGTGTTGAGAAGACCGTAACTGCCGGGACCGACCCCTTAGGTGTAGCAGGATAGCCCTACCAGCTCCAGTCTTCACAGGAGTCCTTCTGGGGCCCCAAACTTTCTGCTGCAAAGTGGGCACAAATCCTACACATGAACAAGGTAGTCTGAAGTGCAGTACTGAAGGGTCAGGCAAGGTCAGAGTCGTATCCAGGCAAGGGTCAGTGGCAGGCAGCAAGATGCAGTGGTCAAAAATCAGGCAAAGAGTCAAAAATAGCTTGAGCAGGGATCAGGATACTGAAAACGAGCTTGGGCAATGATTTCCACATAGAAAGCACTTTTTATTTAAAATTTTGGCACCAAATTACATCATCATGTACAGTGATGTCATGACGCACCTCATGGAAGCTTCTCAAGTGTCATTGTTCATGCTTGTCTCGATCTGCACGTGAGCTTCACTGCGCATGTGCACATATCTCGATCTGCATGTGTGCCTATTGGAAGCCCAGGAGTCAGCCGCTAGAAGTAAGGTCTCCCAGGGCTTGTTGTAGATATATTTGCTTTTGCCCAATTTTTTTTGTGAGCAAAACCTCACGGAGGCTGTGATGATAAGAGGGATTGTCTGGTCAGTAACACCCAAATATGTCATCTGCTTTATCATCAGAGACTTTCAATTGGCTACTCTTTCAGCTCAAGTGCTATTTTCAGAGCCAGTCAATGGCATGAGCACCTGGGTTAAGGATGCAACCCCTCCAAAGGATGTATAAGACCTAATAGTCAATCAAAAACTGACTCACCTACTGTGTGAATACAAAATTAAGTGAGACAGGATGCTCAGAGGGGGAGAGTGAAGATTAACTTGATTATTTTATAAATGGTACTTCATTTTGAACTGCAAGATGAAGCTTATATTAAATATTCCTTTTCACAATAGATCCTCTTTAAAAAACAGACTAGGCTTAAGAACAGGTTAAATAAGTTTGCTTTTGCTGTCTATAAACCTGACCATAGATGAAGTTATATAGTAGTGTATAAAAGATAAATGTCCAGTCAACAGGTCACTGGTTAAATTAAGGAATGTTGGCCTGGAACAAAGAATTTATACCTGGATAGAAAACTGGGTGTAAGAAAAATCGGCACTCACAAAAAAGTTCATCACATTTGCCTGGGTGCAATGCCACAAATCACATCAATCGTCCACAGAAGTAGTGGCACTCTCATGAAGAAATATGAAGAATTTATTCAGACAGAAGAAACTGACGTTTCGGCTAATACAACAGCCTTTCTCAAAGATAGAAAACTGGCTAAAAGATAGACTACAAAGAGTGGTGGGAAATGGAACATTTTCTAATTGGACTAGTTTTTGTTAGTGGGGTACTGCAGGGCTCTGTACTGGATCCCTTGCTTTTCAACTTCTTTATTAATGACATGGATGTGGGCATTTAAAGTACGGTTTCTATTTTTGCAGATGATACTAAATTGTGCAGAACTAGAGGTTCCATGCAGGATGCTGCCACTTTGTAGAGTGATTTGGAAAACTGGGCAGCAAACTGGAAAATGAGGTTCAATGTTGATAAATGCAAGGTTATGCACTTTGGCAAAAATAATATAAATGCAAGTTTTACTCTAAATGGCAGTGTGTTGGGAGTTTCCTTAAATGAGAAGGATCTTTGGGTTTTTATGGATAGCAAGTTGTCTAATTCTGGACAGTGTCATCCTGTAATTCTGTAATTCTGCAAATAGGGTTCTGTCCTGCATAAAAAAGTACATAAACTCAAGGGATGAAAAAATTAATTATACCTCTTTATAGATCCCTAGTAAGACCTCAGCTAGAATATGCGGTGCAGTTTTGAACTCCAGTCCTTAGGAGGGATGTAAATGAGCTGGACAGAGTGCAGAGGTGTGCAACTAAACTGGTTAGAGGGATGGAAGACAAATTATGAGGGTTGTTTTCTCTGGAAAAAAGGCGCTTGTGAAGGGACATGATTACACTTTACAAATACATTAAAGGACATTATAGACAAATATCAGGGGACCTTTTTACTCATAAAGAGGATCACCACACCAGAGGCCACCCTTCAGACTAGAAGAAAAGGACTTTCATTTGAAGCAGCGTAGGTGGTTCTTCACAGTGAGGACAGTGACGTTGTGGAATGCACTGCCGGGTGAGTTTGTGATGGCTGATTCTGTTGATGCTTTTAAAAGGGGCCTGGATGATTTTTTGGATAGACATAATATCAAAGACTATTTTGATACTAAACTCTACAGTTAGTATAGCTATCGGCATATATGGTTTGTATGAAAGAGTGGAGGGGTGTGTGTATGGATGCTGGATTTTAATTTGCTGGGGTTGAACGTGATGGACTTAGTCTTTTTTCAACCCAATTTTACTATGTAACTATGTAATAGAAGCTCCAAGGAAAGACGGCACTCGGATCAGGAAAACAGGTTTATTTGGAATTAGGGATGCTGTGCCCTACGCGTTTCGGGATGCCTATGATTAAGGGATTGATTCCCGAAACGCGTAGGGCACAGCATCCCTAATTCCAAATAAACCTGTTTTCCTGATCGGAGTGCCGTCTTTCCTTGGAGCTTGAAGTGTGTTGTAGCAGGGGGACGCTGCTGACTGAGCACCTGATCGGGTTTGTTGGAGCAGATAAGAGGAGTGAGCTCTGAGTGGTCTCCTTTGCTTGTTTTATGTAATAGAAGGACTTGTCATTGGCATAGTCTTCTAACTACTGGGCTGCAACACTGAGCATCATTGGTACAAGTTGTGTATACAATTTCACAAACATTAAACATGAGCATGGGAAAAGTATGTGTTGTAAAAAAAAGCCTGCAATATTTTGGCACTGCATTTGTTTATATAGAAGTAATTTACTTTATTAAAAAAGCATTTATTATAATTCCTTCAGGAAATACTAATGCTATCATTATCTGTGTGAACTATACCTTCTGCACACATTAAAAACATTGTGAATGCAAATGTGTAGAGGGCAGTTGCTGAAACTGTAAGTAAGTAGTTAAGTATTGCAATTGCAGAGAAAAGGCAGATGCTCATTATTCTCCATATGTATCACTAATGAACTCCTTAAAACACTAACCATAACACAGATTTACTAATTTAATTCTGCAGTTTTATTTTGCCCTCATTCCTGTCAAGATTAATAAGTGATAAAATCTGATTGACTGTCTGCAGAGCATCTTATTGGATCCTAATAGTACAGGTATGGGACCTGTTATCTATAATCCTTGAGACCTGGCACTTTCTGGATAAATTATCTTTCTGTAATTTGGATCTTCATTCCTTAAGTCTACTAAAAAATCATGAATGCATTAGATAAGCCCCAAGGTCTGGTTCTGTTATAAATAAGGGTTAATTATATCTTAGTTTGGATCAAGTACAAGGTACTGTTTTATTATTACAGAAAAAAAGCAAATTGGTTGTAACAATTTTGATTATTTAGATAGAATGGAGTCAATGGGGTAAATTTATCAAAGAGTGAAGTTCCACCACTGGAGGGAAATTCAGCCGCTCTCCATTAATTTCTAAGGGATTTTGAAAGGCCTATTTATCAATGGGTGAAGTGAAAGTTTACCTTCTATTTTAATATTCGTAGATTTTTGAATGTTAATAGCTGTAACTGTCTTCATATACTTGGAGATGTAAAATAAATGTCCTGTGAAAGCAATGGAACATTTTGCAACAAATAAGGCCACTAAATTCTGTGAATGACAAAACAATCTCCTGAGAGGGGTGGTAGCCAGTGAAACTGCAGAATAAGAGTAGTCTGGGAAACTTTTCACTTACAAGTAAATTGAATCACTAAATTATAATCACCATCTAAAAATCTGCTAATACTAATACTAAGAAATATTTTAAGTAAGGCACATATAACAGTATATTTATGTATTTCATATAAATGAAGAATATTAGGGTTTGGGTTCCTAGAGCATTGGGCTGATTTTTCCTTGGGGTACAACCTATACAGTCGTGATGGATTGCACCTCAATGGAAGGGGGTCCACTGTGCTAGGGGAAAGAATGGCCAAGAGGTTGGAGGAGTGTTTAAACTAGGCAAATTGGGGGTGGGTGAGAGAAAGAATTATGGGGAAGCTAGGGTAGATGGAGTAGTGGGATTAGTAAGGGGTCATGGGGAGGAGTGAGGGGGCATACAGTTTACCAGCTAAGGAGGTTCCTCTGTTACAAGGAAAACAGACTAATACTAACTTAACATATAATTCCCCTCAAAGCACATTTAAAAAGTAAAAGTAATAACCTCTGCTGTATGCTGGCAAATTCACGAAGTTTGTCAGGTAAAATGGGAGACCTAGAATTAATTGCATGCTCAAAAAATTATGATATAATTGGTATCACTGAGACCTGGTGGGATGAAACATGTGACTGGACTGTGAATTTAAATGGTTACACCCTTTTTAGGAGGGACAGAGGGATTAAAAAGGGAGGAGGAGTGTGTTTGTATGTAAAGCCTGAATTAAATCCATGCACTAAAGAAATAACCATTGCTGGCACTTGTGAGTGTGTGGAATCCCTCTAGGTAGAGATTTCGACTGGGTAAAAAATTTTAATTGGTGTATGCTATAAACCACCTCGTATAAGTGACGAGTATGAAGCCCAG
>CM044438.1:83476400-83539005 GCA_024363595.1 Xenopus borealis | reverse complement strand
CCCTTGCTTTTCAACTTGTTTATTAATGACCTGGATGAGGGCATTGAAAGTACGGTTTCTTTTTTTGTAGATGATACTAAATTGTGCAGAGCTATAGGTTCCTTGCAGGATGCTGACACTTTTCAGAATGATTTGTCTAAGTTGGAAAACTGGGCAGCAATCTGTAAAATGAGGTTCAATGTTGATAAATGCAAGGTTATGCACCTCATAATTTAAGTCTTCCATCCCTCTAACCAGTTTAGTTACTCATCTCCGCACTCTCTCCAGCTCATTTACATCCCTCCTAAGGACTGGAGTCCAAAACTGCACTGCATACTCCAGATGAGGCCTTACTAGGGATCTATAAAGAGGTATAATTATGTTTTCATCCCTTGAGTTTATGCTATAGGAAAATAGAGAGGGGAAACAAAACAAATTAACTGTATGTGCTAAAAATATTTTTACATACTGAGATAGACTTTCGCACGTTAGCAGCACCAAAAACTAAAATAATCCTGATTTCAGAAAATCAAGACGATTTGTCACTTTTTACTGAGAACGCATTTTTTTTTCCCTGTGAACATGTGCATGAGATGAACCCATGCAAGAATTTTAATGTACAGATGATGCAGTTACAGGAAGCTGCAATCATTGTTTTCTAAAAAAAAAAATTAATAACTATGTCCCTTAGAATGGATCATCTGTGCTATGGGAAATTTTGAAACATGAGAGCACACTGTGGTTTATGAAAGCCAAGTAAATTATTTCGAATGATGTTCTTTGACTCTATATTAATTTACTAATCTTGTTTAATTAGTGCATAGAGCTACTATGCACATGAAACCATGCATGAACTCTCAGGGGATTATGCCATCCCTTGTATGTTCACAATGAGATGTCATTGTACCATTACAGTGTACTGGGTTAGAAAATCAATGTCAGCAGAGCAAGAATCAGATCAATACGCTTTTTTTAACCAACTAATGCTAGATATGATGCATTGATCCAACAACAGAAGCTATTGACCTTAATACAAAGTACAAAATATAGCATTTTTTTTTTTTAGATTTTAAGTAGAGATTCTGCAATAGTTTGCCATGTGGTGAAACAGTATGACACACAGTATGCAGATGTCTTTATCTATCACTTGCCTTTCCAATCAAACAGTCTAAGCAGCTGTCAGGTGCTGTGTCTGTGTTTGGTAGAAATTGACAACATGGGACTGTATATATATATGTGTGTGTGTGTGTATATATACATATATATATATATATATATATATAAGTGTTCATTAAAAGTAGTTAGTAGAATAATGGATAGGAGCTTCCTTAACAAGGCGGTCAGTGTATATATTATTGCAGAGCTAAAATGCTTTAACCACAATGTAAATTCTCCTTGCCATTGACACCCATGCATTTTGGCAAAATGGGAACCTTATACAAAGCAAAACTCTACAAGTTTGTTTGTAATATTAAGCTCTATTGAGCATGGCCATGCTTATCTTTTTAACTTATTGGTATTTGTAATCATTTATTTGATGTAAATAAATGCCAGTTTTTTATTATGTTTGAGAAAGGGGGGGATATGAATCTGCGGCCTGCGGGTATTAATTATACAGATTTCTTCTCCACAATAAAGATAATGTTATAATCTTGTGTCATATTATGACACAAAGGGGCAAATTTACTATTATTCCCCATAATTAGCTAGACCAAATTAGCAATTCGATAAGTATTCGACTATCAAATGCTTATCGAATTGTTATAGGCTATCATTTTGCTCGCTCTCTGATTTCTCGATGAATTTGTACGATCGGATACCGATCGTTCAATTTCACGAAAAAGATCCTGAAATTTCCTTCAAGAGTCCGAAAAATTTGTACGATTCGAACGCTCCGATCGTACGAATGGTATTCGAGCAGGAATTAGCCTCAGAAGCCTATGGGCAGCTTCCCATAGGCTTCTATTACAATTCGGTAGTTTCAATCTGGCGAAGTAGGCAGTCGAATAACTTTAAATAAACTTAACTTAAAATTTTTATTTCTTCGATCATGGAATGATCGAATGATCGAATATCCGATCATTCGAACTATTCGATCTATTCAATATTCGATGATCGAAGAGGCCACATTTTACTTTACGATTTCACGAAAAATTCGTACGATCGTTGTTCGATCGAATTCGATCGAACTTCAATCATTTCACGTGAAATTCTTAAATTTGCCCCTTAGCAAACAGATTTGTCTTTAATGTACAGAAATAAATAGGTAGTAACACCTGAGGCCATCTAAATAATTACTGACTTTTTATTTCCTTCTTGATTTTCAAGGTTATTAGTGTGTGAAACAATACTATTATTTAATTATGAATTCATTGTTCAGATCATTAGATATTAATATCTGAGAGTATTATTATTATATAAAATATGAAAACTTCTGCAATATAGTCAGCAATATTCTATTTTTATATTACTCTGTAGAGAGAAAGACATAAACTAGAGGGGCAACATAGAGGTCCAGAGGGGATCCTGACAAATGGACTATATTACTAGAGCTTTAAAAAATCAGTCACATTCCTCAAGATTTTGAGGTTACAAGTTGTTATAGAAACTTTTAGTTATGCTGTTTATATTTACAATTATTTCTAGAGGGGAGGGGGGCTGGGCAATTTCCAATAGGTGCATTTGTCTTGACCAATAATTAAGAAACCATATCATAAATGACCAACTAATCTAAACTAAACTAAAACTAAGCAAGAATTGCATAGATGAAGGGAAGCAGGAAGGTCCAAGTGTATAACATGCTGTAATATGCAAGCAAAGACTTAGTTATAGCTTTTTGAATTGTATCCAATGATAATCTAATTTACTAAACCATGCACATTGATTTAATGCAAAAACAATTTAAACTTCTAAGAGATCAATTTTAGGTTTAAGGAATAAGTCAAAGCAGCCTGGGTACCACTAGAAGGAAGATATACCTTGAGAGCCCACAAGATAAGGCAGAAAGGCATGCCAATTGTAAAAGTCAAGAATGGGATATGGGATCTTGGTTTATTATAAGAACTTTTTATTCACCAAAACATTGGATTTACTCTGGTAAAATCTTATGGTAGCTTGATTTACTCTTCTTCACTTATGCTGTCCCTCATGTACCTGCTATCGCTAACTCTTAACTGGCAGGAATGGTGAACCACTCCAGCTTTCTACTCCTAAAACAAAACTTTACCTACTAGATAGTTCAGTAAACTAAAACAATATATCTAAAATACAGGTATGGAAACTGCTATCCCGAATCCTTGGATGGTTGTGCTTTACTAAAGAGTACCAGGCACAAGACTTTGCTACAGAGTAACTGATCTTTTCTGTCCTTTTTGTTAGTGAGAAAGAGAGTTTAAATAACAACTTAGTTAGCAACTTAACAATTTTTTTAATGCCTGTTTGGCTATGTTTATTCACACTGTCAAGAATTTGTAGCCATTTGTATTACTTTTACAGAACAGGTTACATAGTTAAATTGGGTTGAAAAAAGACAAAGTCTATCAAGTTAAACCCCTCCAAATTAAAACCCATCATACACACACACCCCTCCACTCTTTAACACAAACCATAAATGCCCATAGCTATACTAAGGGGCAGATTTACTAAGGGTCAGATTCGAATGTTGTTGGGGAATGAATTCGAATTCAAAGGATTTTACTGCTATTCGATTGGTCGAATAGCGAAAATTTGATCGAATGATAAAGTAGATTTTTTTATTTAATCACAATTAATGAAAGCCAATTTGGTAGCTTTAATCTGGCGAACTAGATAAAATAAAATTTAAAGGGGAAGTAATTTGACTATCGAATAGTCGAATATTCGAATAGATTTTTATTCGAATTATACAAATCATTCGATTCGATCGAATTTTCAAAATTCACTGGTCGAAGTGGTCTTCAAAAACATTTGAATACGAATCTTTTTGTAAATTCGATCGAACTTCGAATCCTTCATGTGAATTTAGTAAATCTGCTCCTAACTGTAGAGTTTAGTATTAAAATAGCCTTTGATATTATGTCTGTCCAAAAAATCATCCAAGCCCCTTTTGAAAGCATCAACAGAATCAGCATCACAACATCACCCGGCAGTGCATTCCACAACCTCACAGTCCTGACTGTGTAGAACCACCTACGCTGCTTCAAATGAAAGTCCTTTTCACCTTTGCACCTAGTCTGAAGGGGTGCCCTCTGGTGCGGTGATCCTCTTTATGATGTGAACTTTTCTAGGTTCACTGTCTTTGTTAGAGTCCTTTTAGGCTCTGTTCTTTCAGAACAAATGTGGGTCAAGGCAGAGTAGTAAATCAGTTCATTTATTAGCCCCATATAATGAGCTCCAAGCCTCCAAGCTTTAAACTGCATCTATGGAAGGAGAGGGGCTTGTTTATACAGTGCTATTTATTATACAAACTATACTGATTAAAGAGGGAAGGAATGGGAGGTAGTTTTGATAAAAACAAAATATTGATTGCTAAGTGCTTTATAGTAAGAAATAATGGCATTTTTTTAAGAATATGTACAATATATTTCAACTCAAGTTCTGTATATTGTGTTAATGTGAAACAAGTGTGTATTCTATGCATATATTGCACTAAGTGTCATAAATCAGAAGCGAGAAAGCAAGCAGAAATATGTCTTTCAGTTAGTTAACACACCAAGTAAATTTACTGAAAAGCTAAAAGAACTCAGTTTTCCACTGTATTGCAGTTGTGATTCAGCTAAATAAATTACATATTGTCATGGGTACAAAGGTTTAGGAGGCAGGTTAAAACATATGAAATGTATGTTAAAGATTATTCTGAAAAGTATGCTGTCCAAATTGTCTGGAGCGTTACAACTTGCCCTTTTCAACATAGCTATTACAAGTCTATCTAAAGCTCTGGTGTAATTAAACACTTTGTTTAATGGAATGTAAAGTTAAATAGGATTTGCTTACTCTGATTGTGTTAATGTGACTCTCCAATGCCAGAACAATCAATGACAGATTGATCAAGGAAAGGACAGAAAGTATAATATGCATACAGCCAATTTTTTCAATGCATAAAGCAAAATCAAGCAAATATTACCCTTATACATGCAGCAAGGCAAGTAATACTACTAATGTTGTGGTTAGCCAGTCATTTCCTGTCTGGGTAGCTTGACAGGGATACCTAACAAAAGTTGTCTCAGAGTTGGTTGTTTATTAAAGGTGGACAGTGCTGTAACATTGTTACCATCCTTTAGTTCTCCAGCAGGTTCCAATAGGCTTTCTCATGCTGTCATCTGTCATTATTAACCTTATCATATCAAAATAATTACTGCAATGCCCTTATTGTCATTGGGTGGTAATTTTTTTATGATGGGATGGATTTGGGGCAATTATTATGGCAAAACAGCAGGAATGCCCACACAAGCTGGTTACTACCAGTATCACATAGCAAAAATATACTAGCTATAAGCACATTCCATATATAAATGATGATATATATTCAAAGACCTGCCCCTGCCCGAACTGTTTATTCCAACCATTTAATTTTCCAAGTTACAAAAATGGACAGGACCCCAATTGACATGGAGATTAGCCAATCACTTATTGCCACAGCATAGTCCACCCCCCCATGACAGCACTTGCCTCACCCATTGACATCACCAGCCTGCTCCATTGCATCACTGACTTGCTCCAGTGAGGACACTGCCTCCCCCTGTATGTCACTGCCTGTCTAAATTTTTGTCAGGCTGCAATTTTTTACTTAAAAAGGGGGGGGGGCATAAACCTAATGCTGTTCAGATTTCCTAAAAATGTTACTTCATAGACTTATAAGACTCATACTGTATCTGCAAGAATTTTAGAAAACAAATTAGGGTTGCTGTTTTGACGTGGGCACCAGTCTATGTTATTTTCTTTCAGCCAAATCAGAAACTGCACATTTATAGCGATGCTGAACCATACTTAAAACAGACTGGTGCACATTGAGAGTATGCATTTATAAAGTACACGTGTCTGTCAACTTTGCAGTCACAATGAAATTTCTCCACAGAAAATGATTATTTGAAGTGCATTTAAATAGTTTTGAATGATTTTCTATTGTGTTTTTCAAGCAACATAAACTTTACGCTATAAAAATTATTTAAATCTTGCATCTTTCTTTTTTTTTGGAATACACCATTAGAGCACATAGGTGATGCCATTTTGCGAACACTGTTTTTAAATCAAGCTTTAAATCATCCAAAAAATGTGTTATTACTAGAATACCCTTGCCCCTGCTGCAAAATTATAGAAAATGAGGAGATAAGGAGAAAGTGAGAAGTACAGTGACATTTATGATGTGCAGAATGGAAAGTGAAAGTCCTCTTTGAAAAGATAGTAAAACTGTAATGAAACATAAAACTAAAGAAATGCGTTCAAACTTTCAGAACCTGGAAAATTTTGTAAAATGGCCATGGTAATTAGGGGTGTACCCACAAAAGGGGCGTGGTCAATTTTTTCCCAACGGGCCAATCTTATTGTCCCTCTTTTCATTTCCAAAATGTTGGGAGGTATGGATCACATACACCAAAGGTAATTCCCAGTATCATTTGTAGTTTGCTGTAGGTGCTATATTAACTCTTAGAATATATGTGTGGGCATTTGACAAAAAAAAAAGAAAAATATTCATTCATAATTCATGCTTGTGTGCATGTTTGTGGAAAACATGTTTACTTATGGTACCCTTCTGTTATGGAATTCAAAGAAGATTCCTTATATGAGATATTTAGCCTGCAGCTTTCTAAATATAGTTTAACTACAATTTGCAGCCCCCCAGTTGCTTTTTGTTTTCTGTGGAGGAAGTCCTACAAAAATAGCAGAAGTCTGTTGATTGGATCTTTCTGATATATATTTTAGTTGCATGCACATAATGCCTTTTTACATTTGAATTGTGTCACAACTATAATATGATGCTGTGCTGATCACAAGTCAGTTTTATTGTATATTAAACCTATATAATGGAAGGCTATGCAGTCATGCAGTACAAAACACCTTTGTTGATGCACTTCATATCAATTAGTCCAAATTAATTAAAAATAATTTAATGTTAAATCAGGGTACATTATCAGAGTAAATAACCTAATTTCTGTGACGCTGGCATTATTCATGTTCTGAAAATTCCATCAAAATTTGAGTGCCCATGTAGTGCCCTCTGCAGTTACAGCCTTGGCATGAGAAGCAAGAGTCACAACACTCCAAGGATACCTGTAATTACTAGCCATTTACACTAAGTGGCTTTGAAACTGACCCATGAGGTGGCATTATACCTTCTGCTTAGATCTGAAGGAGCAAGGCCCATATGACCCATGTTATATAGACATAGCCTGGCACTTCTTTTCCCCTATTGCTTTATTGAAAAACAACACATTATTAAAATATGAGATTACTAGGACTTGAAGAACTCAGCTGCTTGTATCCGGTTTTGAAATTAAGGATATATTGAAATACTACCAATTTCAATCTTCACAAAGTCTTGATCACTGTTGATGATCTATTTTGTTTTGATCAAATAATTATAGACTTTTAAGTTTTACAATATTATTGAGGAAGTTACAAGAGTATTTGTTTGAAGACAGCATTCTGGATTACAACTCTATAAGAAGCAATCCATATGGGACATCTTTTTCCAAATAAATGTACATGTTTTTGCAATGTAGTGAGTAGTGCGTTGTTATTGCAGCAGAAGTAATATTTTGATACAGCGCCACATGAATGTTTACTCTATAAACAAACATCTCAGCCTTCAGAACCTTAATTGATAAGGATTAAAGTCTTGGATGAAATACACTGAAACATTGTACAAAAGCAGCTGGCACAAGTAGCATCCTCTAATTATACCAAAGTTATAATTGGGGTACCACAAGGTTTGAATACTTGCCACTCTTCATTATGCACAAAATTCAAGCAAGATGTTTCACCCTTACAGTGGGATGTGGACTTTATGCAAGACTCACTTGCGTATAATGGTCACCACATAGAATTCACTCATTTGAAAAAACCACCTCTAAAATTACAATTACAGTAGTTCTTAGGATTTCTATGTGTGTACATTACATCAACAGAAAATTAACAACAACAACAAATTAATTTAATATTTTGAAACTTTGTAGAGGGACTATAAAGAAGCAGAAGCGAATACAGGCCCGGACTGGCAATTTGTAAATTCTGGCAAATAGAGTGGTAGTGGGCTGCTAGGGGACTGTTTGGGCCTCTGTGATGCCAGGACCTGTTTGAATCCCTGTCCTGGCCTAAGCTAATGTCTGAATGAGGAGCAAGGATTACATTCATGCCTTTCCTGGTATGGATAACATAACAACAAACATAACAAGTGAGGCTGATGAGGCTTGAAAAACATTATCATACTACCTATACCCATAAAAGACAAGGAAAGGTTAAAATTAAGTAAGCTTTATCAGAAAAGTTTATATAAATACACCAGTAAACCCTCAAAGCAATGCTACTGTGAGTCCTCTGTCAAAAGAAACACCACATTTCTGTCTTTCTATTATGTACACATAATACACATCAGACTACCTGTTTTCATCTTAAACCTCCAGGGTTTGGGATTGAGCATTCTCTGCCTCCCCCCTCCCTTCTTCCTCTTCCCTCCACCCCTCCCTGTTGTAATCTGAGCCCAGAGCTATAAGTGAGCAGGGAGAGACTCAGTCAGGAAGGGATGTCACACAAAGCTAATGTGGCAGCTGCTATCCTAAAGAAACAGAGAGAGCTTCTAGGGCTGTTTACTTTGGTATGGTAAAGCATTCTACAGAATAAACATAATGTTATAGCTTGCACTATTTTGGGTAATCTATTGGCAATAAACTGCTTCGATAGCTTTCCTTCTCCTTTAATAGGCCTATATTAATTGAACCAATTCAAAGGAGCCTTGAAATAAGTAGCTGTAGTATGCTATGCCAGCTGGCATCAACAAAGACCTATAAAACATTAACATTCTTGCAGGAAACAGAGACAAAGTTACAGATTTTTCAAAGGATTGATATTCTTCTTTCCCTTGCATGATTTCAATCATGTCAGATCAAATGTTGCTCATTGACATCATAATTTTTTCAAATTTTACCATTGGATTAGCCAATAAGATCTAAGAAGGCTTTTTTTTTTCATTTTAGATGAGATGGGAAGAATTTTTAAGTGCTCTTTCAGGTACTACAAAAAGTCAAGTTTAATAGAGATGACATGATCATCCCTCACGTAGAGGTAATATTATAAACAATTGTTGAAGCGCATTTCATGTACCTTTGCATATTTCATACTTTAAATGGAGACCTGTCTCCCTAAGAAATTATTTCAAATTATTTCCTGTTGGGTTTCCTCTATATAAATATTTCACTCTTGTTTCCTTCCTTTTGGCATTCACAATCACAGTAAGCAGGAAGGTGGCATTTTGTGGGCACTGTTTTGTGGGCCAAAACCTTGTTTATGTGCCAGAATGGGGCCCCTGAAGCACATGCCCATGCCAAGGCTATGCAGTTATATACTGTGAGAGGGACGGGAAATGCAAGGAGGGCAGTGACATCGAGCAAGTGCTAAATGAAAAGTGAAAGTAATTGCTTGCTCCTCCTCTGTTTCTGAGGCAAGGCAGGCGAGAGATTTTTAAATACATTTATAGCACATATGGATGTTTTAATAAAAAAAATTGTTTTTTAATTATTTTTATTATACACATCCCCTTTAATATCTATTATACCCACCATTAATTGCAAGTTTACTTAATTCTCTAAACTTGCTGCAGGTACGTAGGTTCCCATATATCAGAGAGAGTGATGGGCGAATTTATTCCCCTGCAGCAAATACGCAGCTAATTCCCGCGATTCGCGAAAGGCCAGAAAAATTTCACCTGGGCTGGTAATGGACGCCGGCTTCCAAAAACGGACGCCTGCATCCAAAAATGGATGCCCGCGTCGAAAACGAGATGCGGCGGTGTTTCACAAATTTCTACTAGAAATTCACAAAATTTTGGCGAAGAGAAATGCCCCAAATTCGCCCATCACTAATCAGAGATATAAATAATAATTTTTGGTTAATCCTGCAGGGAAAGGGGGTTTTAATTTATTAATCCATCACACCTCTCTGTTTTAATTGCAAATATCTTCCCCATCTCTGTAGTGGAAGGATCACATTCAAAACCTTGAACCTCTAATTGATTAGGTCTATGTTTTCTTTCTGTATAATTTTTAGTGCCCGGTTGTTTCAAATTACCCAAGTTTAAGAAGTATTTACAGTATGCTGCATAAATATGTGACTGTATATAGATTGTACCACATGGTTAGCATGTAGATCTCAATTTTCAAATTTCTTTACCTTTAATTAAACTATACTAAACATGTCCTGCAAAAAGCACTCAGCATTATGCCTCCTGCCTAACAATATCCTTACATTTTACAATGGGGGTATATTATTCACTATATTAATCATGTAAGACAACCTTTGGCTGTTTATTCACTAAAAGCAGATGCAGCGCAAAGGACATTAATTTCCAACTATTGTTTGTTCTTAAACTTGACAAGTTCTATATTCATATTTGGTCTCATTTATGTTACATTTGTGATGTCCACTTGTTTAAGTAATCAAATTGAGGTGCTGATTTACTAAATTCACATGTATTCATGTGAATAAAATCGAATTCAATCGAATTTGATTGAATATTTGATTGTAGGATCTATTCGATTGGTTGAATATGCAAATTAGGCATATTCGATCATTGAATAGTGAATGATCGAATAGATTCGAATGATCGAATATTCGTTCGTTTGATAATTTGATCAGTGAATAAAATAAATTTTTTTAAATATTCGACTGCCTACTTCGCCAGATTGGACCGAATTTCAATAGAAGCCTATGGGAACCCTCCCATAGGCTACTGAGTCTAAGTCCTGATCGAATAGGATTCTAACGATCGAAGTCTTCGATCCTTCGAATCGTACAAATTATTTGAATGATCGAATGATTGAAAATCGAATAAAAGGTAGCCTAAAACTATTTGATTAGCATTCGTCGATTGAATGCTAATCAAATATCGAATTTGGTCGAGCTAATTATGGGGAATAATAGTAAATTTGCCCCTTAATATGTGTTTGTACTATAACAGGCTGCCCGCACCAGGAGCTCCCTCTCAGTGCAAAAGTCACAGCACTTCATAGGGTGCAAATCCTTCCTGTGTTGGGAAACAAATTTTATGTGCTAGGAACCTTTTAATAGCAGCAGGTTCAATATGTCTAGAGTGCAAAGTTTCCTGATGTGAACATAAAAGAAATGGTAAAGCATGTGACTACTACTATAAAAACAATATCATTGAAAGTATAAAATCCCCACCCCAAGTCTTTAATTGATACAGGTACAAGGGACCCAAGCACTATTAAGGGCAAGCACCAATGTGGTTCAGGTGGGGGGGGGCAGGGGACATATAATTAAAAATTCTTGGTGAGAGTTTTGTTCTCACAAAATTTGAATACCTCCAAAAATACTCTAAAAAACCCTCACAATAACAGTTTTCTCTTTTAGGTCTTCATAGTTGGAGAGAGGAGTACTCAGAAAACAAAAGGGGTGGAGCTTCACACTAGACGGAAATAAAATAAAGAGCTGCAGTTAAACTAGATGTAATAGAGAAAAAATACATCTGAATGAAGGGAATAAGGTGTTATTTTAGAGAAAAAAAGAAAAAGCTTAACTGACACTTTGAGAATCAAACCAATAGCTGATTAGGAAGAAGCCAAATATATTGCTTTAATTTAAAACCTGAAATTATTTTTTATTGTTATGGTCCTGGGCTGTAATGCTTTTTACATGTTTTTTTTATTTATTTCTCATTTGCTAATTATTATAGCTATTATTATTAGTATTGCTTATAAACAAGCTATTCTAAACATTAGATAAAATAAATGGTCCAGAATGTTCTGAATCTCTGTAGCCACAGAATAAACCATTCTGAGATGTATGTAATGCTTTAATGCACGTGAAACTTACAGCTCTGTGTACATTCGATGGAACCATAATCCACTGCACCGTTTCCATGGTTACTTCCTTTTCTTAGCATCATCAATTTTTACTGTCATCAGTACCGCTATGCTGTATTATTTGCTATTTTTAATATTACAAACATATCTGTATTATCTATACCGATCAAGTAGAATGAGTTAAACATGGATGGGTAATCTGTAAAGCTTCATTTGTCCTTGTACAAGGCCCTCCTGCCATTTAAATTACAATATAAGCTCGCTTTATACTTTTTTTCTGAAATGCAGCATAATATGTAAGCTTTACAGAAACCACCCAAATACAACAGTTTTTAACTGGTGACCCTTTTTTTTTGTTTAAATTGTATTTCCTTTAAGGCCACATCCTATACTAGATTTTTACACCATAACTGGTGTAACTATTAACTGGTTCATGATTGTAATTCCAGTCATTAAAGCCTTGAAATAACCTTAAACACAAGCAATATGGCCTTCTAAATAGGGATAAGTATATGACCTTCATTAACTCTTCTGCCAAAAGGTTTTCCCTGTTCTCCGCCTACTGAACAAGATGAAACCTATGAGAGGAGCAGTGATTAAAAATTGCAAGGAATGAGGGAATTTGTCTATTTTAGCATGTACTACAAATCCATGTGAAATCAGCAGATAGATAAGCAGAACCCTGTCAGTAATTAGAATATACATTAGCCCAAATACAATCACATCATGTTCTATCTATACACATACATGAAATGAAAAAAAAAAACCAATTGCAGGTTGATGGATTTTTTAGTAAATGTAAGGAAATGTTCTGTATCTTCCACCAGCATATATTTATGTGATCTCATCAAAGACATGCAAATCGCAGCAGTAAAAAATTGTACGTTTTATCCTCTGATGCCCTGCTGCATATAGTAATTTCCCCTACGGACAGAAATGCTAATTGTTTTAAATGAGAATATATTGGTGACCGACAAAAGCTGAAATCAGGATGTAATTGCCATGGCATTATAGAGATGCAGTGATCCAGTAAATAACTGCTCTTCAGGGTTTGTAGATAAAAAAAATCACCTGCATTGTACCCAAAGCAATGTATGCATTCACAGCAGCGTCCCCAGTATGTGCAGTTTGTGTAGATGTAATGCAAACACCACTAATACAACACACAGGTTGTGTGCAGTGATCAGTGTCTCCAGATACAGCCTTAACAAGCATCTTTCCCAAACACAAAAAGACAAAAAAAAACCCCAAACAACAGAGTATACAACAAAGGCATAGATTCAGCAAACACACACTCACCTCCACAAAATAAAAGCATGGCAGCAATGTAACACTGTCCTTTGTAACTCTCATTCTCTGCCTTTCCTTTGCAGACATGTCTGCTCTTCTTTCAGTCCAATCCTTTCTTTCTGCCAGACAGATTCCAAATGATCTTCCTTTAGCAAACCTAATGCTCAGTACTCATGTACCATTCCCTAGTGCCACCTATGGAGTGTGCAGTATTCCTTTTTTTCTCCCCTTGCAGCAATACAAGTTCCCACACAGTTAGACAAAATTATTCATTATGCTTTACAGAGACAGTAATGGCCTCCACAAAACACCCCTTTTTGTTTTGCTGTAGCTTCCAATGAGCCCTATTCATTTCGGCATTAGAATTCACAGCTTATTGTCTGTATGAGGGCTGACGTCAAAAGAGCTACAGAGAAATAGCTGCCCTGGTTTATGTGCAAGGAGGTAACTGCTGCTCCAATCTGATCAATCCTTCCACTTGACAGATGATGCAAAATGTGTCAATCCGGAGCAGAGACAGTCTGTCGGGTCATCCTGCTCCCATAATAAGGGAATACTCTTGGATTTTAACTCCTCACTTGGGAACTGGCTTGATATATTGCCCCTGGCGTTGCACGGCTCATGTAAATGTATTATACTTGGAATTACTAAATTATTATATTTTTATGTTTTTCAATTAGAACGAATATAATTATTGAAACTGGTATAAACAGATAGCTATGATTTTCCTACAGTGAATTATACATAATTTGCTATTATTTAATACCATGTTTAAATGCACCAGTTGTACATAAATATCTTATGAATATGCTGTAGGGAATTCAACATTTCAATGGCAATTGAAAAGTTGCTATGTAACGGGACAAGCCTGTCATTCATATGTAAAACAAAAGGTTTCCAATGTTTAAAAGAAACACAGGCACAGTTCACTTGTTATTATCTTTATTGTTTGTGGGGAAGGGGTTTTTGTATAAAGGCAGTTGCTCCCCTTCAAGCGTAATATGCATTATGAGGACATATCTTACTTTGTGCTTCTAAAATTCTATTTATAAATATTCATATATAATACTACATTAAAAACTTTTCCCTGCAACCAGGGCTGGTGTTATAAGAATGGTTTGTGATCCAATTATTTCCTTAAATTGACATAAATAAGCATTAGCATATGGTGTCATGGATGTCTCAACAAAACACTCTTTTTATACATATTTACATAAATACATGAATAGCTGTTGCCACACTGCTTACCCACATCACCCACATGCTAGGTTCAATTCAATCTTTTGATGACTGGGTCAGTGATCTGATCCTAACAAAACTCTTTTTAACGAAATGATTTACCTTCCATAATTTTCAAACCTATCCAATAGATATCTGGGTAATTTTTAGCCACATATCAATTAGGCAGGTCACTGGTTGGCTCCCAATAAGCTTGCCACTGTTTCTTAAAAACCTGTCTTTTAAAAACTTTTTTTATTAGTACATACTATTCCTTATAGTGGATATAATCATGTGTTCCTTGGGTGACTGAAAAATTGAGAAATAAGGCTAAGAACTAAAACTCAAGGGAGTGTATGCTAAATTTGGTTCAGTTCGCCGTATATTTCAAAAAGGTGAATGCCGCTAATTGAGGCACTAAGCGTCCATCTGCAATAAATTTTACTATTTAGTGCCCTTCCCAAATCTGTCGGGCCATTTCAAAAATCACATTTGAACTGCTCAGTCGAAAAAGATGGTGAAAGATGTGTAACCCCCTTTGTTCGAGGTCATGGCAAATAATTTTTCGAGCGCCCATAGATGCAAATTCACTAAAGCGTGAAGAGTCTAACGCTAATGCTAATTCGCCAGTTTGTCGTCAATTCACAACTTCACCGATTCACTAACAGTGTCCGTGGTGAAAATTCGCTAGCGAAGTAGATAGACTTGCGCAACTTCGCATCCTTACGCCAGGCGAAGTTGCGCACTGACGATGGGACATAACTAAGCTAATTCACTAAGATAAACCTCTTACGCTAGATGTTACTTCGCCAGGTCAGACCTGGTGAAGTTGAATACAATAGATAGGAGTTTGAAAAAAAACTTCTTTTACCTTTTGTAGGGTAATAGTCTGAAAAATAGCCTAATTTTTTTGGGTTACCCTCCATCCCCCCCCTACATTTCCTAACATATGGCAACTCAACTATACAGTGGGAACATGTAACATATACTTCTATTATACTTTCAACTTCGCGCTGTATGCAAATTAGGCATCGCTAGCATAAATGCGCTTTGCCTGGAGAAGTAACGGTAGCACTACTTAGCTACCATTCGCCACCCTGAGCGCAAATTCGCATCTTAGTGAATTTGCATAACGCTGGTGAAAATTCGGCTGGCAAAGTGTGGCGAGGCTGTCGCTAGTGCATTTTTGCGCTTTAATGAATTTGCCCCATAATGCGTGCGTATGCACACACAGTGTGGCACCACACGCACAGCCATGGCACACACACCGGTACAATGGGGGGGCGGTACAGCAGGGGGGCCGGAGGGTGTCCTGGGGCAATATCACCCAGTCTGACCCTGGTTCTGAATCCAAATATTAGGAACTAAAATATACGTAAAAACAATGAATTTTTTGTGAATGAACAAAAATTTGTACATCAACACACATTTTAATGTCTGAAAACCCCTAAAAGCGTGAATGAAAAGGCTGATCTTTATAAGAAAACAAAGGAAACTTACATTGACTTCTATATGACAGCTTTTACTTGCCATATTTATATATTCATAGAGTCTTTACACTTGATAAATTACAAAAAAAATGTGGATTAAGTAACTATAGAAAAAATTGTTTGTTTGTGCTAAAAAGTACGATTCTAAGAAAAGAGATTTCTACAAACCGTCCAAATCAGCCCATAACAGCTAAAACTAGATTCAAATATGTGCGCTCTTGAACATTATTCACAAAAGTACCTTGCTTTTAAACCTGGAATGTGCATATAGTGCCAACATACTGGTCCAGCCTGCTCTGATGAATTGCTGGCAGCTGCAAAGTATAGGATACCCTGATGTAACAAATCCCTGGAAGTAACCCCTGCCTTGTTCAGGGCCCCCCTTGTACATAACAAGGTTACTGTACATTTCTGTATTAGACATTTAGGGGCAGATTTACAAAATTCACATGAAGAATTCGAAGTTTGATCGAATTTTAATTAAATTTGAGTCTTCAAATTAGGCAAATTCGACCATCGAATAGTCGAATTCAAATAATTCGAAAATTCAAATAAAGTTTTATTCGAATATTCGATTAATCGATGGTCAAATTACTTCCCCTTTAAATTTTTATTCGACCACCTACTTCGCCAGAACCAAGCTACCAAATTGGGAATCATTATTTTAGATCGAATAAAAAAAATTTGATCGTTCAATTAAATAGTTTGAATTGATTGATTCAAATGATTGATTGAATTTTTCCTATTCGATTGTTCGTTCGATCGAATTGCGGTAAAATCCTTTGAATTCGATATTCGAAGGATTTTACTTCACCCACTATTCCCATGGTCGAATTTTTTTTAATTCGAAATTCGACCAATAGTAAATCTGCCCCTTAGTCATGGTTCCAAGAATATCTAGGAAAGGAAAGTCGTGCTCATCTCAAATGTCACCCTGAATGACCTTCAAGATGGCCTTCCTGGAATAACTAAGAAAGTGAACAGATATTTTTCTTAGATCTTATGTCACCTATGTATTAGGCTCTATCACAGTGACAGTGCGGGAACCACTGCCATAGCATATTGTGCCTGCACATGCAACTGTTTTGAACCAATAAATGACATACAGGTATGGGATCCGTTATAAGTAAAATCCAAGTAAAATGCAAATTATGGGAAGGCTATCTTGCACAGACTACACTTTAATCAAATTAAAATTATTTAAGAAAGATTTACTTTTTCTCTGTATTAATTAAACAGTATATTGGACTTGATCCCAACTAAGATACAGTATAATGTGCCCTTATTGGAGGAAATTAATCCTATTTGGTTTAATTATGTTTAAATTATATTTTAGTAATCTTAAGGTATGGAGATCTAAATTACTGAAAGATCCCTTATCCAGAAAACCCCACGTTCCAGGATTTCTGGATAACAGATTCTATACCTGTTCTACAAAAATGGACAATTTACACGTGGTTAACAAATTAAAAAATGATCAATGTCCAATAGTCATAGCAGTTGACTTAGCTCTAAAGGCAGAGCAATTGATCCCTTGTCTTATAAAGGGGCCCTCAACAGAAAATGTTACAAGCATTAGAAGCAGATGGATGTAGATATGCAGTGACCCTTCTTTTTAAAACTATAAATTACAAATCTACAGATGCAGTCACTTTGGATTGTGTGTTAAATGCGTCGTGACTTAACTCATCTATCCCATTTATCCCACTTAGCACAGAATATTGTGTCACAGCATCCCATCCAATTAAAGAGTTCACCATTGAAAACAATGGTGCTGTGGTATGCTAATGAAAAGGTTAAATGCATTAAATGAGTTAAGATAACTTTAGATAACACAGTTTCTTCAATTAGCCCTGAGTCACGACGCATTTAACTTACAAATCCAAGTGACTGCATCTGTATGTAGGAATATGCCTCATGCTTAAACTGCCTGCAATATTTAGCTTTTACTTCATTATGCAAAAGAATAACTATGTTTTTTTTAACTTTTGTAACCTTTATACGTCATAAAGCACTGAAAAACATTGATGTAAATAGCCAAATGAAGACATAGAGATGGAGTACTATGCATTGTCAGTAAATGTGTAATTATTTTAAGCAGATAGGATACCCAAATTGTATTGAAAACTACATCTGTAAATGGGCATCATCCTGACATCGAAGAGGCTGATGGACATAGGATAAAACTTTTGTTTTTAAGGAATGGATTCATGGATAGACACACGCTTTGTCTCAATCTTGATTGTCATTAGAGAGGGCCTGGGGCGCTACAGCAAGCTGGAAATGTAATCTCAGGCAGGAACCATTATGTATCTTGAAATTGTGCAGTTGATGAATTACAACAACTAGCTCCTCCAACATTGTTCATACAGTACCTCTGGAAAGAAATTTTTCAACAGGAGGATTTGAAAAAGGTCTTAGGTATTAATTTGGTTCTGTGGTGTTGCCATTGACATGTAATCATACCTATTTTATATGTTCTTTGGTCAGATATGGGATTTATACAACATTAAAGGGGTGGTTCACCTTCAAATTAACTTTTAGTATATTGTAGAAAGGCCAATTCTAAGAAACTTTTCAATTGGTCTTCATTATTTATTTTTCATAGTTTTTTAATGATTTGCAATTTTCTTCTGTTTCTTTGCAGCTTTCAAATGGGGGTAACTGACACAATCTAAAAACAAATGCCCAGTAAGGCTACAAATGTATTGTTATTGCCACTTTTTATTACTTATCATTCTATTCAGTCCCTCTCCTATTCATATTCCAGTCTCTTATTCAAATTAATGCAGGGTTGCTAGGGTAATTTATACCCTAGAAACCAAATTGCTGGCACTGCAAACTAGAGAGCTGCTGAAAAAAAATCTAAATAACTATAAAACCACAAACAATAAAAAATGAAAATCAATTGCAAATTGTCTCAGAATATCACTCTCTACATTATACTAAAAGTTAACTGAAAGGTGAACAACCCCTTTAAGAGCATTATATGAGAGTTTTTTCTCTTTCATTTACCTTGGAGATGCTAATGGATATTATTATGGACATATAGGGGCAAATTCACGTCTAACGCTAAGCGTCTAATTGCACCACTTCCAACATTATGGGAAAACTGAGGAAGTTCCTGCAGCAAAAGGTATGGAGTAAACCTTCCTTTAGGAAGATAGCTATTACTGGATTAAATATTTATTAGAATGTTTGTTATAAGTACCTTCTGCATCACATTAATTAACTTGGCTGCAACAGACACCTCATATATATATTTATATATATTTTATATACAAAGATGCCATAGCACACTCACCAATTGTGTTGTGTCCCGGTGCTCTGCCTCATTAGGAATGCCACATCATCCCCATATCTGTGTACACCATCAAGTGTATCCCACTCGCATTAACCCTTAATGGATATACCAAATCAAAGTTTTACAATTAAAGATATAAGAACAAATCTTTACAATTAAAGATATACTGTAGGAATAGATCATAGTTGGGTACAGAGATCTAAGCTTGTTAATCCATCACACCTCCCTTCTTGATAGATGAGACCACACGAACAGATCAGCATGTACATCACAAACTTAGAAACACAGGAATAGTGATCCCGTAACTGTATACTTTGTCCTGTCAAGGGATTAACAAACTGCTTTCCCTTGCAAACATAGGGACACTGGACACAGTTTAAACCGGGATACATGCCCTTTGACTTAGCCCCCAAAGAGGTCTCCTTGGTAAGGCTCAGTAACTGAGTCTTACCTCTACAATACAAGATCAGGGGTGGTGCTTTAAATTCTGTTACTGTAGGATAGGGATTCCTTAAAATATACCAGTGTTTTCGTAATATCTTACCTATAGATTCACTGTTCCCTGCAAATTGTGCAACAAACGGTATTTGTCCACCTTGTCTTTTAACTCTTGGATGATCAACCCAATCAATTTTAATATTAACCCTTTACATATCACTTTCTCTGGGTATTCTCTAAATTTCTCGAGAAAGCTGACTCACTGGTATAGATTTCTTGATATGTGAAGGATGTTGACTTGCACAATGCAAGTTTGATCAGTGCATTTAGTGTGGATTGAAGTGCCCAGCTGTGTTTTCAAGTTTTTATAGACCAAAACATCCAAAAAGTTATTACTGTTAAGATCATATGAAAGTGAAAAAGTGATAGACGTGTGCATCTTATTGAGTCTATCGTGGAACTGCAATAGGGATTCTACGTCAACTGGCCATAGTACAAAGACATCATCGATGTATCTCCACCATGCCACACAACTCATCGTGATATATGTATTGATCTTCATATTTAGCCATGAAGGCATTGGCATATGTTGGAGCGACATTCAATCCCATTGTAGTTCCACGTAGCTGCAAATAGAATTGTTCCCTGAAAGTGAAATAATTACAGCTCAATATGATCTCTAACAGTTGTAGAAAGAAAGACATCTGCTGTACTGGATAATCTGCCTTTTCTCTCAACATCCATTCACATGCCTGTATCCCATCGAGGTGAGGTATTGAGTTGTACAAACTGGCAACATCAAATGTTGTCAGAATTGTATCACCTCCCACCAAACCCTACAGGGAACACAGCCATTTTAAAAAATGTCCTGTATTCTTAATAAAAGATGGTACTGTTCGGATCAAAGGGCTGAGGATCCTGTCCAATAAAATAGCCAATGGACAGAACACTGAGCCCATGCCCGAGACAATAGGCCGACCTGGAGGACATACTGGATCCTTATGCACCTTTGGCAATGTATATAAGACTGGTGTTATAAAATCTTTCCTCTAAATGTTTAACTGAGGTGGAGGAATCGGTGCTTACAATGGGCCTGAATTTGTGTCCTGAACAGACTTTTGATGCATTCCAATTGGACATTGACTTATATAATTTTTTCACACACACACACACACACACATATATATATATATATATATATATATATATATATATATATATATATAGTTTGAGTTTTTTTTTAATTCGAATTTACTGTTTAAGTCAGTGGGAGAAGCCCAGGGATCAATTGGAATTGGAAATGTGTGTAGCCTTTCTGGCATTCAAGTTTTTTTGGAGAAAAACAATTGAATCAAATTAAATCTAATTCAATTTTAGTTTTTGGGCCATTTAAATTTGTCTGAGTTTAAAAAATTAGATTTTATTAAGCTCACATGAATTTCAAATTGAAGTTTAATAGATTTAATACTTTTTCATATGGAAGCCCCTGTTGTTAATGGAATGCAGAACCCCACCCTAAAACCAGCCCCGTTTTTACCAGTTTTAAAAGACCTTTTTTAGTTGTTAATGAACCATTTCTCATTTGAGTGTTCATTAGGAAATCGCTTGGACTAGTGAGATGCACTTTGTTTTTTTTTATTTATATCCAGAAAAAAGATAGATATGTTAGAAATATAGCATCATGTTCAACATTTTAAATTCCATCTAGGGCACTTGTTCATTCAGTCATATTGAATTAAGTATTACCAACTTCACTTTGCCACTCAGCTATTAAAATCTAAAGGTCGTTTTAGTACCACATGAAGCAGATGTGTTTTACTACAGATTCCCTCTATTATTACATGCTCCTGTCCCTGAATGGCCCCTCTGCATAAGTAGGTCAAGTCATTAAAGCCACACAGCTCTTTAATCTTCTTGCATTGTCAATTGTGTGTTAGGATTACTGTAAAGATGATCTATACCCATATACAAATTTCTCAAATGCCTTTATTTATTTTATGCATTTTTATGTACTGCCTTTTATTAGGTTTATCCCATATGCTTTTATTTTCAATATTAATCTTTGGACTGAAAAATTCAGAATTTTAAGATCATATCCTTAAAAGCTAAGTCATTAGCCACAAAGATCTATAAGCCATGCTGCCAAAGATTTATGATTGAGGTCACTGGGTCACATGCACCAATTAGGAAATGTAGAAAATGGAGTCCTCTTGCCAATGTAAAGTTTAAAGTACCACTTGTTTGCTAGGCTGAGTAACCATCACAATTAGAATGATGATTAATCATGAGGTAGTCTTGTATTCTTGTTTTGTTGTTTTCTTTTCCTATTCAGATGGTGTGCTATTCACCTCACAGTCTGTAACATAACAACACTGCCCAACAAATCACACTGCAAACCACCTTAGAACTCATTTAGACTGTCAGCAGGGTGGCATGCTAGTGATGATAAACACAAATACAAAGGATGCATGTATAGCTTTTATTTATTCTTTCTTTATTGCAAACAAATTTCAATGATGTTACAATATAGTTACGTACTTAAGATTTATTGCATCAATGCAAATTTGTGGATTATGTTCCTTTTTATTATGCAAAGATAGTGAAGATGGGAACAATTACTTAATGGAAAGAAGGTTGAGACCCAATAACCTACCTTCTGTACTGACAATATATTATCTGCCTCTTACTGAATCAGTTTTAGGATCTACATTGACAAATAATAATTTAAGAGTGTTTACCCCTTCTTTGTAAAAAAGAGAAGCTAGAAAAGCTGTTCAAGGTAAGATTCTCTGTAACTTCTTTCCTCCTACACTATATTTGCCTGTTGCCTTGCAGTTCTTGAATTAACGCCCACACAAAAATGACTTGTGTTCTGCCTTAAAACATCTTGAATGCTCTCTCGCTTACAATATATATATATATATATAGGTTATGCTCAGAATATACAAGTGCAATTAAAATATAATGTGTTGGAAAAGATGTATTCTTGTGCTACATCTAAGGCTTCTGTGAAAATATACAGTGTCAGCAGTTTTATAAGGAAATATATCAGTGGCAACTTGCCCTTCAAGTGTTTTAACCTTTCACTGTTAAAGTATCTGTAAATGCACTAAAATTTGCTTCTGTGTTCTTTCTGAACACTGCAGTGGTGCTATGCATCCTGCCAGGCAGGTAACATAGTAATTTGATGCCAAAACAAGAGCTTCTTTTATTAATTTAATACGTCTGAAAATCTCATATCCAGAAAGCTCCTAATTACAAAAAGGCCATAGAGTCCCTTCTTAATAAATGCATTTTTAAAATGATTTATTTCATGTCTCTAATAATAAAACAGCACATTTTTAATGGTGGCAAAACAATCCTCTAACGGAAATATCCCTTATCCAAAAAACCTGAGGTTCCAAGTATTTCTCATAACAGATCCTATGCTTACACTGAGCTAAAGCTTTATTTGTATGCCTTTATTGGAATTCAGTTCAATTAATTGAAGGTGAAGGACAGTCATATGACAAAATGAGAAGTATTCATAGAAACAGTATCTTCAGTAGCAGTAACAGCCATGCAGGATCTTGCATAGCGTATACAGAAAAAAACACACAAGGTATCATTTGAGACTGCAGCTGCAATAGCGGTTGCACAAGAAAGGATGAAGGCATTGTGTGTATTGACACCATTTAATAACGGTACTTACACATAGATTTCTGTGTAATTGCTCTAAGTTTAAATTCTGTTCTTTGTGCAGGTGGCAGTAGTTTCAGGGTTACCACTGCAGGCTGTGTCAATAGCTGCAGCAGACTTGTGCCTAAAGAATCATACACAGGCAACATTTTAAAGCCAACTCCAGATAATGATGCCATCCCAACTGTAGTGAGCCCAATTGCGTCTGTTTTCAGTGAAACTGGAATTGCAAATGCATGTGTTTTAATTTACTGGACAAAATTACAGAGCTATTGCGCTTGAATTTTGGGGAGGGGGGATGTAAGTCGACATATTATCTGTACATATATCTGCGCTATATTTGTGTATATCAGCCCATTACTATGTGGCACTTCATCTGTATTACCTAATATGTTTTATCTTTTCACAATGTTTAAAAAAAGTTCAGATGAAAGATATTTTATTATGTAAAGGGGATGAGCACTTTTATATTTGTGAGTGATTTGTGTCACAACATAAGGCCACTTACACAAAATTCCTACTTTGGGTGTTAGTGTTTTCTATGTAAAATATGAATGGCCCAGTAGTACCTCTAACTTATGTGTGGTGTTTATACAAATGGACTGTAGATGTCACAGTGCACAAGTTATACTGTGCAAATACTGTACCTTATATACTGCTTAAGGTGCTAGAGTTTATGTTACTGTTGTGTAATGGCTGAATGAGAATGCTAATAGTGTACTGTTATATTCTACTCATCCTCAGCTATCAAAAAACAACAAGTTGGGGACGAGATGTCTCTTCTACCTCTGCAACCGCCTGCAGCTTTTCTCCCAAACCCAGATGAGCCTACCATACCTTTTACTGCTTGGATCTGTATGTCTGAAAATTACATTATTGCTGCTGACGAAGGGGAGATTTCTGCTGCTAGAAAGCGTGCTTTACTTATTCACTGCCTGGGAGCAGAGGGACAGTGTATAGTCTATATATTACTATCACCTGATGAGACTTATGAAGCTGCACTTACTGCCGTAAAGAACTTTTTCGTGCCAAGAGTAAATGTGGTTGCTGAAAGATATCATTTCCGTCAGCATAGACAATGTAATGGTGAATCCACAGAACAATTTGTAGCAGCTTTGAGAGAGCTAGTTGTTACCTGTGAGTTTGGGAATCTAACAGATGAAATGCTAAGAGACCAAATAGTGGAAAAAACAACAAACTAACCAGGCATTAGAGAGAGACTGCTCCTAGAGTAGGATTTAACCCTTGCAAAAGATATTACAGTTGCTAGCCAAATTGAAACAGCAGTGGCAGAGGCTAAAACTCTCAGTCAGGGAACTGCTGGAAATGTACAGATTGTGAATCCAGTACTGTGGCCTAATAATGAACAGCCACAGGCAAAATACAGTACTAAGAAAAGGGATTCACTGCAAAACCATCCAGCAAATACAAATAAAAAATACTGCTTTCGATGTGATTCAACACAACAAGCTACACATTATACTACGTCTTGCAAAAGCTGTACAGTGCCGCAAATGCAAAAAGGTAGGTAATTTTGCTAAGATCTGCTGTAGTTTTGATAAAGATGTTCAAGAAGTCACTACTACAAATGTTACAATGTTAAGTGTGGATAAAGCTGGTACATTTTTTCCAGACAAGTTTATGTGTACTGTCAATGTCTATACTGCTCCTGCTGATAAGGGACACTCCATTAACATGATGCTTGATGCAGCTTCAGCTGTTTCTATACTACCAAAGGATAGTTTCTTAAAATACTTTGCAAAATATAAAAAGATACGCTTGTTGCACCTGCCCTGAGACTGGTCAGTTATTTAAAGTATCCAATCCCTGTGTTTCGTTGCTTGTCATTGACTGCATTTTGAATCAAATACTGCAAAATTTTACTTTTACATTGTGAATAACAGTACTGCTATACTTGGAAGGGATCTCTTTGCTTCATTAAACCTACAATTAGTTGATGGTCTCCTTACTACAGCACCAGTGCCTGCCACACAGCCTGTGTCTGCCACTTCAGCCAGTACCATTTCCTGTATCAGCATGGGAAAAACTTGGGATTAATATTGTGGGTCCTTTTGCAGATGCTCCTATAGACTGCAGATTTGCTATGACCTTGATAAACTATTACAGTAAATGGCCTGAAATTGCATTTGTTTGTCATATAACATCAGCTACAGTAATAACAATTCAGTCTACAGTCTTCAGCAGAGAAGGTAATCCAAAGAAGTTAATATCAGACAACGGATCACAGTTAGTCTCATCTGAGTTTGAATTCTTTATAAGAGAGGGGAAAAAATTTGCGAGAAGAGTCGCGGGACGCTTTTGACGCGCGTCGCGTCAACTTTGGCACATGGCGTCATTTTTACGACGAGCGTCGCGTCAAAAACGACGCGCAACTTGTTTTTCTGGTGAAATTATATCTGCCGATTTTATTTTCGCCAGCGGGGAATCGCAGGAATTCATTTGCCCCTAGCGAATAAATTCACCCATCACTAAACAGGAGTCTGAAAGAAACACTTACAGACAGCAAACTTTACTGGGAAATCTTGAAAAGTATTTACAACAAAGTTCCTACTTAACTACAGAGCAATGTGCAGTGCAAAAACCCAAGCATCTCCAACTGAATTATTAAATGGCAGACAGATGCACACTAAGTTACATGTTGCAGACATCAAACTTCCACAAAATACTGTTCCTACAAATTCATCTACTGCAGACATTGTCAAACATCAACAAGCTAAATGCAAGGCTTATACTGACAGAAAACATGGTGCAAGAGAAGTGCACTTTCAACCTGGATCTTTAGTCAGAATTAAGAAACCAGGACTACTGAAACAAGGACAATCTAAATTTACTACAGCACTTGAAGTCAGACGCTAGCGAGTACCATATGGCATGCAAGTCGTCTTGAGTCTGAAGAAAGTGAACCTATAAGGCATACTGAGAGAATCATAAAACTACCTTCATGGACTAAGCAATATGTAATGTGAAGAATGTATATTATTGCTTTAAGGGCTAGTCCATACGGGGAGATTGGGGGGCGATCCGTCGCCTGGCTACTTCTGTTACTGTTGTGTAATGGTTTCATGAGCCTGCTAATAAAGCACTGTTATATTCTACTCATCCTCGGCTATTAAAACACAAGATTATATGAATATAAAAGTGTTAGTGTATGTCCTTAAAGCAGTAACACCAAAAAAAGTTAAAGTATTTTAAAGTAATTATAATATAATATACTAGAATATAACATATTAAAGGCTAATTAATATAAACTATAGCAGTGTTTCTAAAGTTATCACACCAGTTTTACCAGTGCAGGGCAATGCTACATTATACTGTAATTTCTTTAAACACTTACATTTTTTGGTGTTACTGTTCCTTCAAGTTCCAGTTGAGCAGCCATGTGAAGTTTGGTAATGAATTGAGAGGTGAAAAACATTGCCACTGTGCTACTGATCCGGTTAGCCCATATACAAGAGAGAATAGAGCTTTACCAGTGTTTTTAAAAAAAAATATGAGACATGTCAAAGCCTGAATGAGGGATTTATCAGAAGTCATTTGACATAATATACCAGGTATAGGAAAAGATGCCACTTGACATAAATGGTTTGTGCAAATAGCTTTGAATACAGAGAATTGGTCCTCATTTATAGTGATGGGCGAATTTATTCGAAGCAAATTCCTGTGATTCGCCGCAACGAATACATAAATAAATAAAAACGCCAGTGAAAATTCGCCTGCCGAAAATTCGCCTGCCGAAAATTCGCTGGTGTAAAAAAAATACGAGTCACACCTCAAAAACGTGCCGCGACTCGTTTCGCAAATTTTTTGCCAATTTTCTCCAAATTTTACGGCGAAGCGATACGGGATAGATTCGCCCATCACTACTCATTTACAAAGTGTAGGGAAGGGTGCAAATAATGGTTGTAAACTGCCATGTTATGTGCACTTATGCATCTTGTATCCTGTGATATCGGTGTAAAATAACCACAATTTCCCTTAATTTAATTATCAAATATATATATTTTTTACAAAAACATCGCACAAGGCACTAGTCGGCTTGCCGAGGAAGCATTGTTGAATTCGAGTATCAAGTTTAAAAGATCAAAAAACTTTATTTTCAAAAACGTAGTTAAAATGACATCACGATAGATTCAATTGTAGAAAAGAGGGCAGGGGAGAGCACGGCTTAACGCGTTTCGTGACTAATCTTGTCACTTCATCAGAAGCCAAAAGCGCCCTCCACTGTTCAACCTCAGATATAGCCCACTCAATCAATGGTAATTAAAACTGGAAAATTTAGGTTAAAGGCCAAGTTGAAAATATCTAAAAGAAAAAATAGTCACTGAAATTTGTAAATATATCTAATAATTGTTATCAATTCTATATGTACTAGTATGTTGCTATATATAGGTAGAACAGTTCAGAACAGCTTGAGGATTATGTATAGCAATAAATATATTATTACAGACATATGTAAATAGAATAAGTTATTTGAATCATATAAATCATGTGAATTATCCAAATTATTTAAATTTATTACATTAAATCAAGTATCAACCTATCTAGAATTAATCCAAAGATATATGAATATATATAAGATAGGCGATTTAATATATATAAATGCCAAGAGAAAAATGCCAATTAATTTATAAAATAAAATTCTCAGAATATCAATATATATAAATGGTCTGAAATGTGTCGGAAATATAATCAATCTACAAACATGTTGATTTCCCATTCCCTATTGAGGCCACCAGGGAATACTGTGCCCAAGGTGTAAATCCAAAATGCCTCTCTCTTTAGAAGGGATTTGTCCAAATCTCCTTTTCTTATACCTAAATTAATGGTATCAATGACCTGAAAGGTAAAACAGAGACTGCCTCCATGTTTCTCTATAAGATGTTTTGCAAGTGCTGAACTTGGGTCCCCATTCTTAGTACATCGTATATGTTCAGATATACGCTTCCGTACAGGTCTGATAGTTTTTCCAACATATTGCATGCCACATCCACAAGTTATAAGGTAAACTACATTTTTAGTGCTACAGTTGGCATAAAACAAAATTTTGTATTTACGTGAACCATTTGTGGAATCAAAGCACTTGGATGGTTTCATAAATTTGCAGGCATGACACCGGGAAACTCCACACTTATAGCACCCTTTGACCGTAAGCCAGTGAGATTTGGCTAGAGGTTTATTCTCTGAGAAGAGACTTGGAGATAACTGAGATCCTAAGCTTCTCCCTCTTCTAAAAGTAAAGCCTGGATGTACCGGTAGCAGTTTATTCAGGACTGGGTCTTGTCGCAAGATATTCCAATGCCTACTAATTGCTTTCTTTACGTGATGGCTGTCCCTCGAAAAAGTGGTGATAACTCGGGGGTATTGTTCTCGATCAGTGTGTCGTCTGGATAGTTTATTGCCTATTCTATTGGTGAGGGATGTCGAACGGGGTCTTAAAAGGGAATCTCTATTAGCACCCACCGCTCTGTCATATGCTTTTTTAATCACAGATGTGGTATAGCCTCTCTGAGAAAAACGATCCCAGAGTAACATGGCTTCGTGATTGAAAGAACCCCAAGTAGTACAAATTCGTCTCAACCTAATAAATTGGCTATAGGGGATGCCTCGTATTACATGATCTGGATGACTACTATCAGCATGTAATAATGTATTCCTAGTTATAGTTTTCCGATATAATCCAGTATTTACACTCTCTCCATCCGCCTTGAAAGTAACATCCAAGTATGCAATGGAATGTTCATTCATTTCACTGGTAAAGGCAATGCCCCAATCGGTGGAATTACAATAATCAACAAAAGCAGTAACTGTATCTGAACCACCATTCCAAATGAATATCAAATCATCGATATACCGAAAGTATTTTATAATGCATTTACGGAAGGGGTTACGCTCACTGTAAATAAAGGTCCGCTCCCAAAGTCCCATAAATAAATTAGCATATGAGGGGGCAAAGTGCGCACCCATCGCCGCTCCTTTCTCTTGTAAATAAAAGGTGGAGTCAAACATGAAATAGTTACTATTTAACAAATAACCTAAGGCTTGTATGAGAAATTCATTTTGTTGCTCACCATAGAAATCAAAAAGTTTAAGCCAAAATGCAATGGAGGATATACCCCTATCATGGCTAATCGATGAATATAAAGCCGTTACATCCAAAGTAACCCAGAGGTAAGTACTATCCCAGACTGTGTCCTGAAGTTTATTGATACAGTCAGTGCTATCCCTAAGGTAGCTAGGTAACTGTAAAACCATGGGTAGCAGTAAGCAATCCACATATTCGGAGAGTGGTTCATTCAATGACCCAATGCCCGAAACTATGGGTCTCCCCTGCACATTAATTAAATTTTTATGCACTTTAGGAAGCCAATGAAAGATAGGTATCCGGGGAGTAGGTCTGTCCAAATAACTACATTCTTTTTCATCTATAATAGAATGAAACTTGGCCCAATCCAGTAGATGTGATAACCTATTCTGGAAATCCCTAGTGGGGTCACTATTTAGTATACGGTATGTAGTTTCGTCTTGAAGTTGTCGCCTGGATTCTAATTTATACTAATCCGCATCTAGAACCACTATAGAGCCCCCTTTGTCTGCATTTTTAATAACTATGGATTTATTGTTTGATAATTCCAAAACTGCCTTGTGCTCTTCTATGGAAAAATTATTCTTTCCTTTGCCTTTTTTACTCTTTTTGTTATTACCTAAATTGGAAGGGCACCGTAGCTTACAGAGATCGGATATAACCAATTTTTGGAAAAGGTCTATATAAGCACCCCTGCTCTCTATGGGGTAAAAATCCGATTTTCCCTTCAGCCCAGTATGCTGAACATGCTGACTCATTTCACAAGCTGATTCCTTCTCTAAATCCTGTAATATATTAATGGCACATAAGTCATCAAAAGTAAAGGCAACAGTTGGAGGAAATTCTTATGTTAAAGTATTATCATTCATTAAGACAGAAGAAAAAGCATTAGTATTAGCTTCAGATGATAAAGAAGGAGATATAGAGCTCGAAATATTTTCCATTGTATGGTCGGAGTCCTGGTGTCTAGTACCATCAAAGTGTCTCATTAGGGTGAGCTTACGTACGAATTTATTAATGTCCACGATTGTATCAAAAACCTGTAGACCCCTGTCTGGCACATAATTCAGACCTAGATTCAAAACCCGCACTTCAATGTCCGAAAGCTTATATTTTGATAGATTGATAACATTATTGGGGGGACACAGGTCATCCAGGGTAGTTGCTGTATGCAGGCTTCCATCTATGGTTATCTTTTGGGGTCCCTGTTCTGTTGCTTTCCTTTTTCCCGGGGGTCCCTCGGGGCCCATTCGGCATCTGTTAGATTTTGATCGTCTAACTGGCTCCGTGTTTTGACTCTCTCCCTGTAAAAAGGAGTAGATTTTTGGGGCCTTGTCCCTGGGTCCTTTTCCCTTTCTTCCTGGGATAAATCCCCATCTGTGTATAAAAAAGAGGACGATGAAGCCTCACTGTCTGAGGACGGGTAGTCATTGTTCCTAAAGCGTACCTTTCTCTCTTTCCGCTTATTGAACCTGGAGTTTTGTCGCATATAGCCCTTGTTGTTGGGCAAAGTCGGACCACCCCGAAAATTCCAATCGTAAACACGATTAAGCTCATAGTCCCTCTTATCTCTTAGAATTTCTCCCTCTTTACATGTTTCAATTCTGTTTCCAATTTATTGACACGTTGTGTAATAGACTCCAAACGTGCAGCTATGTCTATTTTAGCTTCTCTTTGTAGTAAGTTAGATTGTATTTCTTTTATATTCACTTGTGCTACTTTATGTTGTTTCGAATGAAAGGTCACAATCAATTCCATTAGCTTGAAAGAACATGCAGTTAGGGTGTCATTCCAAGCATCCACAAAGTCCCGTGATATGTTGGTGAAAGTTGGGAATTTTTTCATGCGGAGCCCCCTAGGTATGCGACCCACTTTTAAGTAATTTTCCAAAGTAGATATGTCCCACCACGATCTCATTTCCTTGACCATATTGCGTTCTAACTGTCGACACAAGTCATTAGAATCTTCCGTGGCAATAAAGCAGAAAGATGGATCATCATTCGTGTCCGAAAATATGTCCGCTGCTTGTTTTTCTCTCGTACTCAAACCGCTCTGCTCCACGCCTATGCTCTCCACTCTGCCCATATACGAAACACTTGTTTGTTCATCCATATTGTATGAATATAAATATATATATCAAGGATACTCATACTTAATATTTATATTATTGGCTAGCAAAAATAAAGATACTTGTAAATAAATATGCCAAAAAACAAAAATATATGATAAGTCCAATCCTCATAGCATAAGTATTATCCCCATTCAGAAACAATGTATCGGAGATGTGTTTATAAATGGCGCATACAAAGTATCCAAAGATGATCGCATCAGAGATTCACTGTTGCGATAAACATAATAGCCGAAAATAAAACTCACCACTCTCCGCTCGTTTTGCCAAGAAGGTTCCGACCAGATTGTGTGCTGAATCACTAATTTGAAGTTCACCTGCTTGGTGCGCGAGCTACGGAGAATCGCGTGGCATGTATGTGTAACAGCTCCTCATGGCAGCGGCCATTCCACTCTGGTCACGTGGTCTTCAATACAAAAACATCGCACAAGGCACTAGTCGGCTTGCCGAGGAAGCATTGTTGAATTCGAGTATCAAGTTTAAAAGATCAAAAAACTTTATTTTCAAAAACGTAGTTAAAATGACATCACGATAGATTCAATTGTAGAAAAGAGGGCAGGGGAGAGCACGGCTTAACGTGTTTCGTGACTAATCTTGTCACTTCATCAGAAGCCAAAAGCGCCCTCCACTGTTCAACCTCAGATATAGCCCACTCAATCAATGGTAATTAAAACTGGAAAATTTAGGTTAAAGGCCAAGTTGAAAATATCTAAAAGAAAAAATAGTCACTGAAATTTGTAAATATATCTAATAATTGTTATCAATTCTATATGTACTAGTATGTTGCTATATATAGGTAGAACAGTTCAGAACAGCTTGAGGATTATGTATAGCAATAAATATATTATTACAGACATATGTAAATAGAATAAGTTATTTGAATCATATAAATCATGTGAATTATCCAAATTATTTAAATTTATTACATTAAATCAAGTATCAACCTATCTAGAATTAATCCAAAGATATATGAATATATATAAGATAGGCGATTTAATATATATAAATGCCAAGAAAAAAATGCCAATTAATTTATAAAATAAAATTCTCAGAATATCAATATATATAAATGGTCTGAAATGTGTCGGAAATATAATCAATCTACAAACATGTTGATTTCCCATTCCCTATTGAGGCCACCAGGGAATACTGTGCCCAAGGTGTAAATCCAAAATGCCTCTCTCTTTAGAAGGGATTTGTCCAAATCTCCTTTTCTTATACCTAAATTAATGGTATCAATGAATTAAGAATTACGTAAAAAAATGTCATTCTTTCTTTCTTAAATTTGCCGTTTCCATCTTTGGAAATCTTTGGAACACAATAAGCATCTGATATTTTTGAATGAGTAAATAGTGTATAGGTTAAGCAGCATAAATTGGTTGCTCTTTTAGCCACCACCAGAGCTAGTGTCTGTGCTTTTTAATGGACAGAAGGGTTAATTCACTATAAAGGTTGGCCTTTCTAACTTTAAAGTTGGATGCAAATTGTGTCACTGGTAGGTGAAGGAGTATGTTTTCTTTTGTAAAAAATCATGTATGTGGCTGTGAATATTATTTAGAGGCACCAGAGCACTATTACACCTTTGTGAATATAAGCATGCATTTGTTCTGGTCTCATGTGCTGTATCAAATTGCCTTCTCTTCTAATTCCTCAAAGCAGATAGGAATTTTGAGCGGTGTTTTATATACTGTATATGGCCACTCCTTAGCTTTGCTTCAACCATTTATAAAATGCATTTCTAGTAATTAAAAGGCACTTGGCTTAAGGTTTATTTGAGAATGAAAACTATTATTTACGATTAAGACAGAATAATGTAGTACTTTGTATTTCTGTGCTGAGATGCTTTAATAAACAGGACTATTCTATTTTAATTAAATATATTCCTTAGGGTTGGTTTGGAAAGCCGCCAAGCTGTAGATCTGAAGTTGCCTCATTTTAATAAAAAATATTTCCTCTTTATATTCCAGGAAGGTTTTGTTCTATATTTAGTTTCCCAAATATAGAAAATGAGAAATAAGACCTAGTTTAATGGTCTTTGCAACAAATTCCTCTCTGCAGTCATGTGTTTGTGATCTGCCCCTGAGGTGGATCAGGGCTCTATAAAAATATATAAATTCTTAATGCCAGAATAGGTTAATCTTAATGTGATGTTAGTCACAATAGCAGATTTATTGGGGCATTCTGATGGCAAGAGGTATATAAATCCCATGTCACTGATTACAAGTTGAAGTCCACATGTTCCTGCTTCAATTCACACAGGGAATCGCTTCTGACCAAGGTAGGTAAGTAAAAATAGAAAAGGATTGCCCATACACAAATGAGTATTCATCAAAGACAAGGCATCATCATTGAATAAACATTTTTTTTAAATTTTCAAGTTAATTTTGGAAGTGTGCAATCCTATTGTATTTTTGTTTTCGTACTTTGGAAAAAAATTGGTGGCCTTTTTAACGATTAGCAACTCAATTTTAGTATATATTCTTGAATGTGCAATCAAATATTCTACCAAGGGAAGTAAGCAGGAGTAAGTTGACTGCTCTCACAGATATAACCTTTTTAATTTTTAATACTCTGCAATACACAAAAGACTAAAATAATCTCCATTTGGTAGGAGACCTTTCTCTGAAGTCCTAATGTGACTGTTTAATTACAAGTCCATGTTCCATGGTAGTTTAGTGTCAAAGTCCTTTAATCCAGAAGTATATTTAGTACTGTGGCAATAATTTAGAGCAAACAGTGAGAGAGCTCCATGCTAGCTCCATGCAAAGAGAACCTTAGTTGGATTCAATTCCAGGATCTAACTGCTGGAAGGCAGCAATACTAGCCACCATGTTATGCCCTTTCATCAGCATGCTAATATCTATTCTATTCACTGCAAGTGCTCTCTCTCCATTCTACAATCTAAAAACATTTTAATCACTCCTCACATATTTTAAATACATAATAGCTGTGCATTTACATTTTTTCCCCAACACCATTTAAAGCACCTCTTTAACGCCCTGCCATTCCTATTGTTCATCCCCATAATTAATTGAAACAGGAATTATTTTCTCAAGTTGCTTATTAATAATTGGCTGTGTGGAAATATCTTCATTTCTACATGATTTGTGTACTGTTTGACTAATTACAGATAACTGGGAAATGTCCCATCACAGAGAAGTCCTCAGCATGTTCCATCTGTCAAAAGTAAACCTATTCATGAATGCACCCTCTTGATTGGACAAGGACTGATTGCACATGGACATGCTTGACCCACCCATCCTGACCAAGCCCTGTGCTTTCTATCTTTTATTTTTGACTGTTTTTCCAGAATCTAAGTTTAAACCTTAATGTTCCTGTCCACTATGTTTCAGTCTGACAGCTCAGTAATCCAAGTGCAGATTCTGAATTGTTAAAGTTTGTTACATTACAAGCATGGATTCATGGTGAAATTCCCAAAATGCAATTTTATCCCCCTATGATTCTGGCATTATTGCAGTTGCCATGGAGAGAAATGCCTGGTTTAATTGCAGTAGATCCTTCAAAACGGACAGTTGCACTTGTACTTTAATCCAAACTATTGCCCATATGGTGTCATTTGTGGTGTTTGGAGTGCTTGTAGAGTGATATTTGTGCCTATTCTTTTTCTGCAACTCTCAATGGTAATTTATGAAGGCAATGAGTGTAGTTGCATGAAATGTGGAACAGGAGGCAGCAGCAAGTGCATGGAGCTCATGTTGACGCAAGTACACTTAACAAATAGGAATTTCTGCACAGCTGAATTTGGGCAAACACAGCTGTGTGTGCTTTATAAATGACAGCACTCAAGAGCTCAGTGGTTACATATAAACTGTACCCTGGTTATATATGTCATCAAGAATATTATAGGGAATATTTACTTGAGCAGGCGAACATAGCCTTTTGAATGAAAGAACAATCCTATTGAAGGCACCTACATGCAGTGTGTTCATGAGTGCATGATAGCAGCTTATTTCTATTGTGTTGGTGGGGACATTCTCAGTAATTTGTCGCAAATCATATTCACAGGGTACAGTATTTACATGTAAAAATTATCCTTCAGCATTAGATGGGATATAATATACTTCAGTGTAAGGCAGGGCAAAGTGAACTTTAGCATAAAGAAATTTTCTGATTCAGGTGATAAATATATTTTTTTGTATAGTTTTTTGTATAGTTATTTATAGTTTCACAGCTGTATATTTATAGCTATAGTTCTATCTCAAATACTGCAGTTACAATGTCTGAAGCTCAGTAGTGCAATGTGGAATGTTTTAATAACCCTGCACAATTTGCATTGCATCTTAAGATGTCACTATATGCATTGCATCAGTCCTTTTGAAATAAGAAATAAAGCACCATTGCTAAATTCGTATTGTGTTGCAATTAAGGGTTTTTAAAGCCAAACACACTTTGGGTACAATGAAGGTAAATTAATTTTGTTATAATCCACTTCCTTATATACAATAATTAAATGGCAATTATTTTACAGTTATTTAGTCATTAGTAGCAATATCTATCTGTCCCTTGCTATTTTCTGCACTTCATGGACTGTAGGAATGACAGCTGTATGCAGCAGCACCTGCTATGATACTGTATGTGGGTTGCAGTTGGGCATTATTCAGAAAGTGCATGACAGGAATATCAGAGGATCAAGGCGCAAAAGAGCCTTGTAGAAACTGCCTAATGGATAATTAATCAGACTCAAAGTACACCATGAATCTGACAATTAGTGAGTTACATAATTACATAGTTAAATCGGGTTGAAAAAAGACAAAGCCATCAGCCCCTCTAAATGAAAACCCAGCATCCATACGCACACACCCCTCCATACTTTTGAAAGGAACAGGAGAAATCCCAGGCTTTCACTGTGCTATCCCTGTGTTTCTTACACCTGCGAACCGGTTCGTCTTTGGCAGGGCAGAAACCATCTGATTACACCCTCCAGATACACTGCGCAGGGGTCTTACAAAGAACGACACAGTACGCTCATGTGTTGCAAAGCAAGTTCCGATTTATTAGGGTTACAGCAGTTGCTTATATAGCCAATATGACGTGTTACATAAGACACGCCCTATCCCAAGGAAAAGTGAGAAATATTATTGTGTGTTATTATTGTGTGTGTCAGCAAAAGGAACATTCTAGAAACTGGGAGGATGTGCCGTGCTGGTATGCGTGATAAGAAGAGATAAGAAACATATTCGGCCCAAGGGCCAGCTGGGGAGTACGTGACATATAAGTTTGAGCAAGGACAGAAGTTTCAAGGATAGAAGTTAACCCTTAATGTACCCTTTCAACTTTCACATGAATTATATATACCCATATCTATACTAACTATAGAGTTTAGTATCACAATAGCCTTTGATATTATGTCTGTCCAAGAAATCATCCAAGCCCCTCTTAAAGGCATTAACAGAGTTAGCCATCATGTGTGGGTTTACTCAAAACCTGTGGGGACCCACATGTTTACTGCCAGTTGGGTGGGTTTGGGTTGAAGTTTGGCCAACGATTGTGGGTTAAAACTGGGAAGGTACTGTACACTGCTCCCAAAGATTCCCTGTTTTGGAAACAGAGGCAAACACAAAGTAGCGTACAGAGCAAGAAGATGCTGGTATGGTTTGGAAGTTGGCCCTACAATACCAGCATTTTCTAGATTAGAGTTGTGTGTGGGTTGAGTTTTTTTCTCATCTGCACATCACTACTGCCAATGCTGCACTTACAAGGATTATGTGCATGGGCCATTAGTGGAGCAATTTTGTACACACACATTTATAACAATGATAAATGTCCTTTATCTCCGTGCCTATTAATGCAGTATGCATCTCCAAGGATATATGACAAAGACATATTTAAAGTAATGGTTTTCTTAAATCCACAAACTTTACTTTTTCAACATTACCTGTAATTGAATTATTTATTGGTAGGGAATTATTTGTATTCACAGAGTTAGGTGGGAGAGTTCTGGATCCCAAACATTGCCATTACTTGTAGATCTGTTGTGCCATGTGGCTGTTACATAATCATGTGAGTGGGAACACATTTTCTGTACAAAGTACTCCTGAAAAAACAGGCTGTTTCAGTCTCACATGCTGGAAACATAATCACCCTTCTATGGGCCAAATTATTTTAACCTCTTACCTTTCTTTATATTAAAAAAACATAATACTGCTTGCTGTTGAATTCCTTACATTATGCTGAAACATTTCCAAGCTTTAACTAATTCATCATAGTCATTAATATCACTGGCACTAGATGAACATCAATGCCTACAACCAAGTGTGTACAGAACAATATTCATTATATTAATTAGCATCTATTGCCATGTTTTGTGTATTTTATATGATACTCTCCTAAGCTGAATCACGATTTGTTACCCAGCAGCACTCAATCCATTGACACATTAGACTGTAAAACATAAAAAACTGTGATTAAAACAGAGGATAAATGCTCAAAACTTTAGAAAAGTTTATCTTTTACTGATGAACTCACTATAGTATTCATACTCTATCCTACAGGCTCATTAGATATGGCTCACTAATTCACTGTGCATTTAATCATTTTCCATATTCATATACAGCAAAGCCACCAATTTGTTTCATTTGATTCTACTGCTAATGTGATTCTACTCCATCTACCTACTACTTACTACTTAAACTGTATCAAATGCCTAGATCAGTGATCCCCCAACCATTAGCTTGTGAGCAACATGTTGCTCTCCAACCCCTTGGATGTTGCTCCCAGTGGCCTCAAAGCAGGTGCTTATTTTTAAATCCAAATTTGGCTGTATAAAAACCAGTTGCACTTGTAAACAGAGCCACCTGTAGACTACCATCCACATAGGGGCTACCAAATAGTCAATCACAGCCCTTTTTTTGTACCACCCAGGAACATTTTTCATGCTTATGTTGCTCCCCAACTCCTTTTACTTCTGAATGTTTCTCATGGTTTCAAAAGGTTGGGAATCCATGGCCTACATGAATAAAATGAAGTCAGCTAATTTGGATCAGCTTAAAAATACAGCTACGATGTGTTATATTAATGTTTTCCTCTATACATAGTTACATAGTTACATAGTTAAATTGGGTTGAAAAAAGACAAAGTCCGTCAAGTTCAACCCCTCCAAATAAAAACCAAACATACACACACACCCCTCCACTCTTTCACACAAACCGTATATGCCCATATCTATACTTAGGGGCCTATGTACTAAATTCACGTGAATAGATCAAAGTCTGATCGAATTCGATCGAATTTCGAACGTAGGATTTATTCGTTTGGTTGAATATGCAAATTTTGGCATATTCAATCATCGAATAGCGAATGGTCGAATGATCGAATACATTCGAATAGATTCAAATGAATGAATATTCGATCATTCGATCAATGAAGGATTTACATTTTTAAGTTTATTCGATTGCCAACTTCGCCAGATTGGACCTACTGAATTGCAATAGAAGCCTATGGGAGCACTCCCATAGGCTTCTGAGGCTAAGTCCTGATGATCGAATAGGATTCGATCGATCAAAGTCTTTGATCGTTCGAATCGTACAAATCATTTGAATGATCGAATGATGTATTCGACTGATCTAATAAATTATTCGACTGATCGAATAAATTTGTATTCGATCGTCAAATGATCGAATATCGAATAAAAGGTAGCCTAAAACTATTCATTTAGCATTCGACGATCGAATGCTAATCGAATATCGAATTTGGTCGAGCTAATTATGGGGAATAATAGTAAATATGCCCCTAACTGTAGAGTTTAGTTTCAAAATAGCCTTATTATATTATGATATTATCTCTGTCCAAAAAATCATACAAGCCCCTTTTTAAAAGCATCAACAGAATCAACCATCACAACATCACCCGACAGTGCATTCCACAACCTCACACGCTGCTTCAAATGAACGTCCTTTTCTTCTAGTCTTAAGGGGTGGCCTCTTTATAGGTAAAAAGTCCCCTGATATTTGTCTATAATGTCCTCTGATGTATTTGTAAAGTGTAATCATGTCCCCTCACAAGCCAACCTGAACAGTCTACCCTCATAAATTAAGTCTTCCATCCCTCTAACCAGTTTAGTTGCATGTCTCTGCACTCTCCAGCTCATTTATATCCCTCTTTAGGACTGGAGTCCAAAACTACACTGCATACTCCAGATGAGGCCTTACTAGGGATCTATAAAGAGGTATAATTATGTTTTCATCCCTTGAGTTTATGCCCTTTTTTATGCAAGACAGAACCTTATTTGCTTTAGTAGCTACAGAACGACACTGCCCAGAATTAGACAGCTTGTTATCCAGAAAAACCACAAGATCCTTCTCATTTAAGGAAACTCCCAACACACTGCCATTTAGTGTATAACTTGCATTTATATTATTTTTGCCAAAGTGCATAACCTTGCATTTATCAACATTGAACCTCATTTTCAAGTTTGCGCCTCAGTTTCCCAACTTAGACACATCACTCTGCAGAATGGCAGCATCCTGCATAGAAAATATAGTTCTGCACAATTTAGTAACATCTGCAAAAATAGGAACCATACTTTCAATGCCCACATACAGGTCATTAATAAACAAGTCGAAAAGCAAGGGATCCATTATAGAGCCCTGCGGTGCACCACTGGTACACTGGTCCAATTAGAAAATGTTCCATTTACAATCACTCTTTGTAGTGTGGTCCCTGCTTACGTACCTTCTCATAAAAAGAAATTAAGTTAGTCTGGCAAGATCTATTACGCATAAAACCATGCTGGCACAAACTCATAGTATTCTTATTTGCTATGAAGTCCAGTATCCTATCTTTTATTAATGCTTTGAAAAGTTTTCCTACCACCGATGTCAGACTAACTGGCCTATAGGTATGAGTCTGAGAATGGGATTCCTTTTTGAATAGCGGCACCACATTAGCAATTTGCCAGTCTCTCGGCACCATGCCAGACTGAAATCTGAATAATTAATTAGAGAGGTTTGGCAATCACAGAGCTAAGCTCACTAAGTACTCTGGGATGAATCCCATCTGGCCTTTTGTTTAACATGTTCTAGTCTCTTTTGAATTTCATCATGTGTGAGCCATGCATCATTATATGTATTATTAGAATTGAGATTATTAATATGGAAACCTTCATCAGCTGGTTCCTCATTTGTGTAGACAGACAAAAAGTATGCGTTCAGGCTTTTTGCTTGTTCTCATCAACTAGCTGACCCCCCTCTGATAATAAACAACAGCTACACATTTCAACTAAATATTATACTGTGATGAATAAAAAAAATCTAAGTACCATTCTTTCACTTAGAGGCGCATGTAGTGTTATTATATCCAAGGTTGTTAAATAAAAATCTGGAGGGTAATTTGTATTGCTTCAGTCCTAAGGCTCTTGACTACCAGTAAAGGAATGTGTGCACATTGCAGCTGACTCATTCTGTAACTGTTGTTTATTACAGGGGAACAATATAAATCATCATGCCCTTGTGTATATTGAATTGTGAAAATAGACAGAGACGCTATTTAAGCTGGAACATATTCATTTATCTTACAGTTATCATATGTTACTAGAATCATGATCGAGTTTTGTTTACCCTGATTGGATTCAGTATTGCAGAAAACCCATCATGGTTGAGTAAAAAGGGCTTTAAAGAAATGAAGAACTCTTCAAAATGTAAGACATGCAGTGAGAGGCTTCCTAAAACAGGAGTTATTCACGTTTCATGCTACACACAAAGCACTGTCTTAGAAGCAAAAATGAGAGGCTTTAACATTCACTTAAAGAATTATGGCCAGACACATGCAAAATACTACTTCATTTCCCTGTGGCCAACTATGCACCCAGAACCACTGGTTTAATAGCACAAATACAGCCTAATAACTCATATACAGCCATATACAGTATACAAACTTGCAGACAACCTGTCTCCATCTCTTTAGATCTCAGTATATTTCAATATGGCTTTATGGCATAGATATTGAAAGCAGTGAAGCAGAAAAATAATCACAGCTAGAATGAGAAGGGCTAAAAGGATCAAAAGAGCCCTTCACAATACAAGGAATATAGTGAGACCTTTCTTTAAATACAAGGTATTTGCATGCCTCTTGATAAACCATCGCAGTTGAAGTGAGAAGAATAATTTTTTTTTTTAAACATAATGAAACGTTTCCTACCAACCCTCCACCCTCAGCATTACCTGAGGATCTGACTCACTGAACTATGCAGGTAATGGATTACCGTTTATACTTTTATTCTGGCATATAGTATCTTGGAATAATTCAGTATGGTTAAATTGTATATAAGGTGGCCATACAAGCAGATCTTTCTGCTGATATGCCCACCTAAGCTGCATGACATTGGGACATTTTGAGAAAAAGATCTGCCCAGTTGGCAACCTTGCCTTGCCAAATCAGCAGCCTAAATCTGCCCATGTATGGCTAGCTTAAGGGGACCAGGCACACACCAGTTTAATGCTGTGAAATTGTTTAGCAGAAGATTAGGTTTAATATACCCCAGATATTACCATTTAGGTGTGCAACAATGTCTTGTTCTTTGTATTTGTTTGTAGGGTGGCTCCTATAATTAAGCCTCCTTTGCAACCACAAATCCATTTGCTTTTTGAAGCCATTCGATAAAGGTACTTGAACTCAAATATTCTTCTTGCACATCTGTGTACACTTGCATCCATGATTACATAGCCATGAAGTGCAGCAATATTTTCCCTGTCCCTGTGCATTAAAAAGAATTCAACTGCTTTGTTAGAATCAGTGCTCAAAATATTCATGTACTGTGTGTAGGTGGTTTTATAATTGCAAGGATTCAGCAGCAGAGAAACATACAGTAGCATTAGAGTAAAGACTCTACTACAAAACAACACAAAAAGCATGTAACGCTGACATAGGCATTTGCTATTATCTTTCTATAGCATACTTTTAATAATTACTAGAAGATTATTAGCACTGTACAGTCCAATATGTAACAAAAATGAATAAACCTTTAACACTGGAGAAGTAAGACTACAGCTCTTAGGAGATTTCAGTGTTAGAGCTTGAGCACTCTGTAGACATCCACGCAATTATAATCTGTGGGTCTTAACAACACTTTAACAGTATCACAATCTCAACAAAAGTCTAAATTGAGCTTTAGAGTAAGAGTGAGGCCTAAACAGAGCCCACTACATGGGCCAACAATATCAGCCAGCTGATTATTTTACGCTTTATTGGGCCAAAACAACAACCCAAAGATATCTGACTGTGGAAAAGCCATGTACAGACATATTGGAATGACTTGAAAATCCTGTTTAGACAATGGCCACCCTGGGCTATTGATATGGTCTTTGCCTGCATAGAGGCCCATCATGGGTCCAGGGTCAAATGGGTGGCTAAATTTGTAGTTATTCTTAAGGTTCTCTTAATGAAAGTACATTCTCTGGATGTTGCATATTTAGTTCCAAGAGGTTTTGTTGTTCCAAGAGGTTTATAGTGGCAGTGTCTCAGAATGCTTTTTGTTTGGAGTTTTGTTATTCTATAGGCAGAAAAGTAGAAAAAAGAATCAACGGTCCATTTACCAAAATCAATAGTCTAGATTCTAGAATGTGTAATTACTAAACAGTATGGTATATTTAATCTGTGAGTATTTAAAGAAACAGACATGAGTTGTGGAACAGTATCTTATAAAATGTAAGCCTACATTACAAGATGTTTAGGTGCCTCATATTGAGAAAACTGTAGAAGCACATACTAGATACTGCCTTTGAAAAGGAATAGGAATGAATCCGTCTAAACTGAATACAATTTGATGGACTGCTATCTCTCCACAATCTCCTTTACTATGATAATACTTTTGATTTAAACTACTTAACTTTATCCTAGCTCATCATCAATATGGGCTGCCCTACTGAAACATAAACATGGGCACTGTTCCTTCTAATTTCTTGGAAGCCATGATCTATATTTATGATCTCCATCTGTATTTATGCCACAAATAATTTGTATACACCTCATCGCCATTTTTTAAAGTGCCAGTAAGTTCCACAGTGCTTTTCATTAATTTATCATGTACAAGGATATTACAATAATTACATGAACAAGCACAAGAGCCTAAAGGAAAGGATATTAAAAGGTTCAAGTAGTCCGCCTCTTCTGCTGATCCGTGAATTGTCTGTTCTCCTCAGACTTGTAGCAGAAATTCAATTTGGTTTGTGGTGGACCAGCGCTCACCAGCACGAAGTCAGACAAATAGGGAAAAGAAAAATGGATCTAATGTGGTGTAGTACTTTTTTGCTTAATAGTTGCACCCTTTACGTTTAAATAATCATATGCAGTGAATAGGGATCCCACTAGTAGCCTCTCCGCTTCTCTCTCCGTTTCTACAAAAATGCGCTGACATAGGGTAAAATAGTAAACATTTTAATCGTAAGCTGTAACAAAATGTTTACACTCACAAAGATTACAGTTAAAATTTGCATATAAAGTTATTGGTCAGTCACCGACCCGCCGTTTTCTGGGTTCATTAAGTGGTTGGTGTCTTCGGTAAAACGCCAGCATTTCCCTCACTGCATGGACTCTGGGCGCCTTGGGATCACATCGCTGCCTTGACGAGTTTCGTCTATTGACTTTCTCAAAAGGCTGAAGTCTTTTGAGAAAGTCAATAGACGAAACGCGTCAAGGCAGCGACCTCATCCCAAGGCTGAAGTCTTTTGAGAAAGTCAATAGACGAAATGCGTCAAGGCAGCGACGTCATCCCAAGGCGCCACGGGTCCATGCGGTGAGGGAAATGCTGGCGTTTTACCGAAGACACCAACCACTTAAGGAACCCAGAAAATGGCGGGGCAGTGACTGACCAATAACTTTATATGCAAATTTTAACTGGAACCTTTGTGACTGTAAAAAATTTGTTACAGCTTACGATTAAAATGTTTACTATTTTACGCTATGTCAGCGCATTTTTGTAGAAACGGAGAGAGAAGCGGAGAGGCTACTAGTGGGATTCCTATTCACTGCATATGATTATTTAAACGTCTGTGAGTACCCTGACTATAAGACTTTATAAAGTCTGGAGCAACCTTTAAATAAATTGGTGAAAGGGCACGTAACAAAGGTTTGCATGTATGGGAAAATCACCAAAGGGTGCAACTATTAAGCAAAAAAGTACTATACCATATTAGATCCATTTTTCTTTTCCCTATTTGTCTGACTTCGTGCTGGTGAGCGCTGGTCCACCACAAACCAAATCGAATTTCTTTTACAAGACCCTAAAGGGTTAAGGCTACATTTTAAACATAAGGATAAATACAAACAGAGATTTATGATAAACAGTATTTATGGAGCATTTGAAGGTTAAAGGAATGGGGAAGTCAAATAGCTCCAGAAAGAGAGTTCCAGAGACAGACAGAAGCCTGAGAGAAGTCTTGCAGTTCAGAATTGGATAAAGAGATTAGGGAAGAAGGAATGCAAAGTTCAGACGTAGAGCGTAGGTTCAGTTGAGGAGTGCATAGGGAGCATTAATAATTTGAATTTGATCTGAGATGAGATTGGAAGCTAGAAAGGGAACAGCAGTATCATTTGGAGATTGAAATTGTGAGCAAAATGGTGGAATGCCTGCAAGCAGTAATCTACAGTAGTCAAGGCAGGAAATAATAAGGCTGAAGAAATGTATTTAATAAAACTGTAGGAAGCATGAATTTGTACACACATCAAAGGGGAGCAACACATGAATCTTTGACTATATAGGCAGGCACTATTCCAGAACTCCAAATCAAGCAAAAAGAAATTGTTATTGACACATACACAATATTTTAAGAACAAGAAGCCAATGGGAGAAGTTGTAGGCGGAGTCAAAGTTAATTGACAAATGATTAAAAGTTCTCTCCCTTAGTGATTTATTATTAGAATGCATTCTAGATCGACATATTGATTAAAACACAATGTTTAAAACACAAATTAACTTTGACTCCACCGACAACTTCTCCCATTAGCTCCGTATTTTTTAAATATTGTGTATGTGTCAGTAACAATTTAGCCTATGATTAAGTGTCCTTGAGGGACACAAAACACATCAGGCTTTTGATTTTTTATACATGATGTAAAATAAAGACTTTTTTGTACTCAAAGATTTGTGTTAAGAAATGTATTAGCTGTATCTGAGCTGTGGTAAGGTCCTACTTGTGCAATGTTGTATAGAAAAAATGTTTGGCAGGAGACTAATGACATTCTTCTTTAAACATTTTTTCAGATGTTGGAGGTCACAAAAAGAAAAAACTGGATTTTTCATTTCTGTATTTTCTGATATGTTTCTTTAGATTTTGGTGGGAAACTACACACATCTAATATGGGAGGGATGACAGCTCTAAGACAATGAATAAGTGTTTTAGTCGTGTCTGAGTTGGGTAAGGTCATATTTGGGCAATGTTGGGTAGATACAACAAGATTTGACAAATGATTGTGTGGTGTAAGATACAGATGGCAGTCTAATTCCTAGGCAGCATGCCTGTGTGGTTGATTGATAGGTAATGTTATTGACCGTGAGTCAAACCTGAAGCACAGAGGGAATATAATTTATTCTGTTTTATTGAGATTCAGTTTCAGGTGCTGTGACATCCAAGATGAGACAGCAGAAAGGCAGTCTGTAACTTGGTAAAGAACAGGAGAGAGATGAGGATTAGATTGCTAGATTTGGGTGTCATCAACATAAAGGTGGTAAAAATGACTAGAGAAAATAGTATACAAAGAGAACAGCAGATGTCATAAACCAGACTATTTAGGAACTCCAACAGAGAGCTGGGATGAAGTGGAGGTTGAGGTGGAGAAAGCAACATACACCTTTATAATTCTGATACCAAGCAAATATTTACATTTAGGTAAACCTTATAAAATCTATGTGTGCTTTCAAGTTGGTGGAGTAGAAATTGAACAGATATTGAATTATATGAATGCATACACAATTTTCTGTGCTCTCCGCAACTTGTAATACCTTATGTGTACACACTTTACAGGCAACATTAGCTATTGGTGTTATTAAGATAGTTAAGGGATAATGTAATAAATAGTCTTAAATATGCTACTTGTCTAGTAACCCATACCAATCAATCTGCTGCTTGGAAACAAACATCATATGGGTTACTAGATGTGGCCAAACTTAAGACTTTTTTATTACATTACCCCATCAGTATTTTCTAATATTTATATAAATATTTCCTTTGGCGTTGGTGTCCTGTTATTTATTACAATGTTTTTGTCTACATACCGTGTAATAGCAGACACGTTTTATTGCCCGAGCTGAATTACCACTTACCACCAATAAAAGTATTACATAGTATGCAGATTGGAAGCTGCCAAAAGACAAGCCCACAGTAATTCCATATTTTTTTAAAAAGTGCCTATGGATTAATTGATCACTGTGACACCTGCATATTTTCTCTGCTGACTTTCCCTCTTTTCTCTGTCTCTCTGAACTCACTCTTCCTCTGTCCTTCATGTCTAAATGGTATAAAACTGTCAATATATTTATGAATTTGGAATTACACCAGATTAAAAGAGACATTTTTATTCCATTTTCAGATTAATCAAAGTTTTGTGAATTTTCTCCAGTGTGTAAACTAGAAGACTTGCATATCTTTGCTGGGGTGACTGGTGGCATTAGGTTTTTAATCATATGATAAAAAAGCAGCAACTGGTGTCAAAAGAATCTCACAACATGGTGGAAAACCTTGAACAGAAAAAAAGGTAATTTCAATGCTGCTTGCTGCTGTCACAAACTCATAGTGGGCAGTGCTCATAATAATGTGCTGGCAGACCATGTCCTTGTTATTCAAACAGTCTTCTTTTATTTGAAACATGGAGGTAGAGATGTAGTCATGGAGATGTTGATGGGTAATGATTGCATTTTTCTTTGTCTCATAATGAACATCTAATCAGTTTAAATGCTGCCATTGCTATCAGTATTATTTAGTAAATGTCTTTTATTTTGTTTTATGTTTGGGAAGCAAAACAGAAATACCAAATAATTTGGTTTATCTAATATCACTGCCACAGGGTGTGCATTCTATAAATGTCTAAATAATCCTAGCCATCTTTTGCCACCTTGTGGTGCGAGCGGAGAAATGTTCCTGTGTCTTCTGTTCCTGCCACTTATTTATGTAATTGAAACAGCGCAGCTCTGTGGTTTACATAATTAGCTGTTATATTTTCTCTATTGCTAGTGTCAGAACTGGGTGCTTAATTACCTAAAGAACTGCTGATGTTTAATCCTTCTGAGATCAAGTCTTCACTATTTCCCTGATACACTGTTGGGGCTGTGCTGACATCCAAAACCACTGAAGAAAGCAGAACCCCCATATTATAAAAGCCTTTATTTCAGAATTAGTGCAAGCAAGGTTTCATACTACACCATACTATTGAGAGCCAGGTGCCTCTTAAACCTTGCTTGCCCTAATGCTGAAATAAAGGAATTTTAATATGGGGGCATGCTGGCTTTCTCAAGTGTTTTTGGAATGTTTCATTTTAGAGAAAAGACTGATTGTCACAAAGAGACAACGAGGTAAGGCTGGCAGTGGCAGATGAGAGTCATAATGCTGGATACCCAAAAGTGTAACTATTTACAGAGAAACCAAGGTCAGAAACCATGATAAAAGGAATGTGACATATAATAAACAAGATTTGGTAACAAAACAGATTACAGTGCAATAATAGAACAGAAATGCATATACAGGCCAATGACCGTGACATGGAACGAAAAGAAGATAACATTTTTTTTATTGAGACACAAATGGAAGCTTTGCATTAATAAAAAGGTGTTAGTATGATTACAACATGAAATGCCACAGAAGAAATGTTGTTTTAAAAAATGCCTCTCTTAGGAATACTTGTGGATAATAAATTTAGCTGTAGCAAGCAATTCCGATCTGGTATGAAAAGACACATGAAGAAAAGCTGGCCAAGTTTGGTATTTTTACACTTTAGGCAGTTTTTAAGTTGTGTTATGATAACTACTTTATAAATAAATAACTAAGTGTATCCATCCAGATTAGAAGAAAGAAGGTTGTGAAATTTATGACTTCTTTCCGTAAGTGCTTGGACTGGCATAAGATAGGGTTGGATAGTCAGTGAAAAATGCAGGTTTTCTTAGTACAGTTGATCCAGGGATTGATCTGCTTGTCCTCAGGAAGTATTAACGAAGGAAAATTTGGTGAGGTTTCAGATGGGGTTTTTTTTATTACCTGCCTCTGGATCAACAAGCAATTTTCATCAATGTTACTGCCTGTTTAAAAACTGCCCTCTAACAATTATGTGTAAAGAATAAGTTATGCCACATAGGTCACATATGTAACCTTATTGAGATATACACAAAGGCTCTGCCCGCGTGAATAGACTCTGTGTGATCCCACTGTAAACTATGCTAAACTACGCCAAATTGACATTTGGGTCTCTCTAAGCACTCCAAGTTATTTTTCTACAGGGCACAACATCAGATGTATTGCTAAGTATGTCCATGATCATGTGCTACTAATTAGCTGATTTGTTTTTTTTGTAAAAATATATCATACCAGTTCAGTATTTATCTCATTTTATGGTTATGAATGGTTAATTAGGAAAAAAAATGCTATAATGGCTTTTTTTAAACTGATTGGCATATGCAGAAGGATCAGAGCAGGAATGCAGTAGTTCTGAAATTCTAGTTTACATTTGTTTTGCCTAGCAAATGTTGGATTTGTGTGCTATGTTTTAATGGCTACAGTTAATTCCAAGTGGGGCTCATTACATGTTTCTGCTGCATTGTTTTATATCAGTATACATCTTGAGAGTGACTACTGTGGCATCTGTTTCAGCTCCACTCATTCCAGCATATGCCTGATGTATTACATTGTATTATGGGCTAAAGACCTCTCCTGCAGTGAATATATTGGCTCATACAGTGCATTCTGTATGGTATATTAGCAGAAGGCACTTTTGGGAACAAAGCGCACAATAGGAAGACAAAAATATTAGTGCACACCAGATGCATCTAAAACCTCTTCATATGAGAATCACGGTTAATAGTTTAATTTAGCAGCTTTCAGAGCTCCATAAAATAGCTCAAACATCAATAGAATGTAGTGTATTATGTGTGTTCTTCAAATGAAATACTGTTGTACAGCTATAGTAAAATGAGGGGCACTGTTACTCTCAACTAGAGCTTTATCCAAATATTGCTCCGGACAAGAATTTGATTCTCAGGGGATGAGTCCTGGCAACACTGTGAAGGCAGGGTGTTGGGCAATTATATCTGTATACAGGGGCGATCCAGCACACTACTCCGCCTGAGGCAGCCTTCAATTTTGCCGCCCCCCCCCTTCCCTGTGGGGTCCACGGAACTAGTGCAGAGTGTGCACGTTCACGCTCTGCACTACAAGAGCTGAATTTCCGGGTTTCCAGGAGCAGCATTTTTGCCAGGGGGGCTCTGCCGCCTGAGGCGAGTGTCTCAAGTTGCCTCATTGGTGGAGCGCCCCTGTCTGTATGCAATGCACAATAATTGGCCAGCAGTGGTTGTTGCAACTTAGTCATAGAACCAATTTAGTGAAGAAAAGAGTTCAATGAGAGGTTAGGAAAATGTAACAACATTGGATAGACATATACACTCACAAGCACTAATGGTCGATGTAGACCCCACAGGGTAAGAGAGAGAATACAGTGTCTATGGAGGTACATCCAGCCTAGCTACTGAATAACTAAGGGGCCCTTCAGTGGCCAAACTTTAGGCGATTGCACTATGAATGGGGAATACTTTAATCAGTCCCCTACAATGTTAATGCAGCTCATTCTGGGGAGAAATATCCTTTGAAGTTTTATGCCTTGAACAACTTCAGAAAACATTTTAGTGCATATTAAAGGTCCAACTCCCACCAGTTAGCAATATATTGAAGACATTAAGATATGTTGTTGTGCCTTAATCTACCAAATATGCCCTCCCCTTTAAATAAAACAGGGACAATTTGTCCATATATTGCAACACATTCAAGCTCGTCAACTACGTCAAAAACATCCCCGGTCTGGCCAGTCCTGCACTCAACTTTTGCTTGATTCGTTAAGAATTCTACTGCTTCATTCTACATTTTATACAGAGACTAAGTTTTACCTTCAACTTACTTGCTTTCAAGGTTAACACTCCAAACATGGTTGCCCTTTTATTGAACACCACTGGGATCACCTTTAGCTGGAAAGGGAGGGAGCTATAACATGGAGCTCGGCACTGCTCCTGTATAAACTATAACAAACAAGGGAGGTCCTCTGTTCTCAACCCATTATCAATATATTTAAGACATTAAGGCATTTTGTGCCTTAATATACCAAAAATCCCACCCCTTTAAATAAAACTGGTATTGTTTGTCCATATATTGCAATATATTCAAGCTGGTCAACTACGTCATAGGCATCTCTTGTCCAGTCCTGCACTCAACGTTTCTCTGATTCATAAAGAATTTTACTGCTTCATTATACATTTTACACAGGGACTAAGTTTTACCTTTACTCCCAAACATGGTTGCTTTTTTATTGGTGAAATTATTCCAGCGCAAGCAAGACAGGTGCAGGCCCTATGGCTTTTTTTTGTTTAAAAGTTTGCTTTGAGATAGAAGTTATAGCTTTTCTTATTTGATGGCCTGGATAAAAGAGCCAGATTACTTATGCAAACATAATCCATCTTGTAGGTAACTATCAGTCACTCTACCAAGCCACTTTAAGTTAAATTGATCAGAAGCTCATAACATATATATATATATATATATAGAAAAAATGGAAATAGCGGCACTCACGATACAAATCCACTTGTTGGCCTGGGTGCCGGACCACGAAAAAATTCCTATTTGTCTTGATAAATGGCGGCACTCACAGGGCTTAAGTCAGCAAAGTTTCTTTTATTAATAGTGCATCACTAACGTTTCGGCTGCTGCTGCAGCCTTTCTCAAAGTACCAGGAAAACTAGTTAGTTTATATCAAATTAAGCGGCATATTAAAGAATCTTATCAAACTTAAATATATATTTAAGTAAATATTGCCCTTTTACATCTCTTGCCTTGAACCACCATTTGGTGATGGTCTCTGTGCTGCCTCAGAGATCACCTGACCATATTTCAACTCTAATTGTAACAGGAAGAAGTGTGGAAGCAAAAGACACAACTCTGTGGCTCATGTGACCTAACTTTATAGTTTGTTTGGTATGTTTGTATACAGCGTTGGATACCAGGAGGCTGTCCTTATTTTTTAAAATGGCAATTTTCTATTTAGGATGACCCAGTGGCACATGCTACTTAAAAAGCATATTATTATGAAAATGGTTTATTTACATGAAGCAGAGTTTTACATAAGAGTTGTTTTATGCAATATCTTTTTATAGAGACCTGCATTGATCAGGGGGTATAGTTTTCCTTTAAAGCAGAATGAAAGCAGTATTCCATTTGGGGGCACTAAATGTAAGGCAAATGTATTTGTATTTATTTACCTGAAACCCTTGGACGGTGCTCCTGTCGGCAGAAAACTCCACCTGCAAGGGGTTATCCATCGAACACCACGGAGCAATCCTCTTCCTCCTTCTTTTTCTTTAAATTCTATTTTTACTCTAATGTGGATGCGCAGCCGTCAGAAAGTATGAATGTATGTGTCCAATACATGTCAGTTGTAATTACAGAGCATTTTGTTCATGTCAGACAAATAAATGTCATTAATGACGTGTCAAAAAAATTATCAAAACTACATTTCTTCTACATGTCAGAACAGATTTTTAGTTTCAGTCCAGGGAAGACTTTATCTCTGCAGTTCTGCATTTATTTTTCAATAGGGTTGCAATATGTTCTGGAATGACTTGGTGTAAACCATTTCTCTGCATCAAAGGCAATGTTAAATCAAATAAAAAAATATCAAATGGGTGGAGGGCACTCCAAATACTCAAAGTCACTATGCTTAAGTTTCTATATAAATGTTAGGTGCAATTAAAGCCCAAAAATGCTCCCCAAAGAGCATTGAACAATAAGAATTTTATCCAAAGTGGGCCTGCACTCTACAAATTAACATAGACTCCAGTGGTATGCAAAAAATACATAATATCAAAACATTTGAAAAGAAGTAATTACTTACAAGCTGCGGATACACTTGCCCAAAAAATGAGAATTACCCCAACGTTTCGGCGTGAAGCCTTTGTCAAGGGGAATTCTCAGAATTCCCCTTGACAAAGGCTTCACGCCGAAATGTTGGGGTAATTCTCATTTTTTGGGCAAGTGTATCCGCTGCTTGTAAGTAATTACTTCTTTTCAAATGTTTTGATATTATGAGGTGGTTGATATATGCAATTTGACTATATCTGTATGATTACAAGTGGAATTTTGTCATATCTTCTATGTTGTTCTTTAAATTGAGTAAAAAAAATTTTTGCATACCACTGGAGTCTATGTTAATTTGTAGAGTGCAGGTTACTTTGGATAAAATGTTAAATCAAATGCCTGAAAGTTGCTAAAATATTGTAAGAGAGCTAAAATTGTATTTATTTTTATTATTATGGGGATCTAAAAAGTATTTTAAATGTTGCCACCTGTGCAACAGCATCTTCATGAAGTAAGATTTTAGGCACCATACTATTATTTTTATAAATATTACATCCAGTTAAAATTGCTTTAGTAAGACATGCATTGATTACAAAATGTAGGCAAATTATAATATAGAGTGGTCTAATTCCCTCAATTATAGAACTATGCTCAATTATGTCATTTTATATAATCTGAGATTTTCGTTCTCATAAGAAAGTTTCTCAAAAACTTGATAAATGCTCCAACTAAAATGTCTGAGACAATAATGTAAAATATTTGTGTTGTGTTTGGTAGCCGAGGATGAGCTTTTGTTTTGTTTGCATGATAACAAAGGGAGTACAGGTCTTTTCTGATTTATATCTGTTGCCCAGCACCATGCATAGAGGAGAAAGAACTTCTCCAAGAGGGATTGTTTGATAGTTTAAATTGTGTTTTAGAAAACTCCAGCTTGGCTTACTTTTGCTTCTCTGTCATAAGTGGGGTCATCCTTGGTCTTCATAAAGTTGGTGAGAGAGCAGTTTTCTTTCTTTTCTCCATGTGGTGCACACACATAATTTAACTGGTTGGGTGTGTTTATCTTGCTGTCAGCTGCAACTCATCACATAAATAGTAAACTTTACTAAAACTTAAAACTTTAATTAAAAGAAACTCACCTACTTGAAACCCAAATTTTTTCTTACAACTACAGTGGCACTAATTTTGCCCATTACATTTTTGGAATTTCTGTGTGGGATAAGATAAGGTGCAGTTACTGTAATTGGTTTTTCTACTGAAAAAAAAGGATATATATTAAATTTTTAACAGTTAATGTAGGTTTGAAGTTTTTTTTACATGTTTTCAAGGAGTATTCATTTTTACGGTGAGGCTTGTTTTAGTGTTTTATACAGTTTGTAGGGTTTGTTGGAGCTTTACAAAATCAAAACAAAATCATTGTGAGAAATGGAAAACCAGAATACTTAATTAACCAGTTTGGCTTATAATTGCATGGGTCCATACTGCCATCAAGTGATCTGTAGTAATGATCAGATCAAAACTGTCCCTTGTCACTTTGCTAAAAAAGATTGGAAAAATTAGCCAAATTATGCATTGGAGTTGATAGGGAGGTTAGTTAAGGTGTTTTCATTGCTGGTTTAGATTGTGTGCTGAGTTTAACACTGCCTTCCTACTCTCTCTTTACTTACTGACACTTGCCAGACAGCATTTAAATGCACATGTTGGATGACGTGTTTTTCAGTGAAACAGACAAGATGGTAATAATTCTGGTAAGAAAATCGACTCTGTGACAGCATGAAATTCACTGCAAATCTGTTCCAGGTGAAAAGATTGTTCATCCCTAGTGATGATCATATTTGATGAATGCAATTTGAATCATTGTATGTGTCCAGACCCAGGGAGATCTGGTCAGGTATTAGGTAACTTGGTTTGTGTGCAACTAGTATTAGAGCTCTGCTATATATTTTTTTCATGCTTCTGAATCACTAATAGAAGATAAAAGTGTATTATTAAAGGAACAGTAACACCTCAGGGCAGATTCACTAAAGGGCAAAGTGGCTAATGCTAGCGATAATTCACCAGCATTCCCATCCACAGGGACATTGCCAATTCACTAACAGGCACAGGCGCCAATTTGCTAGTGAAAGATACCATTGCTTGCCTTTGTTTGCATTTTGTCAACAGGCAGCTTTTAACTCTGACGAACAATCGTTACTCCGCAAATTAACTGAAGTGCAGATTTCATTGAACGTTACCTCTTTCAGCAGAGTTGATTTTGCCACCTCAGACCAGGCAAAGTGGTAAAAATAAACTAGATCTTCCTCAATCTTCTGTCACTTACATCATATCCTATCTGCCGAAAATGCATTTAAGTTGATAAAACGCTGGTCATTTTTCCTTTTTTTAATGGGATTGCCTGCAATAGTCCTAACTTACACTTTTTTGGGTAACCGGTTTTCTCCAGACATTTCATAAAATATGGAACATTAATTTTACAGTGGGCTCATGTGTAGGGCATTATATTAACTCTCTTGTCTTTATTAAGGTTTTTTTTGCAACGGTAAATGCATTTACATTTTGCTGAAGACTGCATTGTCTGTTATTGCTGTAAAACAGTTATTGATTAGATATTAGAGCAAATATGTCCTGTCTTGCTTTGCAGAAAAATCAACAAAACCACTGGACAGTTTTCAAAATGGCAAAAATTTGTGAAAAGTATTAAAATTTTCTGGTTTTCTGCTGCCTGTCATAGGCATCTCTCTATTTAATGGATAGTGATGGTCGAATTTATTTGCCAAGAGCCAATTTGCAACGAATCCCCATGTTTCATCATAGGTGGATAAATTTGTTAATCGCCGGTGGAAATTTCACCGCCGACTAAAAAATAAGACTCTGGCGTCTGTTTTTTGGATGCTGGATTTCTGTGAAATGGGATAAATTCGCCCATTACTAATAATGGAATGGGCAGGTCTGAGATGCTGGATTTTCAGACTTTTTCCACCCGCAAGGTATAATTAATCACAAAAAAGTTAACTTTTTTTACTAAAAACTCATATTTTATAGCCAAATTTGGACTAATAAATAACCCCCTAGAATTTTCATGAATCACAAAAAAATTTTGTTTTTTTTTCAGTTCTTAGAAAAGCTCTAAAAATTTAATATTTACCAAGTGAAAAAAACTATGAAACCTAACTTGTTGAGTTGCTATACAAGTCAATGGGAGGTGTGCTTATTCTATGGGACCATCAGATTGTTATAGATTTTCAGAATTTTTTTGCAATGACTTGACTGAAAAACAATTTTTTCACATCATTCAGTGCATTTTTAAATTCTTACTTTTTTATTTAGAACTTTTAATAAATTCAGTTACAGTCATGGCTTTAGAGTTTGTGAGTTTAGTCAGTTTCAAAAATATCTAAAACCACTAAATTCTGACCTTTAATAAAAAAGCCTTCATGACTTGCTAAGTACTTCTACCTAGTAGTCTGACCACTTATTATATTGATCTACTAGTGTACGAGTGCACTATTTTGTGGCATTTTGTTGCCCATAGAGAGCATGATTTCCAATGACCGATGCACCATTTGCCATTGCCCCAGCAGTCCTTAACAGGATAAATTAGCAGAAAAGAATTCTCAGCAAAATTTCACCAATGAGAATTCTATAAATAGCCATTATCAATGCAAATAAAAACCTTGAAAATTCTGAACATTTCATGAGGGTTATAACATCTTCAAATGGTTAAGGGTACATCTGCCGCTGACTTTTCATGAATTCAGCAGGTTTTAGGTGGAGTATTTTTGGATTAAGTCTTGGAACAGCTTCGGGGCATAATAAAAAAATAATCATGTCTTTTTTATCACAACTTTATTGGGTTTTTGGCTTCAAAACTGATGCTGCTAAAAAATCGTGCCTTAATAAATAACCCACTTAGTTTTACTGTACATCAAACTGGGGGAAAGAAGCTGTTTTTGATCCAGGAACAATAAAACACATACCCAGTGGGGTACATATCTTTACATATTATCATGTGTGTTGGATGCATACTATTGGTTAATTTTATCTTGGCCAGCATGGATTCCATATGGTTAGTGGAAATTATATGTTAATGGAATTTAATAATTGCAAAAATTTGTCACTTTTGTATGTGTTGTGACCATATACTGGGTTTATGAAACCATAGAAATAGCACTGGTATAACGTTTTTAAGAAGTTTAGTCATGATTTTCTTTTGTAGTTCACATTATAGACACTGGAGTTTTTTCCTTTCTTGGCACTAAATTCCAGGTTTGCCCTTTTCCCTGCTGTTATGGTTTTCAAAAAAAACAAGAACATTTAGGACAATAATTGCCAAATTAACTTTGCAGAAAGCAGTTAAGCCACAGTGATGAGAATCCCCCTTAAAAATGCAGAAAATTGCTTTTGAGACTGAAAGCATCAAGCATCTTGTTGACCAAATAGTACAGCTGCACAATGGGATGTGACAACATACAGCAAGATGAATGGTGGCACTTTAGCAAAACTAATGGGTTGAGAGAAGTTTGTCCATACCTAGCACTAAATTGACAGATGCTTGTAAAATGCATTTAAGTGAGTGCCATGCCAGAGCAGTCTTGCACTGGCATTATGGAGGTTAACAATAGAAACATTTGGGCTCTGCCTTACATAGAGAACCTTAATTGGATATCCCGCCAGGGGGTTGTGGAAAGGTGACATCAATATCTCCCGCAATAAAGTGGTCTAGTCAGTTCTTTTTGATCTGTTGATCAAGGAAAGGAGTTATGAATCTGGAATTGCATGGGGGGGGGGGGGTAGTTATGAGAAAATGTATGGATTATAGGTTAAAGATCAATATCTCCTCCATCATAGGATTGGCAGAAATGGATCCCAGCAAGTCCATGGACTGGGTAACAGGAATTTACAAGAAACTCTGCAACTCTAACACTCTCTCAATAGAAGTGTTAATCACTTCTTGGGCATTTCTGCAGTGGAATGTAAGAGTCCCTCTGTGTAATGCAGAAGCTCCAGACTCCAGCAACTTCTGGCCAAGGATCAAGGTGTTATAAATGATCCTTCTATTAAAATTACTTTGATTGCTAAATAAGGCTACTTTTAGTAGTTAATAGACACAAATCTTGGAAAATTGGGATGACAAATAAATCACCCCTTTAGGTTAACGTTCACCTACATATATGGTTTCCTATTGTAAAAGCAAAATGATGGTGATTACAAGACAAGTGGGGGAACATAGTGAAGACAATAGAAAAGATGAACCTGGGACCAGTTGACCACCAATCATTTCATATAAGCTCAGAATGAGGTCCGAGCTATTAAGAACAGTCACATTGCTATGTTACCAAACACAGGTGAATTACTGCGACATTTTAACATAAATAAAACCAAGCAGGGCTATTTTACTAAGAAAAATGTCAAGCTTAGGCTACTTAATGTACAATGTAATGATCCCATACCTGTACATATTTTCTCCTTAATGGTGCACACAGATTTCTGACATTGCTTTAGCATTTGCTTGTCTATTTTTATTGTCTTAATTAATCAGACATTTAGTTTATTAGACATATTATCCAGAGACCTGTTTTACATTCAACACAGTTGATCAGAGTAAGGAAAAGTGAATTGCATGAAATAACTTCTAAAGCAATGCAATTAACTTCCAGATTGTGCCCCATAGCAGCTTTGTGTTGAGAGTCCTCAAGGATTGTATTAACATAAATAGGTTAATGCCTCTGCCAGTAACTGGATAAAAACACAGTATCCAAGTACTGCTGGGAACTTTTTGAGTATTATTGCAGTGTATTTTTTTCCTGTCCCAAAGGCACATTGAATAAAACAACAGCTATGCGGATACATACAGTATATATATATAAATATCCACTAATATATGCATATATATATATTGTACAAGCCGAATGGGATTTATAGTGGATGGCAGATATGTATCCCCTGTTTTTAGGTTCTGAGCCATCCTTTAAGAGTGTTCCTTTAAGAAACACCAGAGGGTTAAGAAGCCAGGAGGTGGGTTGGACAGCCAAGAGGTGTTTAAGGGAGTGAGCAGCAGGTGTGCATTATGTGAGAGTAGGGGCTGCACAGGGGAGAGCTGCCCTGGAGTGGATTGTTTAACTGCCTGAACTTTCAGAGACCTGGGGGCAGGAATGGACTGAGAATCAAAATAGGCCCTGGCATTTCAGGTACACAGAGGCCCAATCAGCCCACATAGAGGCCCAAACAGTCCCCACCAGCCCACTAAACACTGACTTTCTATGGGACCTTATAGCAGCCCATCTGGCATTTGCCCTAACCCACAGATTGCCAGTCCGGGCCTGCCTGGGGGTCTGACACCAAGTTGGAGATTTTACTGGTGGGAACTTTCAGAGACCAGGGCTGGCTAAACTTTTGGGGATCCTGACTGCTAAAAGTGGCTGAAATAAGCTATTTTTGTTTGTTACTGGACTTTATGTTGCTGATTGAAGCTGTTTCTCTTTCTATTGACATTTGATTTCTGCTAGGAGCATTTTGTTTTCAAAATAAATGGACTGTTTTTCTTTTCACCCTGGAGGGGCCTGCATTTATGGTAAAGATCCCGCTGTGATCCCCCCCAAACATCACAATATATATCCACTAAAAAGTATCAATAATCCAAAAAGGTAGACACACTCTCAGGACTTATAACAAACACGATTGTTTTATTGTAGAAGAAAAAAATCTTACATTTTGGCTGGAACACCAGCCAAAATTTAAATTTTATTTGAATATTCACTTCAACCCTTAGTAAATGTACCTCTTAGTAAATGTGCCCCTTAGAGTCCGGGTGCACTGCCAATATGCAAGGTATCAAATATACCAAATGCATATGAACTACCGGAAAGATCTGCCAGTGTTGCACATTACACCTTGACTAATAACAAATAGTGATGAGTGATTATGTTCCACTTTGTTTTATTTTGCAGAAAAATATCTGAAACTCCTGAAACATTTGCGAAAGTCAATAGGCGTCCAAATTTTTTTCGCAGATGGCAAAATGCTGAATTTTGCTGCAAATCCATGTCTGATGAAAAATTTGCTCATAACAAACTAATAATAAATTAGCCCTAAATGTATTTCAGATATACTGTATAAATAAAAAAAATTAAATACATACATATACATTAAAAACATATTCACGAAAGCTAGCCCCTGTACCACAGAAGTAAAATAAATCAATAAATGTTAACAGAGTTCACACTTTCCTGCTGGTTTACTATACATCAAATCCCTGCTGCATAAAAACTGTGAGTTCAGATTAGTTTATTATTCAGTTATTATTGTGTACATATTACTGCATAAGTATTGTAAATATATATAGGATCTATTAAATCTATCTAAATCTTTTCAAATAAGGGATCTTTTTGTGATTTGGAATTCCTTAATTCTTCTAAAGATAATCATTTAAACATTGAATAAACCCAATAAGTTGTTTGGCCACCAATAAAGATTTGCTCATGTGGAACTTTCTATATAAAGGGTCTCTTGATTCTATACATGTATGTAACATATCTGATACATACAAAGTATGTACAAAAGAAACTATAATATCATTATAAAGATTTGTAGGCTGATTGTGTATATCAGTGGAATCTGCATACCTATAGTGTATTAGTTCAGAACATGGAATGCTACTCAAAGATCTATTATGTATAATAAAGTTTACCTTTGTAAATAATGCATCCAAACAAACTCCAAACACTTGTGCCCTTATTCATTGTGTAGCAGTAAATTTTTTTAAAAACACCATTAAGGGGCAGATTTACTAAATTTGTGTGAAAGATTCAAATTCGAATTTTTGAATAATTTTTGTGGCTACTTCGACCATCGAATTTAAAAAATTCAATCGAATCCATTGATTCGAATAGATAGAATAAAAAGCTATTCGATCATTCGACCATTCGATGGTTGAAGTACTTGCCCTTTAAAAAAAATTTGAATCCCTAGTTCGCCAGATCAAACCTACCAAATTGCCAAATTATTGGTCGAATTTCTAAGTTAAAAAACCTCAAAATGCGACCATTAGTACTGTACAGCAAAATTCCAATTTTTTTCAAATCGAATTTTGGGCTATTCAATAGTCGAAGTAGCCTAAAATTACTGTGAAATTCTAATTTTAAAAATTCAAATTTTATTCGAAAATTCACTTGGACCCATTGCTTGTGTTTAGTCAATATTTTATGGTCTGGTATCTAAATCTTCATCAGCAGGGCATGTTTCCTTCAGATAAAAAGGATGGCATTATGCAGATTTAAAGGGCAAGTAAAGGCAAAGAAATAAAATTTCATTTTTACTTTCTTTAATGAAAAATAAATCTATCTCCAATATACTTTAATTTTAAAATGTGTACCGTTTTTATAAGAAACCTGACTGTATGCAGTGAAATTTTCCCTTCATTTAGTGCTTCTGGCAGGGAAACAATCACTTATGAACAGCGGGGGAGCCCCTGCCTTACTTACCAGCCATGCAGAACTCAAGCAGCTTTGTTTTTTGATAATTTATGACGATCCCTAAGCAGCACAGACCATACTGAGCATGTGCAGTGCCAGTGTCAGGCAAAGATGTATAACAAAGTTACAAGATGAAAGCCCCCTGTGGTCAACTTTCAAAGCATAAATCATTTGTTTGATTAGGCTTGTGGTGCTGTAAGTTTATGTTTAGTATACAAAATACACCATTTCTACCCTTATTCTATTTTACACTTTGCTTGCCCTTTAAGGATCATACAAAAATTAATCTTCATATTATTATACATAAATATATATATGTATGTGTGTGTGTGTATGTATATATATATATATATATATATATATATATATATAAAACAAAGAAAAGTTGTGCTCACCACTGATTTTTAAAACCATTAGGTGGGGGTGCAATGAGGCTGTGACCACAAAATAAAAATAGACAAATACAAAAGGTCCTCTGCACTCAACCCATTAACAATATATTTAAGACATTAAGACATTTTGTGCATACAGCTACTGAAAAATGCCTACCCTTCAAACAACACGATTTAAATTATTTACCCTTTGATGAAATGCCCCAAAATATTATTATTATTATTATTATTATTAGTAGTAGTAGTAGTAGAAGTAGTAAAGGCAGTTCTGGTCTTAGAAATAGGCTAAAATAATATTTACAGTAAATAACAAACAACAGTAAGATATCTAACAGATTTGGAGTGGGAAAAATGACTCAAACAGTATCACAGGTCACACGGTGGGAACAAATATTGCAATAATTATGTTATTAAAAAAGTATTACAAATACAACTCCATTTTTGGATGTTTCCCTCTGTAATATATAGAGTGGCCTCTGCAGATAAGCTCAACCAGTCCCAGACTGTTTCCTATGTTGCCTATTCTTGATGGACTGACAGACTATTTAACAAGAAGAAACTGCTCCTCTCTCCATTATGTTTCAGTATAAGATATAAAATAACATACAAGCTGTCAGAGCTGGCTGCTTGTCTAGTTGATTAACACTTCTATGAGTCATGCCAGTTTTTTGCCAAGTCTAATAATTAGTAATAAGGCAGCAGCTATGGCTTAGCGTATTTGCAGTTATTCTTATGTTATGAAGATTAAATCATGGATTCTTTTGTTCTACACACCCTATCTTTTCCCTTGTCTCTTATAAATTTATGCATAGTTTTCTTAAAACACTTAGTTCAAAATAAAAATCATATTATTAGATTGGCTTTTCATATGTATATTTCCATTTTTGTAGAGATAAAAATGATTCGAAGGATGCAAGAAATTGAAGGGAATTATACAACAGTCCTCCAGTGTTTTATCTTTGAAGAGGTAGGTGATCTATTCTAAGAAACAAATCTATATGATATATGATACTGTATATATATATATATATATATATATATATATATATATATATA
>CM044438.1:83401983-83469908 GCA_024363595.1 Xenopus borealis | reverse complement strand
TTTGTCCCTTTTACTAGCGGCAGACAGGGAGAAGGAAATTCGGGGAGATTGTCGCCTTCTTAAAATGCCAGGCGACAGAATCTCCCCGAATCTCCCTGTCTGTCCCTACCCTAAAACCGGCTGTCTGATGACCTCGCTTTTGCACAAACAAGGAGTATGACCCGGAAGCGAACATCTCAGAATCCTTCAAGCTGAGAGAATTCAGCAACAACTGTCTCAGTATAAAGCTGAACTCTACAAATTCAAGAAACAAAAGGTATCCATTGTAACATCTGATTAACAGAACAGACTGGTTTACAGAACAGACTGGTGATGATGTAGCCTATACTTACAGACTGTTGAGAACCAGAAGACTGGACTTTTTTTTTTTTTACAAACATTGATTCTACCACTGGAGGGGTGGGCTGAGGCGTAATTTTTCTAACATCACTGATACAACTGGGACACACATACCCCCTGCCAGTCCATTGTTTTTTTTAGGTCAAGCCCCACGTGCCTCTGACAGGGAAAACTATGCAATGATCCCACAATGAAGTTTAAAGGACAAGTGGATGGGTTTCTACAAACAGCACGCCCCCTGGGATTTGTGACTGAAAGTATTAAAACATAACTAACTCAGGAGGTTCCTAATTGTCCAATTTTATAAATGTGCTCCCTAAGTTACACAATAATCTTGTTACACTACCAGGACGCCTAATTGTCAGCACGAGAGAGTCCTTGCTACAGCCTATAGCTATTTTTGTTGACCATTTTTTACAGCCTTTCGTTCAAAATATGCACACCTACATCAGGGATACTGGCGTATTTTTTAAATAAATTATGAAATGTGATGCCACCCCCGGTAGCAGTGAAATTGGCAACCATGGATGTATCGTCACTTTACACTGTAATTCCTTTGGCGGAAGAAATTGAAGTGGTAAAAGACTCGTCAAGACCACCAACTGAATTTTTGTTGCAACTTGTAAATCTATGTTTGAACATTCATATTATTTACAGATCAGTGGGATCAGCATGGGTTTGAATGTGGCTCTGTCTTTCACAAACCTCTCCATGTCCAAATGTGAACATGATCCCATTTTTTTCTAAGTACAGTACTTCTATTTATAAGCTGTTTCGTTTCATCAGTGATTTGTTCATCTTGTGGACTGGGTCCACAGCCCAGTTTTTTGAGATGGTTGATGAACTTAATGCATTGCCTTCCACGATTAGATTTACTGCTCTGAGAGATGATCTACAAACTCCTTCCTTGAGTTATCCTTGCGAATAACACATACAGGAGTGAAGACCATGGGGCAGATTCACTAAGATGTGCAAATTCGCTTGCGTTGGCTTCGCTAGCGTTCATCGCACTTCGCCAGGCGAATTTTCGCCAGCGCTACGCAAATTCACTAAAGTGCGAATTTGCGCTCAGGTCAGAGAACGGTAGCGTAGTTGCACTAGTGTTACTTCGCTAATTTGCATATGGCCGGAACTTTAACGTATAATAGAAGTATATGTTACAGCCACTATATTCCACCACACAATCCCAGGAAAGCTTTAATAAATGAAATAAAGTTGTCCTATTGCCCTACATGTGTGTATAGTTGAGTTGCCATATGTTAGGAAATGTAGGAGGGAAGAAGGGTAACCCCCCAAAAACATGATCGATTTTTTTCAGACTATCACCCTCCTATGCTAAAATACGCCAGCGTTTTTTGGGGAATTTGACATTTTTTTTTCAACCTCCTATCTATTGTATTGAACTTCGCCTGGTCTGATCAGGCGAAGTAACATCTAGCGTAAGTGCTAACGTTGAGGAAAATGTTCATCTTAGTGAATTTGCGAAGTTACAATCCTTCGTCGGTGCACAACTTCACCTGGTGTAAGGGTGCGAAGTTGTGCAAGTCTATCTACTTCGCTAGTGAAAATTCACCAGAGTCCGTGTTAGTGAATTTGCGAAGTTGCGAAATGACGTCACGCTGGCGAATTAGCGCTAGCGTTGGACGCTTCGCGCTTTAGTGAATCTGCCCCCATGACTTTATTAAGGAGACAGATCGTAACACCCTTTTGTGCCACTCGTCTTGTCATCCACCACACGTTTGAAAAATACAACATACACACAGATGTTACCCATGGTAAGAAACAATTCTGATCCGGCACATTTGGAGCATCCAGTTGGATGAACTCATTGTGAGGTTTTGTAGAGAGGGGCTATAAATTGCCGGATTTATTAAGCAAGGATAGAGCAAGGAGAGCTCTTGTGTATACACACCACCAGCTTTTTACACGTGTGGAGCCTATGATTCAGACAAAGGTGTCTGATAGTGTAACGTTTATGTACACGCCCGATAAAAAATGACTGGTACAAGTTATCTATCTGCATTGGACTGTTTTACAGAATGATAAGACCTTACCACCTATCTTTAGGACCTATCGGTGGATTGCGTTAAAGCAAGGCAGGCGTTTGAGAGACTTCTTAGTAAAGACCGACCCCACACACTGCTATTCACCAGCACCTTCGAAGATGTGATTATTGACACAAAAGTTAGGGTGCTTTAAGTACCCTTCGTGTACCACATGCAATAGTGTTATTTCAGGCTCTTGCATTAATCACCCACATACGGGTACAAGCAAATAAAGATCACACATAGATTGATATGCACACACATAGATTGTCATGCACCTCTACAGTAAGTAGATTATCTACTTCATTAAATGCCTTTGTAGTATGTGGGTAAGACCATCACCACATTCCATGGCAGGATGGCGAATCATCGATCTTGACACGAGGAAAGATGATACACCGGTGGCTTAACATTTTTTGAGTCACAAACATTCCCTGGTGAGTCTTAGATGCATGTTGATCGATCATGTACCGACACCGATTGGAGGAGGCAATTGTGAAAAAATGCTATTGCAATTGGAGCTGCAGCGGATTCATATATTGAACAGATGGAATCCATATGGACTAAATGAACTAGTGTCATATTCATCTTATTTCATTCATTGATGTAAATGAACTCACGGAATCTACATGGACTAAATTAACTGGTTTCATATTTATCTTATGACTACAGGTGTGTAAAATTCTGATGATAGAATTATCAGTGACTGTGTGGATGGTCACTATCCTATTTGTATAAATCCTTCCATTGATTGACTTTTTTTGTTAAGCATTGTGAAGGGGGACAATAAAGAAGTCCTGGATCTGAATAATGTAGAGACAAGGAACACTGCAAATACAAATTTTGGTAGGGGTGGTCTAGATTTTTCAGTTTGTTGGAATATACAGATGGCGCCGCTTGGATTTGTGCGTTAAGGGCTAATTGAGGAAACTGTGTTATCTAAACTTATCTTAACTCATTTACTGCATTTAACCTTTTCATTAGCATACCAAAGCACCATTGTTCACAATGATGAACACTTAAATTAGATGGGATGCTGTGACACAATATTCTGTGTTAAATGAGACAAGTGTGAGTTTAGTTATTCTGTGTCAAACACACAATCCAAAGTGGCTTCATCTGTACTCCCTGGTCCCCTTTTTCTTCTTTGGTGGTGCTTTTTTCCGGAATTGCCTTTTCTCTTTATTTGTCTCTTTTTTTCATTTTTATCTTGTTTTTATGTTTGGTTTTTTTTAATTTTTAGATTTCTTGTGTGGATTTTGTTTTATTTTTTTCATGTCTTCTTCTTTACTTGAATTTTTCTTAATTGTTTATATTTTCTGCACTATATTCCCCTCCGTGATTTTGGTGCTTTTAGGTGCGCAAGAATCTATAGTATGGGTCTAATGTAAGGAGAAGTTTTTTCCATTAAGCGTCTCATATTCAGTTCAGTTTGAAGGATTCTGAGGGGTATGCTTCTGGGTCATGCTCCTTGTTGGTGCAAAAGCAAGGTCATCAGACAGTACATGGGTGCATGAAGCGTGGTGTGTATACCCTGTGAATTGGTTGTCTAAGATGAATGCAGGCATAGCCTATGCTGAAAAGTGCCCATAGGAGGTAGTCTATTACCATTTAGAACGTGAGCATCCCCAGGAGGTCATGTCATTCTGATTAATACAGGTCATTTTTGTGGCTGCGAGAACTCGCAGTGTAGCAGAGTACATTTGAATGAGCCATTAAATGTTTCTAGGGATTAAAGACTAATTAAAGAGAGTATTGATGTGTTTTGCATTTGAGCATATAGTAACAATATTTATATATCAAAGAACTAGTACATAGTAGCAGCATTTATATTTCATCCTTGTGATGAGTGAAGTTAATAGTATCCAGATTGAACACTGAGATTATTTAGCACAAACCAGTGGATTGTGAAGGGTCCCTTGTGGCTAATATTCAGGGAGTGAGTGAGACCTTGTTAAGAATTATATTTAGTATTGAGTGTTTTTTAAAAAGTTTGAGCACAATGAGCCAGTAGCACTAATATGTGCTGGAGTATTAATAGGAGGGAGTCCGGTTTTTGAGGTATATATTTAATGGTAGGGGGCATGGATTATTAATCCGAGCTTTGCATTTATCTATGATTATGTTGAGTTTATACAAAACAAGGGGGTTGTGGGAGCACTCCTAGGGCTAAGTAGAAATGTATTAAAGTATACAGTCCCCTGTCAAATAAGTAATTCAGTATATAAGCAAATGCATAAATTGAAAAAGACAGGGATTTTTTGTTACAAAGTTATGATCATAAAGTTGATAAACCACCATACCACATCAAGGTAAACCCCACATGGTGGTCCCTAACTTATTTACCTCTGGTCATAGTATAAAGGTCTAGTGCCTCTCTGCATAATAGCATGAATTGAAGTAGATTTCTCCTAAAGTAAATGTCTCCTGAACCTTAGTTTAGTATAAGGGCTAGATCCTCCCCCGCCACTGACTAGCGGCTTTTAAGAGAGAGAGATTGCCCTAACCAACGCCCAGTTTTAGAAATGTGAAACAATAGTAAAGGCAAAGTAAAATTTAATGTATAAGTGAATATGAATGAATATTTAGAAACAGTGTACATTTGTACATTTCGAGTAGGATCGAGCAAATTTTGGGGAATAATAGTAAATTTGCCCCCTTGTGTATTAACTTTTTAACATAGTATTGTAATCTGAAATTATGTTTTTAATTGATATCACCAATTATGTTTAATGAGTTACACGTCATTTGCACACAAAATTTTGGGTTCCCATCAAGCACAGTACTTAGTGGGTGTTTGTTATAGTTTTATCACTTGGATAAATGTGGATACAGCCAAAACAAAATGAAATAGAACTTTTACTACTTAAGACCTGCGAGTGAAACTACCTTTCATCACTTTTTGTGAATTATAGATTGCACCCAGGCAAGCATGATTAAGCAAACGGGAGTGCTGGCATTCATCTCTTGTAGTGTAGATAATCCTTTTCCAAAGAATGACGCACTCCAGGACTTCATAGTAGAATCAACGAAGGTGAAGTTTATTGTCAAAGTTTCGGTCCAGTCTGAGAGAGGTCCAGACTGGACCGAAACCTTGACAAATAAACTTCACCTGGACTGTGTCATTCTTTGGAAAAGGATTATATATATATATATATATATATATATATATATATATATATATATATATACACACACACACATATGCACATACAGTATGTGTGTGTGAACATGCTTTAACAATCTTATAACCACAGACAGATTATGAAGTATTGTTAGGTCTTCTCAATAAATTAATGTAAAAATATTAATTATCATCTTTATCAACTTTCATTTGAAAAGATTTAACACGGATTTGAGAAACAGATGGCAAGTAAAAAATATTGTGACTTTCAGATAAATATCAGCTGAACAGATGAATAAGTGCTTCTTTCAGGATCATGGAGCTCATGTAGATGAAAGCTTAAAACATAATATAGGGCTGAATTTAAGTTGCCCTGCATATAATTTTCTCCTGAGCATAGACTTTTCAGGGTCTGTTTTCTGAAACTGAGCAACTGAGCACATTTGATCTTGTTGTATCCTCGTTGGGAAAGGGGAGGTTAGTGTCACTAAAAGGGGTATATGTGGCAATACTGGGTTAAACAGTATGAGCTGTTGTCACCTGACGAATGGGCAAATCCCGAAAATTTTGTGTGTTTTTGGCATAATAAAAATGTAAGGTGTCAAAACAAAGGCATTTCAAATGTATGACATTGCACACATTTCAACAAGAAGGAAGCATTTCATACAGTTTGTATGTAAAACACTGACAAGTGTGTTCAGATATCTTTAAAGAGTGAGAAAAGTTATTTTATTCTTGGTTGGCAGAGAGGCGAAATACATATTTTAGTAGTCTTTACCAAATCAAAATACAGCTGGGACATTGAAGAAAGGTAATCTTAGGGAGGTAATGCCAGTGCATTAGTATGTTTCTGTAGTTTATCCAAATGATTAAAAAGTCTGACTGCAGTATCTAAATAGATATGGGGCTATAAATTCCAAAGGCATTGAGCAAGGTCATTTAAGACTTTGGTGCAAGTAGTGTAAGTCCTGCATTTTGCACAAACAATAGGTATCATTTCCATCCGACATATCTAGCTCATTGATTCATATTCAACTTACAAAGCAAACACAGAATGTAGTTTTTCTAAGTATTTTGTCAAAGGAGAAATTGCTTAATAAAACCTGCCAACAAGAATGTTTCTTCAAGTGCTTCTAAATCTCTATGTTGCATACTATGTCCCTCTACTGCTAACACAGTGGAAGTTTAATTAAAGTACTTTATGTTACTCTCAGTCAATTAACGTAAATATGTGTCAAAAATGTTCTCAGGGGAAAGAAAATAAATGAGTCTTTTCCTTGCTGAGCTACATCTGTTTATATGATGGAAAATGCACCTCTGCTGTGTCACTTTCTCATTCAAACCGTCTGATTTCTATAGCTACATCTGTATTTGCTAGGGGCTATGATGATGCATTCAGGGAGAAAATGTGTTTAGAAAAGTCTTCCGTATATGTTTCACTTACATACTGTATTATAGACAACTGCTAGAACTGTATGTTTTTATTTTGTGTGATAACATTATTTATTGCTTCTTTTTTCCAATTGACTATAGAAACATTGTTGGTTTGACAAATACCAGCACATTGTTTGCCTTGCCGTTGAGTGAAATACCCATTGCCCTTAATGTAGGAAGTAATATTTCTCAATAGCAAAATTCAATGACAAATTCAATGACTGGTTTTGTTTTTTGTATTGTTAAGAATGTTTAAACAAATATAACAAGCCCCTGAAAATCGATTTGTTATAGTGTTATGTTAATGGAATAAAAATAAAGAGAAAAATATAAATGTTACAAAAAAGTAATGTAAAATGTGTCTGCTCTTGTGATTTGTTAAGATCATTCTGCATAAACATATTAGGGGCAGAAAATAAGTTGTGTTGTGCAACACATGCACATTGCATGTAGATTTTGGTGTTTTGTTTTTGGTTAACTGTTTCATAAGATAAAATTGCAAATATTTCTTGCAAGATTCACATGATACATTTGGTCATCATTATTAATAGGAAGTAATAGGCTCGTATAGGGTTTCTGGAAGTTGGCATAGGTAATAGCTGTTGGGAGTAAAAATCTGGGAGAAGACTGAGGTCACATGAGGTCACAGAGGATCAATAGCATAGGGGTAATTGGAAAAATGATGAGTGAAACTAGAACAGGAAAATATGGAGAATGGCACTCAATCCTGGGTGAAAATACATTTGCCATATGCTTGACATTATCATTTGTAATTCACCTGTCTGTAATAATAAACTCACTGTAGGAGAGGGCCTTTTTGATTTACATTTTTGCTATTTCCAGCAGAGAGATATTTTCCCTCACTAGTGCAAGGGCACTGCACATTCAAGGTGGGCTTTTTCATCTACAGTAAAAATAAATTTACAGTCTTATAGTGACAGTTTTCTGTCTTGGTTACTTGGCAGCCTTTGTGATAATTTCTGTACAGTGATACATAGGTTGTTTTTATTTACTGTTCCCTAGAGATTAGTTGCAATTATTTATTTATTTATTTTCACTAGCACAAGTCAAACTTCAAAGCAAACAAAAAAAATATGATCATGTTTTCTATTCTGGGCCTTCTCTCTCTTTCTCTCTAGAATAATCTCATATAGAGTCATTGTAATTACAGTATGTTTGTAATATTTACCTTGTCAGACTAACTAGCACTGTGCGAATTTGCACCTGAATGGTACATTGTAACTTGCCATATATGTTCTTTTTTAACATCATACATATGTTAATTTTTTATGATTTTTCAGTAACTGTATAGCAGTCCACAAATCTCTTCCCATATCCAAGTATTATGGGTATCAGCAAGTTTATGGATTGGGGCTGAATGAAAATCATATCTACTGATGCACAATATCTGCCAGTGTATGCCACCTTTGCAATGAAGAGCAACAAAAAATCCTCTATAATTTCACTTTTTATGATTATGTGGTTTGTCTGCCTAAATCAGTGCTCTCCAACTGGTAGCTTGCATTCCACTGTTAATAAATAATTATATGATACTTTTGTTCACATTAATTCCTCCTACCAATCTGCCATATGTTACAATCACATCAGCAACTAGGACATGCTGAGACACGAGAAGGTTCTGTTTAATAGGTTTCCAACTTAAATCATTTAACTGAGGATCACAAATTCCAGACTTCACAGGTCTATGAAACTCTTAAAAAAAGAATTATTTCTTCTTTGAAGATAAGTTCTATTTAAATAGCATACTTCTCTCAACCTCATTGCAATGGAAGAGTGAGGAAAAAGACATATTAACTTGTATTGTCCAGGAGGTAATCTGTGACTCTTGGCACTTTTCTGTATTCTGACAAAGCCAAAATTACTTTCAGAGACAGAGCAAACATTCACAGCCTCCCACACAAAGCATTATTGACCAGAAAATCAGATTTTTCCATCCATATAACTACTCTGCAGGATACATTCACTACACAAATGCTCATTGATCATATTCCACCCTTGAGGAAAAAACAGTGTACTTCTTTGTAAGTAGTGTCATCATAAGTGAATTGAAATATGTGATAATGTATAAAAAGAATAAAGAACTTCCACATTCTATATTTATAGATGATTTATGCCATCTCTGGATTTTATTATCCAACCACACCTACAGCACGTGACTACAATTTTTCTGTGATTACACCCTTTACCTAAATTATTTTATTTATTCCTTTCTTTTTCTTATGTGGATAAGTTGAGCCAAACTTAAGTGATGAAATACACTGATATCAGCTGGAATATAACTTGAGTTACTATAGGTTAATGCCCCCAAAACCCTCCCTATTCACTATTCCCTTAAAATGTTCTGTACTTTCTCAGATACAACACCTTAATCCATTTAGAATGTGTCAAACCTTTGAGAAGTTTCTGTAGAATAGATTTCTCTGTTAATTCCACTGCTAACTGTCTTTAATAGTGTTTAATTGGGCATTAAATTAAATCTTAATTGTTTTTGCCATTCTGCAATATTTTTGCTATATTTTGTACAGAATGAAGGTCTATAAAAATATATATTGTTATTTAATATGATAAGAAGGGTAGTCCAGAAGCTTACTAATGTGCCTTATGTTGAAGCAATATGTTTATGTATGGCTTAATATATCTTAATATATTGTTGTTATTTTGTATTTTATTTTGCTCTGGGGTGCCTTATACTGGAGCAATATGCTTGTGGATAGCGTACACTGTCTTAAGATATGGGGTAGTTCTATTTATATGATTATAGAGGTCTTTCTTTTCACATAGTGTTTTGACTAGTTTGTCTGATGATTCTTACTTCAGTTTTTGTCTATATGGCTGCAAGTCTCTCTTGATATACTCATGCCTTGTTTGTTTGATTCTTCACACTGAATTTTCTTTGTATTTACTATTATGCAGTTCTTTTACCTGGTTCAAAGTGAAATAAAAGCATATTCAGCATATTGCCCCACCTCAGTTTGTATACAGCATTACCTGCATTCTATAACCAGAGCTCTGTAAATAGTAGCTCTATTGCTGCATAAAAATGAGCAGGAGGTCCAATCATATGGGAGAATAAATACATATGGGTAGCAAATTAATCCTATAGGGGTTATTTGATGTTTAAATTATTTTAACAGACTTAAGGTATCATGATTTAAATTATGGACAGGTCCCAAGCATTCCAAATAATAGATATGTACTGTTCACTGCTCAATGTTCAGTTTGCCTGTCTAATGTCCTAGTTTTATAACTAGAATTTAGAATTCATCCACTTGGCTTCAAAATCAACTTTCTTAAGTCTTATTGTAAGGTTTCACCTACAAGGCAACACAATATAATATATACAGTAATTTCTAGTCTCTCCATCTCATTCGATGGGTTTATTAACTAAACAGAAGTAAAGTGTACAATATAGGCACAGTTGCCATGCTTTAACCACAGTGCAGCAAATGAACCCTCCAGTCTTTAGAGGGAAACATTTAAAAAAAAAAAAAACAGCTAAATATTTGGACATTTTAAAGCCATTTATGATTGATCCTGGTTATTGTCTTGCCACAAACTTTCCTTGGCAGACTTATCATACACAAAATGTCTAGTCAAGCTCCCCTTGACAGACTTATTACATACGGGGATAGAAATAAAACTCACACACACATTGATTTGATAAGAATAATATATTGTAAGAAAATGAATACATCACCGATTGAACACAACATAATGTCTAGCCGAACTTCCCTTGGCAGACTTCTGAAAGGAACATCAGCTGGGGGACCCCGGGCCAAATACAGCGAACTCCCAGAGCCAGATCAATCGGGCAAGGTTCTTCACAACCAAAGTTCTACACAACACGTCTGTTTGTAGATGAAGTCCCAAAGCCCCCTTAACTGAGTTCCTTTTTTATACTAGTGTAACAATAAAATAATCAATCATAACAGAATTTGGTCTTAATATAATTGTGGACATATACCAAAATAATGGCCATACGCCCAGAACTGTGACCATGAGAATGACCATGAGAATGAAAATAATAGTTAACCATGTGAATGAAATGTATGCTTCCTCCTTGATAAACATGTTTATAAGTTAATTACATCAACTCCTGCTGTTCCCTTGTCTCCAGCTAATGCTAATATATCCATATTAATTACCTCATCTCCAGTTGTTCCCTTGACTCCAACTAATGTCAGTGCATCCATATTGGATACACTTGATCACACTCACATTCATACATGGCCTGCCATGTCACATTTGTAACACAGTCATGCCCAGAAAACTACCTTCTGCGTTTGGGGTATTTGATTCAGTATTATCCCACCTATATCAAGCAGATTGGTGTATGCATTTTCATATTCTAGGAACACTCCAGAAAATAATTATCATCCATATCATGATCTGAACTGAAACAAACTCTGTTGTTCAAAGCCAGTGCAGGTGATAGAATTGATGAGTCATCACTTGTGGAATAGGGGAGGATTTCTGAGCAAACTCTCTGTCCACGAAGTAGGAAGTAATCAGGCACAACTGAGAAAACAAAAGCTAAATAAATTTCAATTACATTTTTTTGGTGTTCCACTAATAGTGGCTGAGGTTTCAGAGAAATTGAGGCTACAAGAATGCCAGTCTGGTGGCAGAAGAATGAACTTTGCTTTCTTAAAGTGCCCTGTTTTGGAAAATCCGGCTGTATATAAAACACAGGCACATACCCATTTGATAATTACACTGGGTGTCCCTTTCTTTATCCTCTGCAAAAGTTATTGCCACTTTTGTAATTGAGTGAATCCCTAAAACATATACTGTATATACATTGGTTGGTCCTGTTTCAGGTGAACAGTACCTGCTTTTTAATGCTTGCTTGGGTTTATTCCAGGTACTCTGCTTTCAAAAGTCAAGTCAAGGGTGAGTTTATTGTCATTTCATCTATATACGTTTGTACAGTTCACAGTGAAACAAAATAACGTTCCTCTAGGACATTGGTGTCCAACCTGCGGTCTGAGAGCCGCATGTGGCCCAGGATGGATGTGAATGTCAAAATAATATAATAATACGTCTATTTACTGTAATGTCCAGGTGTCCCATATTCCATTGTATAGCTCAATCTGGTTATCCAAATGGCATTGTAGTTCTTTTCTGTTTATTTTCTTTACTTTTACACATCAAAAGTGTTTCATTGTAACATGATAGTAGTAAGAACATGATGCAGTGCAGATGTGCTCATATAGAACAATTGTATCTAATGGCTGTTTATTTATACAATGACGTACAGTGGCTGTGTAACGTTGTGGTATATAATAAGGTCAGATGGAGTCTGTACTGTATGTGTATTGAGTATTCCGAGAAGGGGAAGAAACTGTTACACAGTCTGGTGGTGATGGCCCTAATGTTCCGGGGCCTTTTTCCAGATGGCAGGAACAATGATGTGAGGGGTGTGTTGGATCAGCCACAATGCTGGTGGCTTTACAGATGCAGTGAGTGGTGTAAATGTCCGTGATGGAAGGAAGAGAGACACCTATAATCTTCTCTGCTGTCTTCACTATCCTCTGTAGGGTCTTGCACTCCATGACAGTACTTTGTCCAGCCCAGACAGAGATACAGCTGCTCAGGATGCTCTCGATAGTCCCTCTGTAGTATGGATGATGGGAGATGGGATTTCCTCAGCTTGCACAGGAAGTAGATGTGCTGTTGGGCTTTCTTGGGCAAGAAGCTGGTGTTGTGGGACCAAGTTCTCCACCTGGAGGACACCAAGGAACTTGGTGCTTTTGACTATCCCCACATTAAAGCCATTACAGTAGCAGGTGGCAACTCCTGGTCTTCCTAAAGTCTACAACCATCTCCTTTGTTTTGTCTACATTGAGAGACAGGTTTTTGGCTCTGCACCAGTCTTTTAACCGCTGCACCTCCTCTCTATATGTTGACTCGTCAGTATTGCTGATGAGACCCACCACGGTAAGATGTGATTTGTGCTGTGCGTAGCTGTACAGTAATGCATCAGCAGAGTGAACAGTAGAGGCCTAAGCACACATCCGTGAGGGGGTCTGGTGCTCAGTGTGGTGGTTCTGGAGATGATGTTTCCAATCCTGACCGACTGAGGTCTGTCGGTCAGGAAGTCCAGAACCCAACTGCAGAGGGAGGTGTTCAGTCCAAGCAGACTCTGCTTTCAGATGCTGAGGAATGATAGTGTTAAATGCTGAACTAAAGTCTTTTTTGAAAGAGTGTGATGGAATGTGGTGTCTATTGCACCGTCTGTTGAACAATGGTAGTCGTTGAGGCAGGACACTGATGACTTCTTCAGTACGGGGACAATGGCGGTGGTTGTGAAGTATTTCAGGACAGGGGAGCTGATTAGGGAGATGTTAAAGATGTCAGTGAAAACATCTGCCAGCTGATCTGCACATTCTCTTTCCTGCCACAAACACAACGTTCTCATGAAAGACACCATAGAAAACCTGTACCTTTGTATTTACATAAATTTAGTGATCATCACGATTATTTATCTTAGATATTACTGGAGAATGTAAACCATTTATAGTAATAAATGTGTGCTGCTACAGTTGTTCCTTGCCCTTGGCATGTACCTCTTTGAAGTGTTTTATTGTCGTCTACTGTAAAGTTTTCTTTTCTGTTTCCTTTCTCTGGTGTTTGAAGTAAATCTTCAAAGTGTAGATTGCGTGTTTGTGCCTCAGAATATCCTTTTCAGTCCCTATGCTACTATATAACTAGTAATAAATCTTTAAATAGAATAAAAACCAACTCTTGCAAAAATGATACCATCATATAGTATTCATGTTTAATGAGACCACATCTGCTGCTAAACCAATTTCAACCTGTTGTCTGCTCAGTTTTTTAATTTGTTTGCTGAATTGAAGGTGATGGTTTTCATTGCTACTTAATTAAATTTATAAGTACAGATGCAGTCACTTGGATTTGTAAGTTAAATGCGTCGTGACTCAGGGCTAATTGAAGAAACTGTGTTATCTAAAGTTATCTTAACTCATTTAATGCATTTAACCTTTTCATTAGCATACCAAAGCACCATTGTTTTCAATGGTGAAGTCTTTGATTGGATGGGATGCCGTGACACAATATTCTGTGCTAAGTGGGTTAAATGGGATAGATGAGTTAAGTCACGACGCATTTAACACACAATCCAAAGTGACTGCATCTGTAGCTATTATATGCAGTTTAGAACCAACAATTTATAAACACATTTCCTATGCCCTTATTTATAACGTGTTTGTCTGTTTCATAAATATTGGAGGGGCTATTTCAATTTTTTTAATTTTTTTTTTCATTCATAGTTACCACTCATACATAAGAATCTAGTTCAAAGTGCCCGTGTTCTTGTTTCAGTGATTATTTTTCAAAAAAAGACATGGTTAGACTCTTAGGGGCACATTTACTAAGCTCCGCATGGATTCAAAGTGAAAATTCGAAACAAATTCGAATTTAAAAAATTCGAAATTCAAATTTATTTTGGGCTTATTCGACTATTGAATAGCCTAAAATTCTATTTGAATTGGTCAAATTCAAAAATTCGAATTCGATTGTTGAAGTACTGGCCCTTTAAATAAAATTCGATATAACAATTCGATTGAATGCTTAAAATCGTTCGAATTGAAACGATTTTATTGATCTATTGATTTTTTATATTTAACAATTACTTACAAAAGCAGAACTATACATGAAAAATGATCAACATGACCTATAGGTAAGTTTAATGTATATTAACATGTTGAAAAGTGAATATTGAGTGGTTGCTCTGTTGGTCCCTAACTGTGATAATCTGTAGTAAACAGCCCCTAACACAACTATTGATCAGTGACCCAGATTACAGCTAGGGGCAGATTTACTATTGGTCGAATAGTGGGGAGGTAAAATCCTACGAATTCGACTATCGAATATAGAAAATTCAATCAATCGTTCGAATATTCAAAGTGAAATATATAAAGATTTGGTTTATTTAGATTTCACTGGGGCTGGATTAAACGGATACTGTCATGGAAAAACATGATATTTTTAAAATGCATCACTTAGTAGTGCTGCTCCAGTAGCCTTCTGCACTGAAATCAGTGTTTCAAAATAGCAAACAATTTTTTTATATTTATTTTGACATGGGGCTAGACCTATTGTCAGTTTCCCAGGTATCCCCAGTCAGGTGACTCCAATTAACTTCAGTTACTCTTTACTGCTGCACTGCAAGTTGGAGTGACATCCCCCTAGATTCCCCCCTCAGCATAAGAACATCAGTCAATAGTAAAAAATCATGTCCCACTGCCACACCTTCAGTTACATTGAGTAGGAGAAACAATAGCCTGCCTGAGAGCAGTTCGATCCTGAAGTGCTGGCTCTTTCTGAAAGTACATTACCAGGCAAAATGGCCTGTTATAACTAAAACTAAAAAATACACTTGTTGGGTTAGGAATGAAATGTTATATGGTATAGAAAATTATTTGTAGTGTAAACTGTGTAATTTAGAAATATAAACTGCACCATAAAAATAATGACATAAAAAAAGGGGAAAAGCCAAGGACTGCTGTAAGTTCATCTGTCAGTGGTGTTTCCCTTTTCCTACTGGCTATTCATATAAAAGCATGAGGCTCCAGGCTAAATGGTTTTACACAGATCACAAAATTCTTTTAAAATAACCACAGAGGATGACTTAATTGTAACATCATTGTAAAAGTCACTTACTTCCTGCTGATGCCCAATTAAAAAGAGAAGGCAAATTTATTAATTTGAGTTTTCCAAGATCACATTTTTTCTCCTCAATCACTAGTATGTTTAAGAAGAAAATTTGAAATGACACATAAATGTGTTCCTTCCTCAAAAATGTAATCTGCTGGAATGCAGACTTTTTGTTACAGTTTCCTTGAATAGGCAGAAAACAAATGTACCCCCCAAGTTTGTAAATCCCAAATTATTCAAAAATGCACATCCTCTCTAATTTCCCACCCCTTCAACCTGTACTTAAACACATATTTGCACCCTCTCAGGAGTCGATTTCATTTTGAATGTTTGAATTTTTATTTTTATCAAAACTCACAAACCTGAATTTAAAAACTACCAACTTGAATTTGAATGTGAGATTTATCACACCTCAACCCTGGAAACGGTTCTAATTCGACTACTCTCCACCTAAAACCTGACACAGTCATGTAGAAGTCAATGGCAGTGGTCCCTTGAACTATTTGAAGCTGTTATTAGTATTGATGAGCCCAATTTTTGCCAAGTTTCCATAGACTCCAATGGGAGAAAAAAATGTTGCATACAAATAAAATAAAAAAATTGACACACATAAGTCGAGTTATTTTCCAGGGGATAACTTTATTCGAATTTGATTCCAGTTTTCAGGTTGGGACTATTTGATCGAATTTTAGACATTTGAATATTTTCATGAATATCATACCATTCAAACTGTCAAATAAAAAATCAAATTCATTAAAGTTAAACTACCCCCTAAATGTAGGATTTATCCTGTGGATGTGCAAAAACACAAAAAACATTCACTATCAGATCTTCACTCACAGAAGGACACAGTTGAAGGAAAAAGCTGTGTCACAAGTAGCAATTTTAGAAGGTTACATTTTACAGGGAGTCCATTTATGAGATTATAAATTACGGGAAGCTACAGTAACATGGCTCTTGTATATTATAAATGTAATTACAACAGTGCATATTAGTAGTGAAGCATAATATATACATTATTTATAATCCTGCAGTGGGTTACTATATTAATGCAACAAATGCTTCCATTTCAGACTGAAAATGTCCTTATTTAACATGATTTCTTTTAACTTTATATCAGTAATTCATTTTAACTACCGAAGAATATAGAAGAAATGAATACATTTGTAAATGCGCCATAACTCTTCAGTCCATTACCATATTAATAAAAGAATTATGTTGCAATATAAGAATGGGAAATGTATCCTCCAAGATGGCAATACTGTATTAGAGTGTTTCAAGATTCTTAATGTATTATTCTTTTTTTCCTACATAAAAGATGTTTAATAAATACAAATTAAAAATCAGCTGTTATTTTCTGTATGGATATGGATTGTGTTTAACTGGACATTTGCAATGGATGAAAAAGCAAATATTTTTAAATGCAATGTTGAATTCTTATTTAAATTCAGTTTGCATCCATGTAGAGAAAAGTATTTCAGTGTTAAAGAGTGATAAACTGAGAATGAGCTAATTGTTTTGCATGGCTACACTGCATCTCCAAGAATTCCTGAGCGGACGCTATTAGGAAACCATATTAAATCAAATTAGTGAAATCATGCAAAGTATGGTTATAATGTTATGTTATATGAATGCTGAATGCTTGGGACCTGGGGTTTTCCGGATAAGATAATCTTTCCATAATTTGGATCTCCATATTTAAGAAGCTAAAAAAATTACGTAAACATTGAGGGCAGATTTACTAAGGGTCAAATTTCGAAGTTAAAAAACTTCGAAATTCAACCATCGAATTTTCCTAAAGTGTTTTTGATAAAAAAAATGGACCATTTTCAATCAAATAGGTACATTTTTGATTGAATAAAAATCTATTGAATCGTTCGATCCAAATGATTTCCTTCCCCAAAAATTCGATTTTCAAAAGTTTTCAGAAACAGTCCTTAAAGGTCACAGGAGGTCCCCATAGGCTAAAATAGCAATTCGGCAGGTTTAAGGTGGTGAAGGGTACTTCGGTTTTTGAATGGTCAAATTTTTTAAATTCAAATAAAAATGTTTTCAATTCAAATCGAATTTTGGCATATTCGATAGTCGAAGTACCCAAATAGTACTTCGAAATTTTATTTTTTTCACTCCCATTTACCCTTAGTAAATCTTCCCCTAAATATACCCAATAGACTGGTTTTGCTTCCAATAAGGATTAATTATATATTAGTTGGAATCAAGTTCAAGGTACTCTTTCATTATTACAGAGAAATGGGAGATGGCCTTTCTTGGAATAACAGATCCCAAACCTGTAGAACAAATGAATGTGCCTTTCTCAACCATTGATGTAGCAACACCATCTGACATTGTGGCAGGTTTACTAAGGGCAAAGTGGCCATCACCTAACAAATCCCAATCCGCAGGGCCATCTCCAATTTACTAACAGGTGTAGAGGACAATTCTTTTGTGAAAAGAGAGTGTTGCTAGCGAAGTTTGACACCCTTTCGCCAGGAACATTTTTGATCGGGTAATTCACTAAATTACGTAGTTTCATAAACAACGTATTTTCCATTACGTTTCCCCTTTCACCAGAGTTTCCTTTGCCCGCTTAGACCTGACGAACCGATAAGATGAAGCTACATCCTCCTCAATCTTATGTCAGTGACATTATATCCTGTATGCCAAAAAGTTATAAAAATTATTGTTGTAACTGTTATACATTTTTGTTTTATAATTTTTTTAACCGTATGAGGGGTATGCCACATTTGTTTTGGGTTGGGCTTATGTCCAGGACAATAGAGGATCTCTTTTGCCTTTATTTTGCTTCTGTTAACATTTTTAATAATAAGTAGTGATGGGCGAATTTTTTCGCCAGGGGCAAATTCCCGCTATTCGCCGCTGGCGAATAAATTCGCGAAACGCGAGTGAAATTTCGCCTGGCAAAAATTCGCTGAAAAAACGAGTTGCGCGTCGAAGTTGACGCAACGCGTGTCAAAAGCGTACCGTGACTTGTTTCGCAAATTTTTCGCCAATTTGCGAATTTCTCTGGAAATTCGCTAATTTTTCGGCGAAGCGAAACTGGGGAGATTCGCCCATCACTAATAATATGTGTTTTCCCCAACATCACTAATAAAGACATATATGACCTATATGCACTATTCAAATTGTAAGTGTACTAACGTGTAAGTGTACCAAAAAAGTTTCGCTAGGTAGAAATGAACATGAGCAAGTTCCCTATGAAATACTTACACTGGGGAATTTACACAATGGGAAACTTCGCCAGAGTTCCCGCTGCTGAGATGCAACTTGCATGTTAGTGAATTAACCTAGTGGTCACGAATTTGCGCCTGAAAAAGTGGCGTGAATTGTGGCCAAGCTTTTGCAGGCAAAAGGTCACCCTTTAGTGAAAATGCATATCTGTTGAATCTTCTCACAGGTGGGTGTTACAGAGCCTCACATACCTTTTGAGATTATTTTTTTTATCTCCCCATACATCTCACACTTTGTGGGGTAAAAAGGGCATAATAAACCCCTTTAGAATTATTTTTAAGACTGAGTAGAGTGAAATGTTCCATGACAAGGTAATGGCATGAAAATTCTAAAGACCATTCTGAGTTTTATTTTTATTAACTGCAAACACAAACCACACCTAACTACTAAGGGGCAAAAAATGGGCCTTCTTCGTCAGAATAAGTACTTCGATTTCCAAATGGTTGAATTTTAAAATTTGATTAAAATTTTTTCAATTCAAATTGAACTTTATCCAAAAAATACTTCGAAATTCTAATATTTTTTATTTCAATTTTCATTTTCACTGGCCTTTAGTAAATGTGCCCCTAAGTGTTTGGCACACAGTGGTATTTTTAACTGTGGAGGATCATCTGAGACCACCACTCACCTCCCATTCACTTGTGTAGGAAGGGTGGAACTGCAATTTGTTTTGATGCAAAAAAGCTTTATACTGCATTAGATAAAAAGGGAACAGCACTATTAAGAAAGTATATTCTAACAAATTGCATTCTATTTTGGTAATCATTATCCAAATTACTCATTAAGACATTTATTAATAGTTTGAATTAGTGAATAATCACTACATGCCTTGTAGCATTGACAAAGTGCTACAGTGAACTGATTCAGTTTGGCCAGAAAGACCCATTTTGGCAAATATTGGCCTGAAATATGCGCATATTTGAGGGATGTGCATGCAATTATTTGTGTAATGCTGAACTACAAATAGATAATATAATTAAAATGATGATGAGGTTTTGCCTAGAGATGTAGAATACTTTATTCATTGCACAATGTATTATAGCAGCAAAGACAAACTTAGCTAAATTACAGTATAGAAGATTTGACTGTATGCCAACTGCAATGTGTAAGGCAAGCTGGCACATCTGATCACATAGATAACTATGAACATAATTGCTGATTCGGCATCTATTTTTTTTTTCTATTTTGCTGCAGTATGAGGGTAGCCAAGAAATAAAATATGAATAGGTTCCTTAAATCTGGGTTTCTGCAGATACCCAACTGTATACATCTTTAAGAAGGGTCCCAGTCCCTAAAGTAGTCACACAGCCCCACTTCATGATGGAACCTGTGTGCGGTGTTCTTCTCCATGCAAAGCACTTTTTGTTATGACCAAATAAAAAATGTTTGTCTCATCAGTCCAAAGTACTTCCAAAAATAACTGTGGCTTGTCTAAAAGAGCTTTTGCATACAACAAGCGACTCTTTTTGTGGCATGAGTGCAGAAAGAGCTTCTTTCTCATGACCCTGCCATACAGATGTTATTTGTGCAGAATTTTCAATTATGTACAGATACGGTACATCATCTGCAGCAAGATGTTCTTGCAGGTCTTTGGATGTGATATTTGGGTTGTCTGTAACCATTCTCACAATCATCTGCATATGCCGATCCTGTAGTTTAATTAAATACTCTGAATACTCCACTGTTTCAAAACCCCAGCTCCAATTTCTGGGAAATAACTTTTTTTTGACTTGTTGAACTACAACTCACAACTATCCTCCACTGCTTGAACAATTCAAGCTTTTATTCCTGGGAAATATTTTTTCTGTCTTGTTAAACTACAACTCACAGCCATCCTTTATTGCTTCAAAGGTTACAGTTTTAATTCCTGGGGAATAACTTTTCTGCCTTGTTGAACAACAACTTACAACCATCTTCCTTTTAAATATAAGCATACACCAACACCAAGGAACAGTAATTTACATTTTCCCTACAGGAAAAGTGATTACTCACATGGATTATATTTATTATTGATTTTATTATTATTGTTCACTGTGTTCTCTGGCCGGCCAGTGTTTTAGTAATTGTATAATAAACTGTATTTTTAAGATATTGGTTTTGGAGTCCACCTTCTATCTATTTTTCCTAATTGGTTTTTATCCACAATAGGTGTGCAGTCTCTACCAATATAATACCCTTCCACCATCCGCCATAGGAATCTCTCAGTATTTCTTGGCCTGCCAAACCTGGGTTTTACAGCAACTGTGACTGTGGACTTCCATTTCCTGATTACATTCCTTACAGTTCAAACTGACAGTTTAAACCTCTAAGATAGCTTTTTTGTAGCCTTCCCCTAAACCATGATACTGAACACTTTGTTTTCAGATCTTTTGAGAGTTGCTTTGAGGATCCCATGTTGTCACTCTTCACAGAAGAGTCAAACAAAAGCACAACTTGCAATTGTCCACCATAGATACCTTTCATGATTGGACACGCCTGCCTATGAAGTTCAAAGCATTACAAGCCAATCCAGCCATTTTGTCTTGCCAGTAATGCGTATTGAGCAGTTACATGCATTCAAATTAACAAAATTGCACACAGCCAGTTTTTCACATTTGATTTAATTCCATACAACTGAATACTGCTTCACTCATTTTTTGTTTTTTGTTTAGAAAACACCCCAGTACTCAGATGTTCCTGGGAAATGAAAGACATACAACTGTTATCCTTTTTGTTGAAATTGGACTAATTTATTATGCAGTCTGAGAAGGGTTCCCAACATAGGCGGATTTTAATTAAGGCTTGGGGAGGCTAAGCCTTCCCAAAACTGTTTGCATAAAAAAATTTCGAGAAAATTTCAAAGAAAAAAATTAAAATCCTCTGACTGACCAATTATTTGAGTTTGTCTGTGGGAGGGGCAATGGGTGCTGCTGGGGTCAGGGCCAAGAGACAAAGCAGCTGGTAATCCTCCATCTGCTTGTTTGGTATGTGGGGATTGTTTCATACTTACATTACACAAAAAAATAAATACCATCAACGGTCAATGGTAGTTCCATTGATCTATTCAGGTAGGCGTTATCTGAAACTGGAAAAGGTATGAAGGTGTGATGCAGCCATTATATTACCACTGTGACCAGATCTCACTTTCACACCTCTATGAATTTTATCCAACACCTATTTGAATAGTTCAATGGAACCATTGTGATTGGATATTGGTGACTGTTTCCTTAAAGGGGATGTTCACTTTCCCTACAGAAATCAAGACTTTTTTTCAATTGCGTTCCTTCTTTTACTTTTTACTTTTTTCCCAAAATTGAAGTTTAAAATGTAATGTTCCTGTATCTGGGGTTTCAGTCTGGCAGCTCAGTGATCCAGGAACATCTGAACTGTAACAATTTGCTACAATTAGTTGATACAATTAGTTAACATCTTTATTAGCAGTACATGAGGAATATTAGCAACTATTGTATCAATTCAATTCTTTTTTTCTCTGGATCAGCTAACAGATCAGTTCAGCTACATTCACTTACACACAAATGTGTTGATGGTTGAATGCAAGTTTTTTCTCAACCTCATCTACTATTATATTGTATTACTTTGAAACTGCAGTAAAAAGGCAGATACTGTTTTTTGTGAGGGGACCAAAATATTATACTTATTATTAATAAATACATTTATAAATATTATACTGCATTATACTTTGTATGTATACAATCTCCCATAAATAAGAACTTGTCCCTTCTGTTTTATGTGAAAGTAGACCAATAAACATGCTTTAATATTAAACAACCCAATCATTAGCCCTGATTTCCAGTAATGTGGATGAACTGAACATTTTCCATAGGGATGCACCGAATCCAGGATTCGGTTCAGTATTCGGCCAAATCTTTTGGAAAGGATTCGGGGGTTCGGCCGAATCCAAAATAGTGGATTCGGTGCATCCCTAATTTTCTATAATTTTGATAATAAGAGAGTGCTATGCATATTATTTTCAAAATAGTCTGGGCTTCATATGCAGCGTGTGGGTCCATCAGTTAGTAGCTCTTAAGTCAGACTATGTATGGGACATTTTTCAGATTGTAGTGCATTTTTAGACAAAAATCATCCCTGTGTGCTCAGATAATGCTTATAATATGGGGTTGAATCAGCTGTTTCTGCCAGCAGAAAATCATTGTTGGAAAAACTGTTGACGTAACATTAGACTTAGCCTACCCAAACAAAAAAATCACCCTCCACCTATGGTTCCCAAACTTGCTACCGGGAGTTTCACAGGCTACATATTTGTTTTTCATTAGTGCTAATTTCAAAAGTATATTGTACTGAATTGTTAGAAATGTTGATATAATTATAAATAACATTGCATATTCACATTGTTTTAACAAGGAAGCATGCTATTGATTGAAATCCTTTGCTTGTATATTCTAATCAACGTGGTAATTACAGGTTTCCAAATAATTAATACATCAAGATGACGTACAAATGTTTTCTTGCAGATGTTTTTCAGCAGGAGCGCAAAAAAACAACTGATTTCTTCGTGAGCCTACTGTTTAGTATTATTACAAGCTGCAAATGTGTTTTTATTTTCCTCCTACTACCCAGTATATCAGCATCTGTTCTGTAAACCACTACCCCAAAAATACATACATATCCAAAAGCTTTTGATAGTACAGGTATGGGACCTGTTATCCAGAATGCTTGGGACCTGGGGTTTTCTGGATAACTGATCTTTTTATAATTTTGATCTTCATACCTAAGTCTACTACTTAAAATCATGAAAACATAAATAAACCCAATAGGCTGGTTTTGCTTCCAATAAGAATTATTTATATGTTAATTGGGTCAAGTACAATATACGTGTTTTATTATTACAGAGAAAAGGGAAATAATTTTTAAACATTTGGATTGATTGGATAAAATGGGGTCTATGGGAGATGGCCTTTCCGTAATTCAGAGCTTTCTGGATAATGGGTTTCTGGATAATGCATGCTATAGCTCTTTAGTATAGTATTGTCCCCAATGCACCACTGGTACTTGTGATATTTGGGGGCACATTTACTAAGGGTCGAAGAGAATTTAGAAAAATTCGAATTTTTAAAATTCTAATTTCAAAGTAATTTTGGTCTACTTGATCAAATAGCCCAAGTACTGTCTCTTTGAAATCCTTTGAATTTGACACTTTGCCACCTTAAAGCTGCTGAATTGCCATTTTAGCCTATGGGGGACCTTCTAGAGCCTGTCCTGTAAAGTGCCAAGAATTTGAAGGATTTTGGTTGAAATCGTTCGGATCGAACAATTCAAATTTATAAAAATTTTGAAAATTTACCTATTTGGTCCATTATAGATTGAAAATGGCCCCCCCAAAAAATACCATGGTCGAAGTTTTTTCACTTCGAAATTCGACCATTTGGAAATCTGCCCATTGGTGTCTGTTTATTAGAACTCAAGCCATTTCATTATATATTTAGTTTATTTGCTATGTGATATGGGCCCATATGTCCAGTAAAATTCTGCATGACAGCTCCACTACCACATAGCAGCTGCTTTACATAAATATGCTACATATTGTGCAAGTTAAGAATAGATTATACTTACATTTATATCAAACCTTTTTTCTTTTTGGAGTGGGGTCTGGCTCTTTCAAATTATCATATAATAACCATTGAGGGCTTTATATTCTGGCAGAGAGTTGCACATGCTAAGAGCTGCATATTTTGTGGGTTAACTAAATTATCATTTTGGGGCAGCCAAGTGGTGTGCAAAACTGGTCTGATATTATTGTTTGGCCTCTGGTCTAGAAAAGAATCACTTTAGGGTGCAGTGCAGATCCATTTGTAAAAAAAATGCATCCACAGCCCATACAACACTTACCTAACTTGATTTGGAAGCCAGTTAGATCACAAGTGAGCAGCCCTTGAATGGTGAGCTTGGAGAAGAATGCTGGGAGAGAACCCAAGGAGAGGAAATATTGATACCTGGAAAGTTGTAGTGGTTCTAACTTTTTTATGGCCTCCATGTAATACAAAGAACCATGCAATAATTAGCTTGAAAGCTATGAAGGTGGATTTGACCAGCATTATCCTAAAATTGCTAAATGGAGAGAAAATGCAAATATGTTAAATAGTGATAATATGACATCAGTACCTCTTTGTTCTACATGAATAAAATATGACAGCTGATGTCCTCCCACATAACATGATTCTTTGAGATGCACATTTATGAAAGCTTTAATATTCATTATCATTAGTTATATTCACACGGAACAGTAGAGATTATTTACCTACAAGGTATTTGAATATTACTGGGAGCCTTTAATAAACAAAAGCAAAGCCATGTTCTATCAACCTGCATATGTAGTTAACAAAAAAACTGTTTTAATTTGAAAGATGAGCTGGAAGCAATTGCATAATTTAAAACAATGCCCTGCTGTTTAATAGTGATGTTAAGCAGCGCACATAATAATAACATTATTTATGTTCTAATTACAGATTTTCTGAGAATGATTGCAGAAATACAACATGTACATGTGGCTTTTTTTGGTGAAATTTTTAAAAATGTAATTTGCAAGTACAGGTATGGATCCGAGTTATGGGACGGCCATCTCCTATAGACTGCATTTTAATGAAATAATCCAATTTATTTAAAAAAAAATTGTATTTCCTTTTTAATGGAACAGTACATTGTACTTTGTCCAAACTCAGATATAAATAATCCTTATTGGAGGCAAAACAAGCCTTTTGGATTTATTTCATGTTTACATTTACAGGTATGGGGATCTAAACTACAGAAAGTCTGGAAAAACCCCAGGTGCAAAGCATTTTTGGATAACGGGTCCTATACCTGTAGTTGTAAAACAGATAAGAGCATGTGTGTGGCAGGGAAAACATGTTTAGAAATAGTAGTAATAGATGGTGTTTTTTGGAAACAGAATTGCAGTTTATAAATCACCAACAGGTATTCTGCCTGAACAGAGCCACATTAACTGTGGGGTGTATGGCGCTACAACTCCAAGCACCTTTGTGAAAACAGATTTGTTAGATCTGGAGTAATAATTCCTGAAATATGCAAGTAAAAAGAGCAAGCATTAGGCCAACAACTCATTATGGCTTTTGAGCTTTTATATTGAAATTAGTGTGTTTATGTATAGACACAGTTCACACCAACGTATGAAAATCTAAATGAATTTGTCTATCCTTTGTTTTGTGTGAGACAAAAAATGCTACATGGAAGAAAAAAATGTTGCATGGTAGACAAAAAAAATATTGCAGTAGAAAAATGTTCCTCTATGAGGGGGCGGCTATATTTGTGCAGCAGTAGTCCGTTAACATTAGAAACTCTAACTGACAGGCTGAGTGGAACTTTAAATAATGATTACTAATAGCAACATTATCAACATGATCTATTCGTGACTGTGGGGGGGTTATATATCAAAATCTGAAAAGTTCTCACTATTTTCTGAAACTACAAAGTTTGTGGATTTTATCCAAAAATCAGATTTCAGATTTCAGATTTGACTCCTGACACCTGCAACTTTTTTTGGATTTGACACCAAAAAACACAATCTTCAAATTATTGAATTAAACCAAGAGCAGATCAGGATATAAACAGGACATCTGCCATTGACTTCTACACGAACTCAGCTGGAGTACTTTTTTATTTGGACTTTTAACACCATCAGGGTTTAATAAATCACAAAAATTTCTAGTTTTTTTTCAATGAAAAAATGGGACTTTGTTGTACTTTAATAAATAACCCCCTTAATTCAAGTATTTTTACATTGTAAGTTTATTCAAAGTAGAAAAACCTTATTTTTGGATAAATAAGCCCATAAATGTAAATTAATCATTAACAAATGTGAAAACCTTATTTCAGGGTATAATTTTTAGCTCCAGGCTCACAGCTTTTAATTCAACGCTGATTCCAAATGAATGGAAAGGAAGACAGGACTCGTATAAAGAGTATTTAAGGTATACAGATGAGTTAAATGCATCATGACTGGTTAATTGAAGAAACTGTGTTATCTAAAGTTATCTTAACTCATTTAATGCATTTAACCTTTTCATTAACATACCAAAGCACCATTGTTTTCAATGCTGAACTCTTTAATTGGATGGGATGCTGTGACACAATATTCTGTGCTAAGTGGGATAAATGGGATAGTTGAGTTAAGTTATTCTGTGTTAAATGCACAATCCAAAGTGGCTACATCTGTAGGCACTAGCTTGTGAGTTTTGAAAGCAAATGTGTATGCAAAGATGTATGTCAGGGTGCAAGAAGTGGGGAAAAGTACTGAAAATGTGGTCCTGTTGTGAAAGAACAAATGTCATTCTGAACAAGGATAGCCTTTATCTCTTAATGGCCATGCAGCAAGTTTCCCCAACGCTACAAATGAATACATTTAATTTTATGCTCCATCTTCTACTCTAAGAAGCCTGGTCACATGATATGATGGAATATTTATTTATAGGTATGGGATCTGTTATCTGTAAACCCATTAACCAGAAAAATATATCTACTCCATTTTAATAAAATATTTTTTTTTTCTTTTTAAAAAGGGTACATTTTTCTCTGTAATTATAAAACAGTAGCTTGTACTTGATCAGAGGCAAAACAATCCTATGTATATTTAAATAATTTTTAAGCAGACGTAAGGTATGAAGATCCATTCTGAAAAAAAATGTCCCATACCTGTAATACTTGTGGAAAGTGCATATAAATGCATATGTATGTTCCATTGGAACAGAAAGGGCGAAATGTAGCATCAACAGGAAAAAGTGGACTTGGTGTTTGAAATACATGAAAATTGTTATCAACATTTATTTGCAATGCAGTTACAGACATTCTACAGTACAGTACTTTGGCAATAGCAGTCCGCACATAAAAAAATAAGTTTTCAGGGATGAGTACATTGCCTTATTATGCAGCTCCAACACAAAACAAATTATGGAGAAATAAAAAGAAACTTGAAGACATCTTGGTTGTAATTGGGGTATTTTTAGCTAATTATGTAAACATTGAATTAAAGCAGCAATGCATGTCAGGTGAGGCCATCTTGGTTTAATATGGGAATATATTATCCTGCATTGGTTTTTATATATAGGGCCACTTATAGAAAGTGGCTTTTTATATATAGGGCCAAAGTGAGTCTCTTTATTTCTTAGTGCATCTAGAATTTTCAGGGACTCATCCCGACAGGCTGCCAATATTGTGGGTAAAGGGACCAGATGAACCTTCTAGTAGGATAAATTGTAATCTTTTGGGGCATATTTACTAATGGTCGAATTTCGAAGTGAAAAAAGTTTGAAATTCGACCAGGGCTAACGATTCGAACGATTTTGCACAAAATCCTTCTAATTCCTAGATCCCCCATAGACTAAATAGCAATTCGGCAGCTTTAAGGTGGCGAAGTGTTGAATTCGAAGGATTTTAAAGGGCCAGTACTTAGAAAATTAGAATTTTTTCTATTCAAATCGAATTTTGGCCTATTCGATAGTCGAAGTAGCCCAACATTATGGTGAAATTTGAATTTTTTTAATTCAAATTTTATTTGAATATTCACTTCGACCCTTAGTAAATGTGCCCCTTTGTGTTCCAAGCTCCACTTTCAGGTACATGGTTTGTTTGGACCCCCAAGATTAAAAATATTTCCGTTTCATCTTTTCAATGCTAATTTCACTTATATCTAGTAAAGCAAATTTATCCTATATCTTAAATTGGTTGTCCTTTATACTGAGCTCTCAGGAGAAACTTATATTTTCCCCAATCTCATTATATTAAACTTTGGGTTCTCTGCTGGGGGAAGACTCTCTTATTTCAATAACTAGAGCAAAAGAAAGGGGAAACCGGACCAGAAACATAAAATGTGGCTGGAACTGGACTTATAAATAAACTCTGTTAGAGAGGAAGGCTTGAATTTCCACTGAGAATGAGTTACATTTGTTTATTCCGTGCAAATATATTTTCACAACAGTGTTCCTAAAGGTACCGAATAACAAGTGGCAACAGTCAAACCTAGATTTTTGGTAACATGCTTCATTCTAAATACTGCTGAAAAATATGAAGATGACCAATACATATTTCTTACTATACAATATCACTAATATCTGAGCAAAACATTAACACGTTGTACTGTATGGAGGGCTCTTGAACCCAAAACACCTGAAAAGCTCTACGTGAGAGGTTATAGCTCCATGGGTTGATTCATAATAAACAAACAAGGGAAAGTTGTACTCACCACTAATTTTAAAACCTACCCCTCCCAACTATAGTCAGGTGATCCCACTGGTGTCTAATAAAAGGGCAACAAGTGTGTGGGGGTTTTACTTTGAAAGCAGCTAGTGAGTTGCAGGTAAAACTTAGTCCCTTTGTAAAATGTATAATGAAGTAATAGAATTCTTAATGAATCAGATGCAATTTTGAGAGTAGGACTGGCCAGATATGGGATGACTTTGACGTAGTTGGCCATCTTAAATATATTGCAATATATGGACAAACAATCCCTGTTGTTTAAAGGGTAAGGCATTTTTTAGTAGCTGTATGCACAGAATGTCTCAATGTCTTAAATATATTGATAATGGGTTGAGTGCAGAGGACCTTTTGTATTTGTCTTGATTCATAATAAAGACATGGCCATCATATACATTGCAGTTATTATAGTAGAGATCACAAATTTTAACTATTCACAAACACACACACATATTTTTTTTCTCCAGTGTGCTATGATATAATGGAAGAAACAGAGAAATCAGATTTTAGGCTATAAAACATGGTGTTGGATAATAGTGCTTGTAGGGGAGGGGGAGCACAAAGAAGGAAGTGTTTAGTATTGCAGGGCTTGGGGATGGGAGCTGAACTCTATCTGACGCTGATGCTTGGCATACATCTTGCTAACTAACAGCACATCTATTTAAGCATGAGATATCAGCACTATGAAGCAATGTACCTACTGCTTCGATCATGCCTGATTGCAAAACGGCAGAATAAAGGAGTCATCTAATATTCGCAGCATCAACAGAAAATGCAATATTACATTTCTTAAAGGAAACTACTCAGATTATTTGCTTAATCCTCAGGCATGAGCAGCTCTTCTGAAATAATTAGGGCAGCTGTATATTGTGTGTCTTACTGTATACAGGGGAGGATCTGATTCTTTCTGCTGGGATTTTTTTTTTCTTAGAAAGGCAGCTTTACATACAAAATAGTGGGAAGGAATAGGTGGGAAGGAAATACCGTCTTTGCATCGGAGCAGGTTTACTGATTAAATCCACTTTATCTAGACGGCATGTTGCAACAAGAGAATCTGTGTTTTCACCACCTGTGAAGCAGCTGAAATAATGTAAATGCCAGTTAGAGGTTGCAATGGATCAGCGATATATCTGAACGGAAAGGAGAATCAAGAAACTGGAGCTCTTGGAAAAAAAATCCATCAGTCACTGAAGGCAATTTACTATGTGTGGGCATCTGCTTTAAATCTGTTTGTAGCACCTGGCAACCATATTCATTAAATAGATGATCTTATTTAGAAACAGTTTCTTTCTTGCTACAGGGAAGAAGGGAAAATCTCTCAGCCTTGCCACTATTTCACCTTCCCCAGGAAGAAGCTTTTGGATTCAGCACTGAATGCAGGGACAGCGGCTGAGCTCCAGTAGTGCCTTTGATGTGTGGATTGCTATTAAATGAGTTTTCAATTCTCTCTGACGATCATGCTTTATTTTCAGCTGGTGATAATGGCAGGGACTGTAATGCTGGCTTATTACTTCGAGTATACGGACACGTTCACTGTGAATGTCCAGGGTTTTTTCTGCTACGATAGTTCTTACACAAAGCCCTATCCAGGACCAGATGAGAGCAGTGACATCCCGCCTGTCCTCCTTCTCTCCCTGGTCACAGGGGTACCAGTACTTGTGGTAAGGCTTCTCAAATATATACCCTCTCATGTGTGTTTATTGTATATGAATTCTGTTCACTGAGCATGCTCGTGTGTTGGGAAAAGTCAGAACAAGTGACACCATAAAAAGCTGTAGTTAAAAATTAAGGTATTAACATATACATCTCTATAATACTTCATGTCCCAGTCATTTTATGTATCTATTATCATATAAAGGTAGTGTTTGACTTTGCTAGTTTCTTATGTGATTTTAGCTACTGAAAATTTTTATATAGTTACTATTGTCTGTTTTAAGGGCACTTCAGTCATTGCCATGATGTTATCTTGCAGCATCCCTCTGGTCTATGCATCTCATTGGGCTTTCCTCTGCAGTTCTTCCCCCTATTTGCCTGCACTTTCAAATATCTGCCCTTATCTGGAGTCCCTGAGTTTATATTGTTGTTCTCTTTGTGCAGACCAGATCTGCATTTCACTGCTGTGTCTCTAATTTGTTTTAGGGTCACCAAAAAGGTTAATTGTCTCAGTGTACAGACAATAGTGCATGCAATACAATCACTCAGCTCTTGTCTACTTTGATTACATCTATATACAATGGCAACACAAAACCAAATAGTTTTCTTGTGTAAAGGTACTTTATTATTACAGCTTGGGGGAACTTTTTAGTTACCAAGAAATATGGAAGACTCTTTGCAATATATTTATTTCACTTGATTTAAACTTTTAAAGTTAGAATATATATATATATATATATATATATATATATAAAATTTGTTTTATTTATATATGTACTTTACTGCATACCAGACATGCTTAAATGTGAATGCATTACCAGAATGCACACTGAATGAAAAGTAGAATTAAAATAACTGGTTGTACCTTTTTGTGAGTGTATAGATTAAATAAATATATTTATCACACTGAATCGTATTAGATTGTGTTACACACAGACTTGGTCATAATTGTGCATTTGCCAAGAAGTACACATAATGTTAAAGTAATAACTTTTATTGCCGCTATTCTGTCTCTATAAACTGCATTTAAAGATTCATGAAAGTTGAAAATGTGTATTTATGTATACAATGTACTGGGCATCACAAAATCAACAGTACATGTTCCTTAGTTAATTTGCTCAATATTACATCATAAGCCACAATTTAAATTAGAGTTTGGTCCACCAAACCTAAGCCCTGCTGTTCAGTGTATGGCCTATCAGGACTATGTCACATGTGGGATTTTATGTGACATAATTATGACATTATAATATGGAAAATACGAGCATTTTCACATGCATATATTAGCCAGGTGTATTTCTAAATGACCTAGTAATTCACATTTCTCACAATCCAAAACAACATGTCAATCTTAGCTATGCCATGCGCACTGCCGCACGTAATAACATGATGGGCAATAGCTACAAGCCATTTATAGCAACATATAATTGAGAACTGTATGTTTACATAATGACTTGCATCAAGATGCCTTCAATGTACATGGGAACCAGAACAATGGGCAATAATTAGTATTGCAGAAATTCCTTAATAATGCCACAAAATAATTATCTTGTTAATTTTATTCCATTGGTCCAGACATATTAATTTGTTTTAGTAGATTAGATTTGTTTTAAAGTTTTTAATGTTTAGATTGTGATTTGTCCTAGTGCATCAGCTCCTACTTGAGAAAACTCTCCTCAGGCATTTTTTGGTAGATGTCAGTTGGTATAATATGTTCTACAACAATTAGGGGCAAATTTACAAAATTCACGTGAATAGATCGAAGTTAGATCCAATTCGATCAAATTCCAATCGTACGATTTTTTCCGATATTCGATCATCGAATACTCAAAATTCGAGCGTATCGAATAGATTAAATAGATCGAATATTCGATCATTCGATCATTTTATCATTGAAGGACTTTAACTTTATAATTTTATTTGGCTGCCTACTTCGCCAGATTGAACCTACTGAATTGCAATAGAAGCCTACGGGAATCCCCCCATAGGCTTCTTTTTCAAACACCTACTCAAATATCATTCGTACGATCATATGAATTTTTTGAACGCTCAAAGGAAATTTCACGATTTTTTTCATGGAATCGAACGATCGGTATTCAATCATACGATTTCATTGAGAAATCGAATATCGAGGAAAAAATAGGCTACAATTATTTCGAACAGATTCACAGGATTAGTTTTTTTCTATAGTAATATTTATTGGTATTTTTATGTCAAGTTGGAGCTTCATAATAACGTGGCAAAAAAACTCCATGTTCATGGGTGTCTGCAAGTGTAGTTTTATTGAGGGGAGGAGCTGATGTCAGTGACATCATTATTATGGCAGTTATCTTGTCAAGGGACAACAAAATTGAAATTGCTTATTTATTTATTAATTTAAATGGGAATCAACTAGAAGTGTCCTGGAGACCCATGAAAGCCCAGAAAGACAAAACTTTCAAAATTTTCAAAACAGGTTCAGTTATACCTAAGTAACACACAGAGGTTGATTTATGTAATATTAAAATAGATAATCATGCATTCTAATCCTGATTCCCCAATCAGGGCTGGATTTACATAGTGGGTGCCCCTTTCTTTCTTCCTATTGTTCTGTTTGAGAAATCACCACAGTTTTTGCTGTTTTATGTACTAAACAGGGAAATACTGAAAGTGAAAGTAGTTTAACTTTCTGTGGTTGTTCCATACACCTGACCAACTGAAGGTGTCACGGTTGGCACCCTAAACTCAGACCCTCTGCCAAGCACCCTGGTCTAGGCTTGTGCTTCTGCCTATAACAGCCGCCTTTCACCTTGGGAGGAGCCCTCGGCTAATTGGATGCCGTCAGGTCTTATAACAAGAGGTGCAAGGCGAAGGGTTCTGGGCAAGCAAAGGGGCACAACTGTAAAGTCAATTAGGCCAAGGGTCAAGGTACAAGTATGATTAGGCAAGTTCGTAGTTGGACAAGCTGGGTCGAGGCAGGCGGATAACAAGGATCGTCAGGCAGGCAAGGGTCCGCGTATCCACACGGAGCAGCGCGCTTTTTGAAATCGCTCCAAATTGCCTCGCCAGGCAATTTGGAGCAATTTCAAAAAGCGTGCCGCTCCGTGTGGATACGCGCCGGCGTTTTCAAGCAACGCCGGTGCGCTTAGGTAAGTGGCTATTCGGGGAGGTTCGGGGGCTACAAGTTGCGGCGAGAAGTCGCCAGGCGACAAAATGCCCCCGAATCTCCCCGTCTGCCCTAGCCCTTACTGGTTAAAAGATAGACTGCAAATAATGGTGGTAAATGGAACAGTTTCTAATTGGACCAGTGTTGTTAGTGGGGTACCGCAGGGCTCTGTACTGGGTCCCTTGATTTTCAACTTATTTATTAATGACCTGGATGTGGGCATTGAAAGTACTGTTTCTATTTTTGCAGATGATACTAAATTGTGCAGAACTATAGGTTCCATGCAGGATGCTGCCACTCTGCAGAGTGATTTGTCTAAGTTGGGAAACTGGGCAGCAAACTGGTAAATGAGGTTCAATGTTGATAAATGCAAGGTTATGCACTTTGGCAAATATAACATAAATGCAAGTTATACACTAAATGGCAGTGTGTTGGGAGTTTCCTTTAATGAGAAGGATCTTGGTTTTTTTTTAGATAAGTTGTCCAAAATTGGGCAGTGTTATTCTGTAGCTACTAAAGCAAATAAAGTTCTGTCTTGCATAAAAAGGGCATAAACTCAAGGGATAAAAACGTAACCATGCATATTTATAGATCCCTAGTAAAGCCTCATCTGGAGTATGCAGTGCAGTTTTGGACTCCAGTCCTTAGGAGGGATGTAAATGAGCTGGAGAGAGTGCAGAGACGTGCAACTAAACTGGTTAGGGGGATGGAAGACTTAAATTATGAAGGCAGTGTTGGACTGGCCCACCAGAATACCAGGAAAACACCCGGTGGGCCAAGGTGTCAGTGGGCCCTCATGCTGCTAAACTTTTGGCCTATTTCATGGCCATTCCCTATTTCTATGAGAACAACGAGGTTAAATATATGGAATAATTGATTATAGTGTGTAAAGAAAACAAACTAGGAGAATAGCGTTTGATGATGAGATGAGGAATATTAGTACTGAGAGTGGGCCCTTGGTCTAAAGTTTTATGGTGGGCCCTTGGGCTAAGGTTTTTGGGTGGGCCCCTGGTGTCCCAGTCCGACACTGTATGAAGGTAGACTGTCCAGTTTGGGATTATTTTCTCTGGAAAAAAGGTGCTTGCAAGGGGACATGATCACACTTTACAAATACATTAGAGGACATTATAGACAAATATCAGGGGACCTTTTTACCCATAAAGAGGATCATCGCACCAGAGGCCACCCCTTCACACTAGAAGAAAAGGACTTTCATTTGAAGCAGTGTAGGTGTTTCTTCACAGTGAGGACAGTGATGTAGTGGAATGCACTGCCAGGTGATGATGTGATGGCTGATTCTGTTGATGCTTTTAAGAGGCGCTTGGATGATTTCTTGGACAGACATAATATCAAAGGCTATTGGAATACTAAACTCTATAGTTAGTATATGAGCATATATATTTATGTGAAGGTATGGAGGGGTGTGTGTATGCTGGGTTTTCATTTGGAGTGGTTAAACTTGAAGGACTTTGTCTTTTTTCAACCCAATTTAACTATGTAAATTTGTCATACTTGGGGGTTTATTTAAATGGGTTGTTCACCTTTCAGACACACTTTTCAGTTCAGTTGTTTTAAGATTATTTACCAGAAATAGACTTTTTATCAATTGCTTTCCATTTTTTTTTACTTTTTTATTTAAGTTTTTAGGCTAATGTTCCTGTCTCTGGAGTTTCAATCTTGTTGTTTAGCAATCCAGGTGCAGATTCTGAACGGTTACAATTTGCTACATTAGTTGGTGCATTCCTCTGCAGCATCTGTGGAATATTAGCAACTATTGTATCAATTCTAAGAATTGCCTTTAATTAAACTCAGGGACTCGGCAGGGCTAAATATAAGAAATGTATCAATTTAAAACAGTTTACAGCATTGCCTCCCCTTAGAGCTGCTTCTGAAAGCTACAAGTAAGTAAAAACAATGACATGTTAAGCTCCAATATTGGAAACACCTTCACAAATAGAAAGAAGTTGAAAAAAAAAAGTCTTTATTTCTGGTGAACTATTGAAATCACAACTGAACTGAAAAAAGTGTTGGAAAGTGAACAACCCTTTTAAGACATTGATTTACTCTAAAGCAAGAGCAATTGAAAATGGATCGAATAGGTCAGTTTTTGATTGAATAAAAATCGTTTGAATAGTTCGAATGCATCATTTGATTTGAACGAATCCTTTGATTTTCAAAGAATTTCAAAAAGCGTATTAAAGGTTCCAGGAGGTCCCCGATAGGCAAAAATAGCAATTCTGCAGGTATAAGGTGATGAAGTGTCAAATTTGAAATTTTTAAAGAGACAGTACTTCGATTTTCTAATGGTCGAATTTTTTAATAAAATTTTTTTTTCAATTGGAATCAAATTTTGGCCCATTCAAAGTTGCCAAAAATTATATTTCAATTTTTTATATTCTAATTTTCATTTCGACCCTTAGTAAATCTGCCCCTTAGTGTTAATTGTACAAACAAGTAATTGCCTGCCTCCTCCGCAAACCACTGGACAAAATTTCTTTCATGAAATTTGTTTTTTTTTTGTAGAATAAAGGCTATGGGGCAAATTCACTAAAGCCCGAAGTGACCAACGCTGGCGTGAATTCGCCAGCGTTAGTGCAAATCGTAACTTTGCAAATTCACTGTCAATCGCTGGTGTAAATTTGGCAGCGATGTAGATAGTCTAGCGCAACTTTGCACCTTAACGCTGGCGGAGTTGCACTCTGGCGAAGGGGGCGAAAATTAGCAAATTTACTAAGTTAGACATTTTTCTGAATGTGAGCCCTGTCGCCAGAGTTCATTTCGCCAGGTTAGAGCAGGCGAAGTGCAATAGAGTAGATAGGAGATTTTGTAAAAATTGTTGACATTTTTTCTAAGTCCCAAAAAAACATTGGCGTTTTTTCCTTAGCGTAGGGTAATAGGAAAAAAAATGAACGAAATTTTTTTTTTGTGTACACTGCCCCCCCCTTAATTTCCGAACATAGGGCAAATATACTAGACTAGCGGCACATGTGTAGGGCAATAAAACAACTAGATTAGGCTTTATTAGGGTACCCTGGACTTGTGTAGTGTAATGTTTGAACTGTAACATATTACTTCATTCAAACTTACAAGTTCCCGCCGTATGCAAATTAGCCTTCGCTAGTGCAACTGCACTTTTCCTGGCCAATTTACCCCAACAAACAGTTCTTGAAATTATGTAATCACTGGAACAAAGTTAATCCTTCAAAACCACTTATGCCAGCTTCTGAATAAGTATCTTCCTTAGTCCTTTGCCACTGGGGAAGTTACCTTGTCCTTTGTGTTAACCCATGCCACCTGGGGCTAAGACCCATGACTTCATAGTTAAAATCTTTATCTATTTAAAACAAAGAGTAAAATAAATGCCACCACAAAGGGCCACCATCAGGGGGGGACAGGGGGCACAAGTGTCCCGGGCCCGGGGCTGAAGGGGGGGCCCGGCGGTGCTGCATTTTTCAGAGAGCCGGGCCCCTCCTTCCAACGCTGTGCCTACGCAGCGCCTTCCGATCGCAGAATGCGGAAGTGCCGTCCTGAAGCGGCAGAAAGACATGAAGGAGCCGACACTGAAGTCCTGAAGTGACGGAAAGACCCGAAGTCACGAAGGAGCCGACACTGAAGTCCTGAAGCAGCGAAAATACCCGATGTCACGAAAGGAGCTGATGCTGAAGTCCTGAAGTCACGAGTTCAATTCTACGGACACCAATGTGGGTTTGTTTTTTTTTTTTAATCCCCTGGCCACCAATGTTTTATTTTAATACTCTATAGGCCCCTGCACCAATTAAAAAAATATACATATTTTATGGGGCTCCAATTTTTTTTTTAAGTTGAAAGGGGGGCTCTGCCACCAATGTTTTTTTTTTTTTTTGGGGGGGCCCCAATTTTTTTTAACTTGTAAGGGGGGCCCTGCCACCAATGTTTTTTTTAATAAATATTTTTTGGGGCCCCAATTTTTTTTAACTTGTGAGGGGGGGCCCTGTCGCCAATATTTTTTTAAAAAAACATTTAAGGGGGCCCCTACAATTTTCTTTTGCAGGGCCCCGTGATTTCTAATGGCGGCCCTGCCACCACACCTCCTATTTTACTAAAAGTTAAAAGTACATAACCAAAGTTTATATACAGTCTGGGCCCATGTTTTGCTGATAACTCATTGTAAGGGGTTGCTAACAAATATATTTTTATCCCTTTTCTATGTTTAAGCTATTCAAGCAGTAACCAGACGCCTGCGCCCATTAGTAAATCCTTCGGGTGGTAATGCTGACGAATTGTTAGTCACTTCGTCCTTTAATAAATCTGCCCCTTAGTTTTTTGTATGTCTAGTCTGATGTATGTTTTTTTCCTCAGAATTAGAGTTGATCCACCAATACCATTAGCTTGGTTGATAACTTGTCTGCTGCATAGTATCATGACAATCCCATCAGCCCCATTAGGAACTTACTAACATCAAGTGAAATGCTCAGATCTCATGGGAGACTGCCAGAATTGTCTAGGTGTGACCACTCTTGGGTAAGGTGACAATTACTAACAATGTGTATGTTTTTCTGTTAAAGCGAAACTATACACATGAATTTTGTGCATCACATAAAATGGCACACATTTTAAACACTGTTTGATATATACAGTATTAATTCTTAATATGCCCCTTTGAATAATTCCATACTAAAACACTGCCATTTTTAGTAATAAAGTCCACCCCTTAATTCTGTGTTTACACACAAACAGCATTGCGATGTACCCCCTCCAAACCACTTGCCTCCAACCTCTTCCACCATCGAATTCTCACACTGCAACAGGTGTATTATATTATAGAGGAAGTGGACCCCCACAGTCCATGCCCCCTGTTCCCCAGGTCCCCCATGATAGGAGGATCTGCTTCCTCTATAATTACACCACTGCAAGCAAACCATACTTCATATGTTACATCAGCCAGTGAAAGGACAGAGCTATGACAGTAAGAACCTGCATTATGTACAAGGAAAATATACTTTCATTTATCTGCTGATTTGATAAGATCTTTTGAAAGGTCTCTTATTAAGATACACATTATCTGTTGGTTCCATTTTCTTTCTCCTTTTTCAATCTGTCTCTTGAATACCTCACAAATTAGTTCTAGAACAGGGTCACCACCTTTCCTGGAAAAAAGATATACCCATCCTGTTTCTATTCTCTTTCGATCCTATTAATACAACCACAATTTATATAAAAAAAAAGAGTAGAAAATGGAATAGGCATCACTTTCACATGTATTTTAAACCTTCAATGAATTCCATATTTTCTCTTTTGGTTGCTTGATAAAGGCTTTAGTGTTTGTGATCTCAGAAATTAAAATGCAGGCACACAGAATCTCACATAAACTATACATGGTATCTTTTGATACTTAGAAATTAATCCCAGCCACAAACGCCTTGTTAAATCTCCATGGTGATTTTCTGGTTGGAAACAAATTGCTGTCACTGAGAACCTTCTGGAACAGCAGTCTTAAAATAACATTCACATATTGCAGTTAGGTTATTTTAATATTTTTTTATTCTCAAAATAGGGGACAACTGAAAAAATATTGTCTATGTTTAAGATATACAAGCAGCTCTAATCATTCGAGGTGAATAATATGACCTAATTCTTGAATAGCAGCACCATACAGCCAAACAACAGCAGCATCTGTGCTGTAAGCTGCCAAACATCATTATATTAACACATGATCTTGGCAGGGATCATCTGCGAACACAGCCCTGCAACAGGAAATGTGGAAACTGAGTATAATCATGAAGATCATATCAATGGTGTACCCTTGGGAGAGCATATACATGTACAAGATTTAGAATAATGGCATACAAACACATAACTAGTGATGGGAGAATTCCCTCGATTCGCCGCTGGCGAATAAATTCGCGAATCGGCAGCGAAATTTCGCTTGCCGAAATTTCGCAGGAAAAACGAGTCGCGCATCGTTTTTGACGCGACATGCCGAAAACGACGCAATGCCAATTTTTCGGCGAAGCGAATCTCGAGAGATTCGCCCATCACTACACATAACCACATACACACACAGGGCTACTTGGATAAAATTGGGGGTAAATTTGTGAAATCTTATGGCACACTTATCTAGTGCCATTTAATGTATTATTGTGCATTTGGTTAAACCCACATAAGCAAGTGGGCTTTTTCACTTTGTGGTTGTTTCCCATTTAAACCTGTAAACCCACATTCCTGTTTCTCCAAGGGAAAGGTCAAAAGGACCTTAATGCTGTTATTCTTTTGAAAAAAACATGCTGTGTATTGGTAATCAGCACATTTTGAAATGGTATAATTCTTAAAAATAGGTATCACCTTAAAGGGATTCTGTCATGAGTTTTATGATGAAGTTTTTATTTCTAAATTACAGTGTTTACACTGCAAATAATTCACTCTACCTTATAAAAGTTAATTCCTGAACCAGCAAGTGTATTTTTAGTTGTAATATTGTTGTGTAGGCAGCCATCTCAGGTCATTTTGTCTGGTCATGTGCTTTCAGAAAGAGCCAGCACTTTAGGATGGAACTGGCAAGCTGTTGTTTCTTCTACACAATGTAACTGAATTGTTGGACCTGGATTTTACAATGGAGTGATGTTCTTAGATCTACCAGGCAGCTATTACCTTGTGTTAGGGAGCTGTTATCTGTTTACCTTACCATTGCTCTGTTGTGGCTGCTGGGGGGGGGGGGGGGGGGGGGGTGATATCACTCCAACTTGCAGTACAGCATTAAAGAGTGACTGAAGTTATCACAACAAAAATCACATGACTGGGGACAGCTGGAAAATTGACTATGTATAGCCCCATGTCAGATTTAAAAATTAAATATAAAAAAATCTGTTTGCTCTTTTGAGAAACGGATTTCAATGCAGAATTCTGCTGGCGCAGCACTAACTGATGCATTTTGACAGCATAGCTGACAGTATAGCTAAAATTAGCAAATAGGTAAATTATGTAAAATAAGGCAAGTTATATTATTTTTTAGGAAACATGCTTGCTATATAGTATATGGCAGTATATGCTTGATACAATTCACAAGATACAAGATGTCTGTTACCCCTTGGTGATTGTATAAAGAGCACGTTAGATATAAGAGCAGGGAATCCGATACATCTGTGCCTTCCACCGGCCCTCATGAATAGCCACACATTAAAGGGGTGGTTCACCTTCACGTTAACTTTAATATATTGTAGAAGGGCTAATTCTAAGAAACTTTTCAATTGGTCTTCATCGTTTATTTTTCATAGTTTTTTAATTATTTGCAATTTTCTTCTGTTTCTTTGCAGCTTTTAAATCGGGGTCACTGACACCATCTAAAAACAAATGCTTTGTAAGGCTACAAATATTTTGTTATTGCCACTTTTTATTATGTATCATTGTATTTAGTTAATCTCCTATTCATATTCCAGTCTCTTATTCAAATCAATGTAGGGTTGCTAGGGTAATTTGTACCATAGAAACCAAATAGCTGACACTGAAAAATAGAGAGCTGCTGAATAAAAAGCTAAATATCTATAAAACCACAAACAATAAAAAATTAAAACCAATTGCAAATTGTCTCAGAATATCACTCTCTACATTATACTAAAAGTTAACTCAAAGGTTAATAACCCCTTTAATGCCCTCTCTTGGGTGTAGTTACAGGTACTGTATCTGTGATCCAAACAGATCATAGAGACTTGTAGAAATTCTACAAGCATGGCTGACAGGATAAAATGGGATAACCCCCATTTTTTGAGCTTTGCACTCCCACATGGTAAATAATGACTAGTGGCCTATTTATCGCACTGTGTAAAACAACACCGAAATGGTGTAAAACGCTGTGTAAAATAAAGGGTGAATTTATCAAGGTGTGTGTTTTATTTTAAGCTGTCTGACCACCTGATTTGATGTTGTTATTTCACACCACTTCAGCGCTTGCCTAATCCATCCAAGTCATTCATGTGGAAAATTCAAGCCTCTAATAAGTTTTGGTGGAAAAAAAACATGGAAAAAAACTTGATAGATGAACCCCATAATTTCCATAGCAATTTCAAGTTCCCTTTTCTGTTTACAATGAGGTTTTACACAGAGGTAATCAGTCGCTGAAAATCAAGCATGATAAAAAGCCCCCCCAATGTATGGTCCCTGCAGTTCATACATGTAAGACAAAAAAGAATATGCTTAGTCACCATTATATTGGTTACTAGAAGCAAACTGCAAATATAAGCCAATATCACTAATATTAAGTCATATGGTGATCGTCAACTTTAAGCATTGTTATAACTTGTTTTGGGAAACATTTGCTTGTTCTTTGATTAACCAACCTGTAAAAAATTGACTTTTGTTTTGGCTGGTGGAAAGTGGACTACTACAATATTGTATCCATAGTACATGAAATAAGGAGCAGCAATGCAGAGGGTAGCAAAGCCCTAACATATACTGCAAATGCTGTTTTTAATGCTAATTACATTAAATTGAATAGCTGTAAAATCATTCAAATTTTTTAATCAAAGTTTATTGGAGTCTTGCCTAGAATTACGTTCACTTTCATTATAAACTTTGTGATGAATTCCTCCTATTAAAGTAATTAGGGTGATTTAGCACTATACATTGAATTAGAACCACACTTGGTTCTATGGATAAAATCTATAAGAAATAATGTTGCGTGCTGTTCCAAGAAACAATTTGAATTAATTAACTGTTTGGGGAAAAATCAATTGCCTAACCATTAAGTTCATAGTAAATGGTAAACTGGGGCTTATACACTCATCATTAACTGTGGCAGTGATGAGATCTAATGCAAATGGTAAATTAGGTACCCACTGCATAATGAAATAGACAAATGGAATGATTAGTAGACCAGATATATATATATACAATCAACCCAAAGAGCCAACCCACAGAACTAATTTGACCAAAGTTCTCTTCTGCGCACTAAAACTATATTCTTTAGTTTTTTGCATTTATTTAAAGTCTAGTAAGGGAATGTAATGTACGTTGGTAAAGCAAAAATTATTCGCAATGCGAAAAGTTAAGCCTTTGCCCGAACATATTTTACTTTGCGCGAATGCAATATACCTTTTGTGAACACGGAAACTGTTTAGCGACGGAAGGCCGCTTGAGAATTTTATACTTTGCGCTAATGCGCTGTCAATGTAATAAAACTTCTAACTGAAAAAGTCACAATGTTTGCTCCAAAAGATTACAACACCTTCAAGCACTTCTTAAGATTTCACAATTATAATCCCCAATGCGCAATAACGATTCGCAATGCAATAACCGTTTAAGGAGCAATATTACATTGCAAAATGTGGATTTTAGCTCTTATTAGTACGCAATGTTTTTCTCTTTGTGAATTTAATTACATTTCCCCCTAGGTATTAATATCAATATGAGAATGGCTTCTCCTTTGAGGAGCCACTTCAGATTTGGATCCCATGCCATATTTAATATTTCCCAATGAAATGGCACAGAGAGACCTATGAGATAAGGACAGAGGACTGGAGGAAAAGTGTTCTTTCCCTGAAACTCCTAGAATAGCAATTGAGCCAGGTACTACAGAATCCAAGGAATAGGGCTACTCCAAAAGCTGGATGCAGCGCACATGTATTTAGAAAACTATTCTGAAAATATAACATGCTTATTGAGTTTGTGTCTTCCTTCATAAATACACAGTATAAGCATGCAATATGTAATACATAGTATGTGCTATTTAAGTAACAATTAAACAGTGAGAGACGTCTCCTGGATATGAAGATTTCACATAGTCATGTCATGAACAGAAATAATTTTCTTCAGTAATGATTTATTTTTGGAGACCTAGTAAAAAGGAAAATGGCACTGAAGAAAAAGGGGACTCTTGGGTAAAAAAATTAAAGGCCCATGTATTATTGCCCATGCTTTTGTGCTCAGGCAACCATAAAGGAAACCCCACATGAGTTTATTAATCGTGGAGTTTCGTGCCTAAAAAGTGTCAGCAATTTTGCATGTTTGCCTGAACGGGCTTTTGTAATTAAGATTAATACGGTTGATGAAGTTTTTCAACACAAAACCCTTTGTAAACACATGTAGAATTTCCTTTTTGATTGCCTGAGCATGAAAGCTTAGGCAATCATAAATGGGCCCCATGTATTTGCTGTACAGTTGAATCTTCCAAATATTTTTCTGATATCCATACAACTATATAATTCAGGAATGGATATACAACTGGACTGGGGTAGATATGCTTTTAAGAGGCCACTAGGGGAGATGTAAATCAGTGTTAAGCCTGCATTGACCTGTGTGGTCTGATAATTAAAAGAAATCTCCTGAAATACTGTTTTTACTGGCTGTAGCTGTGTAGGTAGATTTGTGTACGTATAAACAGTAGCTATGTATGCTTCACTTCTTCATTAAGGTAGTTTTGTAGCCTAGGTCTCGAATTACCCCATATAAATGAACTTCAATTTACATGAGATAGTTAAGCTTCTCAAAGAACCCCACTGGGATCAGTACAACAAACATAGTCCTTAATGGCCAATCCTGCTGTGATTACATTTCTAGTGAAATGAGGCCAGAGAATATGTATTGATTAACCCATTCCTCCCCCTCTTACTGGTATTGCTTGCACATTTAAAAAATCAATATAATAACCTATAACACTAGTCTTTTGTTATATTCTTCTCATTAAAGACACTGCTAGCCACAATCAGATAGGAAGCTCCTGAATTACCAGAAACAATCATGCACCTTTGTAATGTACCATGACAGTATCCAAGGACAGTCATTTAAAGATTAGAAGAAAGTTAACCTTGAAAACAATAAGTACATAAGGGAACTGCTTATAGCCTGGCTTGTGGCAACGTTTTTAGTTGACTTAGTCAGACTTAATTGCACACATGGAATGGAACTCTCAAATGCCATTGAAATGCTTGTGTATTATTTAAGATTCACAAACATACTGTACTCTTGGCTGTGTCAGATAATATTCATTAAGAGACTGTGATTTGCATTTATGCTTACTTTACTCCTTTTTGGAATACTGGAACAATACGATTTTCATTCTAAATAATCTTTTTAATGGCATCCTCTCAAAAAAAAGCACAGAGAATTTTGTGTTCATTTACTTATAATATAATTATATGAAAATCTCACAAATTGCATTGGCAGACAACACTGCAAATGAGTCAGTTATGCTTTATGTGCATTTACCCAAGGGGCAGTGCTTTAAGAGAGAATATTTCCAAGCCGTTCTTGTTTGGGTGTTGCCCCCCCCCCAAAAAAGGGCAATTGTAGTTGTTAATGTGTCCTTTTATTGACAGGTCACAATTTTTTGTGAACCTTCTCAACTGCAGATGTTTAAAGAGATTTTCAAAATAAATTAACAAAGGGTATGATATATTGTTTTTTTAAATTAAACTGTCCCAAACTATTCACTATTCAACTAGTTAGAAGCACCATACATCTGTAGCATTCTTTTTGTGGTGTGTCAGAGGTCAACATGGACTTGAGATCCAAACTAAGATATAATTAATTCCTATTGGTGTCAAAAGCAGCCTTTTGGGTTTATTTATTGTTTATGTGATTTTATAGTAAACTGAAGGTATGAAGATCCAAACAACTAAAAGATCCATTATCCAGAAAACCCCAGGTCCCAAGCATTCTGGATAACAGGTTCCACACCTGTGGACTTGGCCTTTTGAAAGTGAGTTTAAATACCTTCTATGGTGGAAGATAGTCTTCTATCAAAAGGTAACTTAAGATGGCCATACACGGAGAGATCTGCTCGTTTGGCAATATCGCCAAATGGGCAGATCTCTCCATGTATGGCCATCTTAACGATCTCTCCTCGATTTGCCCACCTTAAGTTGGGCAATATCGGGCTGATTCGATCGTGGGCCCTAGGATTGTTAGTCCAGTCCAACTGACATCTGGCAGACTTTTGGACAATAAGCATACATGGGCCCCATACACAGGTCTGTTGGCAGCCCGTGTATGTCCACCTTAACTAGCCACTTAAAAATTGGTAAATAGAAGCAGGACCTTAGTGAGAAAGGAAAGGTGTTTCTTATTTCGAGTGCTGCCCTGGTGAAGACCTAGACCTATAGGCGAGCAGTAAAAGAGGAAGGAGGAACATTTGGTTGTAAGTGGAACTCAGGGCATGGTTTGCAGAATATGTGCGTTTGAGGAGCAAGATAGTGAAAAGCAGCTTCTGTCATTTGTATCACCTTCATAATGCTTCATTGTATGATTCCCCAAGACCTGATAGATAGCATCTTCTGAGTTGGACTAAGTAGAGCACTATCTGATCAGAAGTCTTTAGATTTGAATAATGCATTCTACCATGCTTGGTTGCAATTTTTCATATTAACATGTCACAGTACTCAAAACTGCTTATTCAGAAATGTATCTAAAATGTAGGACAGATAAGAAAACAGGATTTAAGAAGCGATCAGTCAGAATCATGTTTATCACTTTATCACTGCAGTTTTAGTAAGGAGACATCAGCATGTTTTCATTTTAGAAAGGGATAAGCAAAGATCAACACATATTGCTCAGTGCATTTTCTGACATGTGCAACAGTACAATTCAATTCATCAGTTATTATTGGCATAGTACACAGACAATTTTAAATGATTTTCTCTAAAAATCCTCACAGGAAAGTTTAAAAATAAATGTATTGAGTACATAATACACAGCTAGAGGTAAACTTCTCTAAGACATCATTAATAATCATTACGCATCATTTACAAAACAATCCCCACCAACAGTTTTAGCTATAGAAAAGAACCGGAAAATATTTTTGGCTTTGACTATCAACGAAAACAAGACATTTGCACTTTTAAAATAAATATAAATTTAAAGCGGTACATGAAAACAGCTTTTCATGAATATCCCATGGCATCACCATATCAATAATCATCAAATGTAGTAATTACACATAACAAATGGCAGAGTTAGAGTTTAAACAATATGGTCTTAATATTATTTAAAGTGAACAATTATTTTTTCCATTATTTGGCCAAATGTACTTGATACTATGATATGAAGCAAAAAGATGTTCTTTAGCCAGGGCTGGTTCCGAGTGTCAGTGGGCCACGACACAGATCTCATTGGTGAGCTACCACTGCCCCTAGAACTACCCTGACGTAGGTGAATTGCCATATAATAAGCAAGGCAGTGAAGAAATGCACCAGGCACCTCTGGGGGATGTTTTGGTCAAATGTTATACCGGAATGTCTGATGGTGGGTGAGCCACCTATGCAATGAACCAATGATTCATCTAATTTTCATCTAATTTCATATCATTTTATTTAGACTATGTACACAAAATGTTTATACAGTTCCTGTTTACACTATATGACTAAAAGTTTTGAATTATTAGAACTGGTTATTTATGACAGATCCATCAATTACCACTACAGGTGCCACTACACAATGTTGTGCTTTCTACTTTGTGACAATAGTTTTTGATAGGTCCTTTCCTGTTTCAGCACAATGATAATCCTATGTACAAACAAAGGTCCATACATAATTACTTTGCAGAGATAGGAGCAGAAAAAAATTAACATCTCTTCAGACAGCCCTGAGCTCAACCCGAAAGAACACTTTTGGGATCAATTGGAACTGAATAGTGAGGTCTGACTTTGCATTATCAGTGTCCAACTTCTTACTTATAAATGGAAACAAATCCCACCAACATAAAGTGGTAAGTCTTCAGAGAAGAGTAGAATGTAAATACTGTTTGACCAGCAAACAGTGGATATTCACTGGGTCTGCAGGGTGTGCCATTGCACCCAGGCCTGCACCCCTTGGGGCTAGCCAGAGCTGCGATAGAGCAATATCGCAAGCAGAACATAATTACATTTTTTTAAAGTGTATGTGTCCGGCGGGTGGGATATATGAGTCCAGAAAATGGGGTCTGGCAGGGGGCCTAGGTGACAGTAGCAATACTACTGTCAGCAAAGAGAATACCATTTTTGATTCAATTGCCAAAAGTGGGTTCTAAACCTGTGAGAAAAAGTATGAGAAAGTAAGACCTTTTTTCTGGGGATTCTGTGATGCTTTAGGAGTACTGTATTTACAGAAATTATATAACACTATAAATGTACCTGTTCTCCCGTTCTTCTTAAACACCACTACAAAGGCAGGACAAAATTGAATTGCCATAATCATCTAATCATTTTTATCAGACTAAGTAACCTTTCTTATATTAAATATGGAATATCTATTTTTAATCAATTCTGTCCCACCAATTTTTTTTTTCTGTGATGTACTGCATGACCATTATTATTTTAACATATAAAAAACACACAAAACAATATTAAGAGGCATTTAAAATGTTTTTATTATTCACATCAGCTCCTGTCCCAATAAAACTTTAAGGTCCCTATCACTTTCACACACAATATGGTCCGTTATATCAGGAGCCAGTTCACCTGTGTTTATGTTTTGGCATGTAGGAGGAAACCCACTCAAATACAGACAAACTCCTTGCAGATATTTTCCAGGGTGGAATCACACTCAGCCCCCATGCTCCCAAACATCTAACTAAGTAAATTTGAGTTAAGACCGGACAGATGTAGAAAATCTAAGTGTCTGCTTTACTGGAGGAAGTGAGTAAAGTTTAAAGGACCAGTAACATCAAAAAATGAAATTGTTTTAAATTAATAAAAATATAATGCAGTGTTGCCCTGCACTGGTAAAACTGCAGTGGTTGCTTCAGAAGCACTATTATTGTTTATATAAATAGGCTGCTGTGTATCCATGGGGGCAGCCATTCAAAGGAGAAAAGGCTCAAGTTACACAGCAGATAGCAGATAAGCTCTGTAGAGCATAATGTTATCTGTTATCCATTACTTATCCTGTGCCATATAGCCGTTTTTCAATTTCCGCCATTGCTACACAGCAGCTTGTTTATATGAACTATAGTAGTGTTTCTGAAGCAAACAGATCAGTTTTAACAGCACAGGGCAACACTACATGATATTTTCTTTACTTTAAAACACATTCATTTTTTGGTGTTACTGTTCCTTTAAGCTAATGAGTTCCCAAGACATCAATGCTTTTGTAAAATTATGCTTATTTTATGTGATAAGTTGTTTATAATATTGGCCAGCTACAGGTAGAACAATTAAAACAAATTTGCCCAGTGTTGATAAAAAGGCATAATTGTACAATTGACAATTATATGATGTCTGGCAAGCCTCCAACATTAGCACAGGGTTAGTGAGGATGGGGGCTCAGTTTTACTGTACATTATTGTTAAGTGAATACTGCAAGAAAATGCAACCTAGACAATTTCATAGAGATCAATGGCATTAACTCATTGGACTAGAAATCATGCGGAAAATTTTCTTGAAAAGTTCAAGTGGTCACTAACTCACCTTGCACACAGGTTAGACTAAAACACCAGCACCCCAAGCAGCAACCAACACCCACAAAACTTTATATGTATCTTTATTTGTTATACAACACTTGATTCTACTTAAAGGAGAATTAAACCTTACAACTGAATATGCCATGTTTTATATACTGCACTTTTTGCACTAACCTAAAGTTTCAGTTTCTCGATAGCAGCAATGATCCAGGACATCAACCTTGTCACAGGGGGTCACCATCTTGGAAAGTATCTGCCACACTTACATGCTCAGTGGGCTCTGAGCAGCTGTTGAGAAGCTAAGCTTAGGGGTCATCACAAAATATCTAGCAGAGAATGAGGTTGGCCTATAATATAAACTGATGCCACAGGGCTGATTATAAAATTTGGATGCTAATTGCTCTGGTTTCTGTGCTGCTGTGCAGTAATTATCTGTATTAATTACTAACCAGCCTTATAGGGGTAAATTTATCAAAGAGTGAAGTTCCGCCACTAGAGGGAAATTCTGCAGCTCTCAATTCATTTATATGGGATTTTGAAAGGCGTATTTATCAATGGGTGAAGTGAAGTTTCACCCTTTGATACATATGCCTTCAAAAATCCCAAATAAATGAATTGAGAGCTGCAGAATTTTCCTCTAGTGGCGGAACTTCACTCTTAACTTCACTCTTTGATAAATATACCCCATAGTGTGACATTTATATTCTATGTGTACTGTAAACTGTGAGTCTGTCCCTAAGTTACAGCAGCACAGAGCATGTGTAGTGAATCAGCAGAAAAGTAAATGGGGAGCTACTGGGAAATCTTTAGAGACACAGATCTTTAGTGCTAAGGGGCTGTGGTTGCCTTGGGCTGGTACAGAAGCTTAAAACATAATGTACAACATTTCTAGCTACTTCTTTAGTTTAAATTCCATTGTCCTTTAAGGATATACTAGAATATCCATTCAGCATACAAAGGGCTAAGAATCACAGGCCCACACTTCTGTGCTAGGGTTGCATCAAAGACAAACATATTTAATGTTATATTTAATATTATAAAAGCTATAACAGTGCAAATTAACAGACCGATTTTACAAAAGGAGACATATATCAAAAATACAAACAGTTTATAAAATAAAAAGGAAAAATATGGAAAAACCTATGCTTAGAATTGAATATAGAATGATCTGGTCCTGAAGGCAAGGAAAAACAAATAGGATAACAAAAGTGAGAAGAGCTGACTATTTATCCATGAGGTAACTGGATACTCCCCCTCCTCCAGGAATGCAAGGGGGCATGGCCTAGCAAGGACACAGATCAAGTTTTTATTTTATCTCATGTGAGTAGAAACTGAGCCAAACATATAACAACCATAACTACTTATTTGGAAAATAAATTATATAATATGTACTGTAGTCAGTGGTCATCATTCTTCCTACTGGGTCCATTAAATGTTGCTACTGGAACCTGCCCCTGACCAGGGCTTGGATCAGGACATCACAGGGCGTGCCCCTTTACACATGACTGGTTCTTGAGCTTAGTGAAGGGAGGCCTGTTTTGCATCTGATTTTGGTGCAGAACTATTTTTTCATGATATCTTGGCCTGTTTTATTAACGCTTACAGACCTGTATCATGACACATACTCAGGACTGGACTGAGAATTAAAATAGGCCCTGGCATTTCAGGTACACAAGAGGCCCATCAGCCCACATAGAGGCCCAAACAGCCCCCAGCAGCCCACTAAACACTGACTTTCTATGGGACCTTATAGCAGCCCCTCTGGCATTTGCCCTAACCCACAAATGGCCAGTCCGGGCCTGCACATACTGTATGTTTTGTTGGTCTTTGTTGTGTCATAAGCCACCTTAATACAATACAAATCCATTTCTTCGGCCCAAAGATAAAGTAAGTTCTGGCATATCTTTAGTTTACAGCTGTGAGGTTTAGTGTTAGGCAAATTAGACGGCGTCTCGTTTTGGACGCACGCATCCATTTTTGGATGCCGGCGCCCATTGCTGGCGTCTAAAAAAACGGATGCTGGCAATGGGTGCCGGTGTTCAAAAATGGATGCTTGCGTCCAAAAACAGATGCTCACGTCCAAAATGAGATGCCGCCGAATTTTTGCCAGGGTGAAATTTCACAGGCTTTTCGAGAACTTATTCGACTGCGGCGAATAACGGGAATTTGCCGCGAATAAATTCACCCATCACTAGTGAGGTTCTCATGGGTTAATAATTGTGTCTAGTGATATTTTGGTGTGAATGCATATGCAGCAACTTCAGTTACTGTTTTAATTGCCAGTGTTTAATTGTCTTTAATTAATTAGCTATTGTGAGCTATATAAAAAGCAATTCACTGACAATTTAAAAAAAAAAAAATGGAAAAACATTGAATAAAATGTACCCCAAAGCTCCGGTTTACAAGCTGTGATAGGTATACTCGGATACTTATCATGGGTTTACAATGCAGTACAGTAGAACCGCAATTTAACATTTTCCTGCAATTTATGTCTTTAGTAAAGGCCCCCAGATCCCCAAATTCATTAAAAATCAAAGTTCTACTGTGTAATAGTTAAAATGTGATGTGGCAGCAAGCTCTGGGCTGCTGAGCGTATATTGGCCCCCAGAGCCTAATGGCTGCTGGCATCACACCTGACGCTACGGAAGGAGAGGGAAAGAGAGATATGTTTTTAATGTAAGTACATGCACTAAAGTAAATGTTATTCCAAGGGAATAAATAATTTGTCATCCCAGATAAAATATTTTCCAAATTTTATTCTGAAATATCTTCAATATACTATATATATATATATATATATATGTATGTATATCTTCCAGGATGCTGTGTGAGACCCAGCATATGGATTACAGAGGCTGTTTTCTACTGTGGCACTGTTATAAAAATTGTTGTGAACAAAGGGGACGGATTTATTAATTACAATGCACCACTGACAAACAGCAGGGCTGAGTTACTTGTAGCACAAATAAAAATAAATAGCTGATGAAGCTAAAGTAAATCATCTTAAAAAGAAAAATAAAAGAATAAAACCTACTGTAGTATCCAACAGTAACTTACTGTACCATATAGGAGCAATTCTGTATCACTGGCAGTAACCCTTTGAAGATAATAAAGAAATAGGAAAAATGTACACACAGTCTTTTTTTTTCATGGGAGCTAATGTAATCATCATTAAATTCATGTTTTTCCTGCAGTCTTGAATTTTATTCTGAACTGAGTTTATAAAAAGCTAAAAATCTATATTATATTAAATTAAAACTATAAAAAGAACTTGAACAAAAAGCACCTAAAACACACTAGGAGTTATAACTTCAGCATTCAAATATATTTCAAATATTGTTATATTTTTAAAGACAGTTCATTTTCAGTGGGGCTATAAAACCTCAATTCATTCATTATTTTAAGTTAATGCTTTCAAGACTTTCTTAAATAAGCTACCGACTAATGTTAAGTTGAGATTTTTTTATTCACCAGATCTATTTTCTATTTTAGATAAATCTCACAGGGGCTATAACTGTTTTAGGTGCTTTTTGTTCAAGTTCTTTTTATAGTTTTAATTTAATATAATATAGATTTTTAGCTTTTTATCAACTCAGTTCAGAATAAAACCTAAGACTGCAGGAAAAACATGAATTTAATTATGATTGCATTAGCTCCCATGAAAAAAAAGACTGTGTGTACATTTTTCCTATTTCTTTATTATCTTCAAAGGGTAATTATTTTAAGTTAATGCTTTCAAGACTTTCTTAAATAAGCTACCGACTAATGTTAAGTTGAGATTTTTTATTATTCACCAGAGCTATTTTCTATTTTAGATAAATCTCACAGGGGCCTATTAATCGTTCTGTGTAAAACTGCAACCAAATTTACCACACAAGGAATCGCCATGTAAAAAACTGTGAATTTATTAAGTTGTTATTGATTATTATCTGCCGCATAACTGCATAAAAGTAAGCAGCCACATTCATTCATCTTATTTTTAAGGCATTTTTTTCCAGAGTAACTTCTGCCAGAACTTACTTGACCTTTGAATATTTCTAATTAACTTTAATGGTTTACACAAGGTCTGAAGTGATGTAATATAATGGCATCATAAGTGGCATTTGGGCAGCAGCTCTAACTGTAGCCATAAGAAATGTGAAAGCAAAAGGCAGAACTTTGTCAGTTGACCTAACATGGATAGTTTGTTTGGGGTTTTTTGTGTGCTTTGTGAATAGTAGGATCCAATGGGACAGCCTATAGGTCTTAAAATGGCAATTTCCTATTTAGGATTACTTAATGCCACATACTACTAATAAAAGTACATTTTTATGAAAATGCTTTATTTACATATAAAGTAGGGATTTACATATTGGCTGAAATATATTTTTTTAGAGACCTACGTTGTTTAGGGTGTAGTTTTCCTTTAAATTAAGCCCATTATTACATTTTAAAGGGATCATGTCATGGGAAAATAAATATTTTCAAAATGCATCAGTTAATAGTGCTGTTCCAGAAGAATTCTGCATTGAAATCCATTTCTCAAAAGAGAAAACAGATTTTTTTTTTATATTTCATTTTGAAATCTGACATGGGGCTAGACATATTGTCAATTTCCCAGCTGACCCAAGTCATGTCACTTGTGCTCTGATAAACTTCAATCACTCTTTACTGCTGTACTGCAAGTTGGAGTGATATCACCCCCTCCCTTTCCCACACCCAGCAGCCTAACAACAGTACTATGAAAAGGTAACCAGATAACAGCTCCCTAACACAAGATAACAGCTGCCTGGCAGATCTAAGAACAGCACTCAATAGTAAAACCCATGTCCCACTGCGTACTATTTAGTTATATTGAGAAGGAAAAACAACAGCCTGCCAAAAAGCAGTTCCCTCCTAAAGTGCTGCCACTAGTCACATGTCTGGGGCAGCTGGGAAATTGACAAAATGGCTAGCCCCATGTCAGATTTCAAAACTGAATATAAAAAATCTGTTTGCTCTTTTGAGAAATGGATTTCAGTGCAGAAGTCTACTGGAGCAGCATTATTAACTGAGGTATTTAAAAAAAATATATGTTTTCCCATGATAGTTTCCCTTTAAGTTACATATATTAGCAGATTCTGTAGATGCAGTTGCATAATTTTTGCTGTATTACAGGCAATACATCATAATTAATTGCTGACTAAATTAAATTCTGAAATATTTTCTATTAGAAAAACTTTGCCTCACCAGAAACACCATGTTCTCCAAAATTGTTTGTTTGACTTAAATAGGTTGTTTTCCTTTAAATTAAATTTTGGTATGGTGTAAAATGATGATATTCTGAGACAAACTGCAATAAGTTGGTATCAGTCTTTGATTCAACTGCAGCCTTTAAAATGTTAAGATGGATAGGTGATTAATCCAGAAACTGGATAACTGATTCTTGCCCAATGGGCAGAAAGCTAGAATGAAGATGGTAAAGTCTGTAGGTTGCAGAGAATTTTCAACTTAAAGGGCACCTAAAAGGGCACAAAGCTACAATATATATGTTAAATAATGTAAATTGCAGACACTTCTGCAACTTACATTAATTAGTGATTTCTAAGATATTTAAATTGCTAATAGCTGGCTTTTAGCTTAGCTAAAAGTCAGCCTACCAAGGGTTAACTGAATCCAGGGTTGGACTGGGCCGGAAGGACACTGGGAAAAAACACGGTGGGCCACGGCCCTCATAGGCCCCCACCAGCCCAGACCTTTCTCCCTCCCCCGGCTGCCCATTAAAGAAATTAACCTGCACTGTAGAACTAACACATGCACATGATGCAATGTGTTTGCATATGCACATGCCGGGCCTGGGAATTGGAGGTTGGGAGTTGGGACTGCCAGGAGGGCCCTTTGATTGCAGCCCTGGTGGACCCCCAAAGCTTAATTCTGACCCTGACTAAATGCAGGAATGGCATAGACAGGCCTTCAAAGAGCTGTGGAACTGAAGCCTGCCTAGCAGTATTAAACTGCCTAAAACTGCTTATAACTCAGAAACCACTAAAAATAAAAAATAATGTTCATTATAAAAATGTTCTAAGTGCCACTTTGAACACCTATTAATACCTTTAATAGCAGTAATTTAAAACACATTTTTAGGAAAAAGTAAGCTTATTATACTTTATTATTTCTACCATGACATGATAACTGACTACTTAATTCTGATGACTCTCATATGCAACTGTCTCCTTAACATATAATGGTAATAATTTAATAAGTAATAAATTATTGGTCCTTGGCCATATATTTGCTTGTATAGAAAATAAATAGAAAGGCAAAGGCCTTTGTATGGGTATACATGTGTATATATATATATATATATATATACAATGCCAAAACAGGAACGCACGACCATGAGTATAGATGTAGCCTGGGTGCTAGTCTGTAAAGAACAGTATGCAGCATGCAATGGTGTGACAGCACTCCAAGGAAGATTTCAAAGAAGTCCAACAAGTCAAATCAGGTGGAAGTTTATTATGATCCAACGTTTCGGCTCCACACAGAAGCTCCTGACGAAGGCTTCTGTGTGGAGCCGAAACGTTGGATCATAATAAACTTCCACCTGATTTGACTTGTTGGACTTCTTTGAAATCTTCCTTGGAGTGCTGTCACACCATTGCATGCTGTATATATATATATATATATATATATATATATATATTTCCATACAAAGGTTTTTTGCCTTTTTAAGAAAATAGCCCTGCTGTGCTGTTCGTAACTGAATCTGTTGGTATAGCAACAAGTACAAAATGTTTTTCTCTGATTATAGCCTATACTAAGTATGTCACTCCAAAATACTGAGGAGAGGGAAAACCTCTCTGGAATACATGCCATGAGTATTCTATTTTATGCTATTTCTAAAGGGTCAACCCTTCCTTTTACATTTACGAACCTTATACATAATTCCTAAAAGTGTAATACAAAATCTAAAGAAAGAGCTACAAGGTCTGATAATTATGTATAGAAAAAATAAATTAGCCGGTAAAACTAATGAAACTTTGTAAATGGACCAACATGTTCTATAGCATGACAAATGGACAGATATTTGTTTAATGTAAAATGATTGTGAGAAGAACTCATTTATTAGAATACCTATAGTGATGATCATAGACCATTATTTGCAAGGACTTATTTAGTTTAAAACAGGTATAAAACTGATATAGTTGTGAAGGCTACAAGGTTACAAGACACAGATAAAAAGAGACAACTGAAATGGGGTCTTCTGATATATTTGTGGTCCATGGGTCAGATATGTACTTAAAGTAGAATGACAATGGTTTATGTATCCATAATGTATAATTAATAAAGGAAATAACCTAACACACCTTTTGGAAGTGCAATGTGAGATGTAAAATGATATTCAGTAAGATGAAAAAGCTGTGAAAAGCACTGGACCCACATGATACCAAAATGTATTGTTCCAAGTATCAATCTTTACTAATGTCTCACAAACTATAATTAATGCAACTATACATTCAGAAGTTATAGGGTCTCCGTCCACACCTTCTTATACTTAAACACATCTGCAAAACCTTTCTTAAACATGGTGATCCCTTTTGCCACTACAATGAAAGGTGCCCTCAAAAGACTACCACACATTCTCCTCAATTGTCTTTCTGCATCTTTGCAAATAGGGTCAACTCCACACGTATAACCTATTGTTTGAATGTTAGAACCTCTTTAAATGAAGCCAAAAGAAGACGTGCAATTATCAGTGCAATAGCCTATATATATGCACAAATTCTTGCCAAATTTGGGATCTAAAGAAGGTCAGATCAGTGCAACATCGAGATGTTTAATATACAGTACTGTGTACACAAACTTTCCACAAATGCATTCACAAACATGCCATTAACACCGAAAAATATAATAATACAATGGGAAAAGATGCCTGCCTAGCTAGGATAATACAAAAATGAATGGCCCATGCTCCATTCAACCCTTGTGAGCTTTGTCAGTAGATAGTAGACAACATATGGATTTGATCTATTGTTGAAAGTTGTATTATCTATCAATTTCTGATTATACAAAAAATAAAACTGTTAATTGTGTTATTGCCATTTTACTTTGTTGACCCTATATGTTTGAGAATGTTTTATGCCTTTGCTCCATCCTGGTGATATTCTCATAAACAATTAATTCACATAGAAAACCATTCATTTTATTGGGACATTGTGTACTTGGGTAAGCTGAAAACTAATAAAATTAAATGTTAACCAATGTGTGCACCATCATGTTTGTCATGAGCTACGGTATATCTCAGAATTCAAAGGCCATTCTTTTTCTCAATTGTCATTTTTCATTATAAGCCAGTGAGTGACAGGGTATGGTGCTTTATGTAGTTATGTTGATATACTGGGATAGAATGAGGTGCAGAGTTACACAAAGAGATTAATTATTTTCCTTTTATTCCATCTACAAATGTATTGACTGGAAGCAATAGACCAGGGCTGTATGTATACACTACTATATTTTCTCTTTTTACCCTGCATAGCTGGACATCAGTAACTTTATTATAATATTCTATACTGTAAGTGCTTTTTGTATTCCTTAAAAAAACACTTATCTGGGATACAACATTTTCCAATAAAGATTAAAAAATCAGTCCGAGAACTCTGACAAGTCTGGGCAATTAAATAGCCTTACTTTTTGGTTTCTTGCATTCAGCCCATACTTTTTGCTAAAGAAGATGGCTTATGTACAGTATGACATGCTTTCTGTCTGTCTGGATTTTAGACAGCAGTAGATGATCCAGTGCATTAACACTTGCTGCTGACTGACTCATTTCATTTTACATATTTTTGGTTAAACTGAAAATTCAATACCAAGTATATTAAATCTTTTTGAAAAAATAAGCATCAATGTTTGTTGTGTGCCCATTTCTTCCAGTCGAGTGTAGATTATCATATCATTACCTAATGAGTAATGGGAGGGGAATAAAAAGTCATCTTAGTACCTGTCTGTGTGACCAAGGTTTTTTATCTGATTTAAACTTAATTTATGGGCCAGCATTGTCACAGCTTAAGAGGGAACAAACAAAGCCATTGATACTCCTAAATAAGTGCTAAAAAATATGCAAAGAAAATATGTTTTAATATTTTACAAGAACATCAGAATGTCATATGTTAAAAAATATATAATCATGTTCACATTACCTTTCTATGTTTTTTTCAGTGCAATTTTGTGCATTATTGGAAATTATTAATATATTGCCTAATAAAGCTTACTTAATTGGAACTGCTGCATATGTAGCAACCTTGATCAGTAATTTTTTCATATGCGTGGTTCCCATTTACTTTTCATTGAAACATCATTAAGATTTTATGAAGACTGCTTGAACACACCCTTCCAGTAATGTTTTAACATTATGCAGTGCAATAACTGTTATAAGGTAAATTTCAAGGAAAAAGAACTATTTTCTGTTGAATGGTTATAATCAGACTATGGGGGTAGATTCATCAAAGAGTGAAGTTAAGAGTGAAGTTCCACCACTAGAGGGAAATTCCACAGCTCTCAATTAATTTCTATGGGATTTTTAAAGGCATATTCATCAAAGGGTGAACTTTCACTTCACCCATTGATGAATACGCCTTGCAAAATCCCATAGGAATGAATTGAGAGCTGTGGAATTTCCCTCTAGTGGTGGAATTTCCCTCTAGTGACGGAACTTCACTCTTTGATGAATCTACCCCTATAAGTGCAGTTTATAATGAACTATATGGTGAAGCTAAAAAAAATAACATTAAAAGGAACAGTTCAGTAAAATAAAAACTAGGTAATAATTAATATAATTAGTTATCCAAAAATTTAATCTATAAAGACTGTAGTGAAGGGATGCCTGACATAACAGAACAGAACCCAACTTCTCTTAACTTTTTATCTCTCAAACTGGCACGGATTTCAGTCAAGGGCTCCCGGAGGCGAGTGTCCTCCAGTGCCCCCTCCCAACCTAAAGATTGTGTGCGCAAGCGCATACTTTCTTACTGTAGCGCTAAGCATCTAGTGCCCCAGAATCAAGCAGAATTACACCAGTGGCTGGGCGGCATGCCGCCATTTAATTAATGCTACCTTAGGCCGGGCCTTTGTGGCCTTGCCGCAAATCCTGGCCTGCTCTCAAACTCGCAACTTTAAGGGGGGCCATATGGGACACATCTGTTCAGTGAGTTTGCTTCGATTCTCAGCATGTCGGTTAGATTAAAAAGCGAACAGTTATGACCCATGTTCCCCTCCCCTCAAGCCACTGATTGGTTACTGACTGGAAACCAATGAGAGGAATGTAAATCAGGAATTAGTGTTCTGACTATTACATTAGAACAATATTGTATTTTTTTTTTATTTTGCACCACCCATTACTTATTTTTACACTGAACAATTAATTTAATGCACTTCAGTAAGCATTTGAAAAGTATTAAGCTAAGAATAATTTCTAACACTATTTCTTGTAGTCAGAAAATGTTAATTAAATGTACACTATGGGGCAGATTTAGGGGCAGAATAAGTCCGTTTTCAATCGAATAAAAATCATTCGAATCATTCAAATGCATCGTTCGATTCCAACAATTAATAAAAAAAAAAAATCCATCGATTTTCAAGGACTTAGCAAACAAAGGTTCCAGGAGGTCCCCCATGGGCTACAATGGCAAGTCAGCAGCTTGAAGGTGGCGAAGTGTCAAATTCGAAGAGACAGTACTTCGAAATTCAAATTTTGGAATTTTTTTAATTCAAATAGAATTTTGGGCTATTCAATAGTCGAAGTAGCCCAATATTACTTCAAAATTCAAATTTTTTACATTTAATTTTAATATTCATTTCAACCCTTAGTAAATCTGCCCCTATATAGTGATTATGTTATGATAATGACCTGTGAGTAACCATCTTGCAACTTCTATTTTCAAAATTCATCCTTTCTGCTTAAGAGAAGGGATAACCGGTAGCTCAATCTTTTTATCCATTCGATCAAATTTTTTATTCAATCAAAAATAATGAAACCCAATTTGGTAGCTTTGATCTGGCGAATTAGGCAGTTGAATAAAAATTTAAAGGGAAAGTAATTCGACTGTTGAATAGTCGAATCTTCGAATAGATTTTTATTCGAACTATTCGAATGTTTCGATTCGATCGAATTTTCAAAATTCACTGGTCGAAGTGGTCTTCAAAAACATTTGAAATCTTTTTGAAAATTCCATCGAACTTCGAATCCTTCATGTGAATTTATTTACAATACTCAAGGTATAAACTCTCCTGTGTGGTAGCAGCCTGTGCTATATATTCAGCCTCACAAGAAGACCAACCATGGGTTGTTTCTATGACTACCAAGAAATCAGTGCACCATTTGAGGATAGACTAAAGCAGTATTATTTCTGTCATTTAGGTCTGAGGCCCAACTAGCATCACTATATGCCTCAAGTTCAAGTTCTCCTTACATTCTCTGTAGCTTAACTCAAAATCAATAGTACCTTTCAAGTATTTCATCACATTTTTAGCTATGTGTGATTCAAATCCATCTGCATTGCTTTTTATTCAATAGAAATATCTACCCCCTCCCCCACTTCAATTTTACCTTCTGGTAGAGTGGGCAATGTGAACATATTATTTCTTTTCTATTTCAGCTTTCATTGCATTAAACCATATCTGTGACTGTGGTGAATCGATGGTTGCTCTGTAACAGTAGTCTATGTTTGTCAGTATCTGATCATTATAGTATCTTGCACAATGGCTGTCCAGTATTTGGCCATTATCATTGCCCTCTGCACTCTCAACCTCAGATACTGGGACCTCCCCTGGATTTGGGTTTAATATAGGGCATGCACACCTTTCCTTATAAATGTTATCATCAGCATCTAACACATCTGTTTGCCTCTCAGTCACACAATTTGTAATGAACTTTACTAGCCTGTGTTTATATACCTTAATACACCAGGTATGAGGGACTATTTTTGTCATAACCTACAAAAATTCTAAGTCTAGTTTCTTTTTGTCATACTGGTATTCAACGCATTCTGACCAAAAAAATTTAATCTTTGATAGATTAGGCTTTCTCCCAGTAAGAATGTAGTATGGAGTTTGTCTTAAACGATTGTTAAAATACCTGTTGCAAATCATAGCAGCAGTCATTACTGTATATATCCATAACTCTTTTGGCAATTTACTCTCAGGTAACATACACTTTTCCATCTTACACGCAATAGTGTTCTCTAGTTTCTCCCAGTAGTCCCATTTTAATGGGTTGAGTGAGGTGCTGAGGTCTCATGTGCAGTGTCGGACTAGCCCACCGCAATACCAGGAAGACTCCTGGTGGGCCGAGGTGTCAGTGGGCCCTCATGCTGCTAACCTTTTGGACTATTTCATGGCCATTCCCTATTTATATGAGAACAAAGAGGCTAAATAGATGGAATAATTGATTATATCATGTAAAGAAAACAAACTAGGAGAATAGAGGCTGACTGAGGAGATGAAGAATTTTTTTAAAGGGCTTTTTTTATCAAAAATGGACCAATCTGATCGAATAATAAAGTTGATTATATTTCTAGATGGTGAATTTGGTACTGTTCTTATGGATCAGTTAACTCCCATCTTGACGAAATTTAACAGATGCACCTTTGCTTGTTGCTGCTTCAACAAAAACAATGTCCTATGGATATGTGGCAAATACAGTGCATTTAGGGGGGGGTGCATTTGAGGCAGACAGGGTTTCCTTCTCCTTTAAGAGATGGTATAAATGGAAGCTCTGCATACTGAGATGGAATAAACGGTAACTCTGCATACTAATGTGTCAAAAGATGGTGCCCGTGAGCTCCAGTGCACTGACTTTGCATGTGCAGTAATTATTTCTAGAGGGGACACAATTATGGGGTAACACTGGGGGAGGCAGGGAGGGGGGCCAATGGAGAGTTTTGACCATGGGGGGTTTAGTTCTCTTTAAGAAGTAGTTTAATAAAATCAGCCCCAATACTCTACAGCCATTGGTTACAAATATGTGCAACTAGTCTTTTAGTCCAGTTATTTAATTTATTATAATTACATTTTATGAGACCAACAAAGTGTAATTTAAACATGTTTGTGTCACTTTATCAAAAGCCTAAAATCTCTGTCCAACTTACCTCTAACTTCTTCATAAAAGTGAGAAAATTGGTTTGACATTTTCTTGCCCTCATAAAATCATGCTCACTGCTATTTAAGATATTATTATATTCATTTATGTTCTCTCTGCAATTCATCTAATATGTTCACCAATAAAGATGTCAAATTTAAATAGTTTCCAGGCTGCATTAATGGTTCTTTCATATAATAGGGTTTTATCAATTTTCCTCCAGTTAAATGGTATCAGAAAAGTCTCAGAAAGTTAAAGAAAGTACAGTTTAAAAGCAGTTGTAAATGATACCATCTTGGTAGAGGTAGAAGCTTTAGTCATTTTAATTGAAGCAGGCTGTGCACAAATTGAGGAAGCCAAGCTTGTGCTAAACCTTCTGTATTATATTATTATATTATATTGTATACAGTGAGGGAAGACCATAAGCACTATATTTTTTTGTGACAGTGCTGAAAATATGTGTTCATACTTTTACTACAGAAATGTAATTGGGTTGGATTATTTGTTTTACAAGTATCCTTTTTTGTCCCCAATGATGCATTGTGAATACCAATTCTTTTTCAAAAGTCCAAAAAAAAACACCTTTTAATGGGGTGGTTAACCTTTAAGTAAACTTTTAGTATGTTTTGGAATGGCCACTTCTATGCAACTTTTGACTTGGCCTTCACTATTAATTTGTCTTCTTTTTTAATTATTTGTGTGCAGCAGTGCCTATGCGTATTGAGCCCTCGGAAAACAATTTCTGGCTGAAGTACCCATTGTACTCTTGTTATGCCCCTGTCTCAATCATATTTCAGACTAGAATCTAGGCCATTTGGAGTAAATAAAACTACATTGCCATGATATAATTAACATTTAATCTTGTGATTTTTATATACATTGTGAGAGAGTGACCAAAGAAATGTTTCAATGGCGAGTTTCCCTTTATGTTCTCCATGGTGGGAGATGTAAACAAGGAATATGTTGCTAACAGAGAATGTTTTCACTGTTTAAAGGATTTTGTTGTCTGGTCCTGGAAGCTATAGTGGCATGGAAGGAACAGGCAGACAACTCAGTCCAGTGGTCCAGATCACATATTGGAACTCACTTTTCAAAGGAAGGCTGGCCTGTGGAAAGATATTTAATGATAGTGAGAATTTTAGGAACCTCTCTGTAAGCAGGACACAGCAGGATAATTGTCTTTTTAAGGAACTCACAAAGGGACTAGGGGTGCAACCTGCCACTGTAAATTGCAGAGGGAGCATCACATCATGCGTCTGAGAGACTGAGGGGGTTACTTACTAAAATCCAAAAATGTCTCTTTATTTTAGTGAAACCACTTTGACCAAACTTGCATCCCCATCTTACCTTATTTACCAATACATACACTTGAAAAATCTGTTGTGTGGAAAAGACTCACTAAAATTGTGAAAAAATCCAAATTGTACATTTTTTTCAGAATTATCATGAGTACAGGGGTGACCCCAACATACAGCATGTGTTTTCTTTCCACAAATAGCCCAGTGTAGTGAGGGAACTCGCACAATGCATGAAGGTAGCACCCAGTGGGGAGGATTTACTTTTATGATTCATGTTTTTTATGATGAAATGGTCACCCCTGTGTTTAAATAAACTTAATGTGAAGAAAGTGTCTGTTTTTGATCTGGCAGATATACAATATATATTATATAGTCCATATATAATACATAAAATATATAAATTTTTTTTTAAATTCAAACTCTTTTGATTAAACCACTATAGGCTACTCCAGCAAGCACTTCCTGGAAATACACTCATTAACTGCTGATTAATAGGGTTCTATAATCTTCATAAAAATAATCTTTTTTTTAACCTCTAAGCAGTGCAACATTGCCAAATGCAAGTAGCCCCTTTCTATTTTAAAATTAAAGTCTCATATAATATAAAGTAAGTAAAAACATATTGCCAAAGACTAAAGAAATGGAAAGCAGAACCACCTTGTACTCTTGTGTTTAAAGACAACACTGTATATATCTGAAATTATGTCTCCTAATATATCCTGCAATCACACATAAATATAGCATGTGACTTCCCAGCACATCATTTTGTAGATAGCAATAAATGTGTTATTTTGATTCATTCAGATCTAAGCAGCTGTATATTAATCAAATTATATAAAAAAATAGGCATTCTCTCTGGAATGGAGTAAATGTTCCCATTACAGTTGAACATTACTCACTTCAAAAGCACCCAACTAATGATCCATGTAGGCAATTTAATTTAGATAATCAATACTCATGCCAAAATAAAATTTATAGAGATAGGAAAAAACTAATAATGAATCTATTGTACCACAACATATTTAATTTTTGTCTACTGCAAAATATTGGCAAAATTGTAGTATTTATTTCTGTTCTGGAACATCGTCTACTTCATTTTTCAACTGCGAATTGCGGCAAAAGATGTTATGGTGCAACTGATTAGGTGGACAGCAGGTGTTAATATGTGAAGGTATTTTTTTTTTTTTACAAATATTACCTGTTACACTGTACCTAGCTTTAGTAAATGAGCAATAGTGTCCCCAACTGTAAAAAATATAAAATAAACAAAATAAAAGGCTGTTCCTTTTTTCTCAAAAGTTTTTTTAAAATCTAGTATGACCCTGGTTAATGTATCTTATTCTGATGTTTTTAAAACAAAACTCAGAGACTAACTCTGGGAGCACCTGGATAACAACTGAACTGGGAACTGGCACTTATACGACAGTTTCACCCACTGTAAAAAGCACTTTATTACCCCTCCAAATCTTGTCTGTAAGGTACCCTCCCATTTAGACTGTAAGCCCCAAGGGGTAGGGTCCTCCATCATCTTGTCTCCTCAACACTGTGTAATTATATTTTATATTTATGCAAACTGTATTTATAACAATGCACTTATTGTTACTTATTTATGCAGTGATCCCTTGTTTGTTACTACTAAATTATTGTTGCTGTACAGTGCTTTGCCCCCAAGGAGCGCTATACAAATAAAAATATACATACAAAAAAATATATATAAATATGTGCACCAAGCTACACTAATAAGTGTTAGGTAGGTAGCAAACTGGGGGCTGTCCAGGTGTCAAATGAGCTTCATGAATATCAGTGTTTATTGCCAGAAAAGTCTAAATGCATGAGGCTACATGGAAATACTGTAGTGTTGAATTCAGTCCATTGTATGATCAACTGTCGCATGAATGGGGTTGGTTTTCTCAGCAAAAAGGCTGAATTTTGGGTAATCAATCTGTAGATTCCCAATCACAATACAAAGTTGTGCGTAAACTGACTCCAGTTTTGCAAGGCATGTTTTTCCACCTACTGATATAAGTGAGTCCCATAACATTGTATCTTACCATTTTGACTTTCCATTCTGACGGTTCTTTTCACATTTATTTTTAGAGAAAGTTAATTTCATTTGGGTGGGCCAATTTGTTAGGCACTTCCAATGCATATGACCCTGAACCTTAGTTGACACATCTCAAAAAGGATCAGCAAGGGTAAATTTCCAGTAACATTCCACCATATTTAAGAATTTCCCAGAAATCCCTTGTAACTGCTGGGATCATTCAAATTTGCAGCATAGTATGCACATGCACTGTACAGTAACATTGGGGAATTATTATTAAGCTTTTGTTATGATAGCTGAAAATAACTATTTTTAATTCCCTGTCTCCCAGCAACAAGATTGTACAAAAAATTATCAAGTAGTGTATATGTTGCTGCAGCAGGGACATTAAAAGGGGACATGTCAATTTGACCCTTTCGCCTTAAGCCATCCCACTGAACCCCATTATAATATTTACCTTAATGAAACCAGGAGACAGAGTTGGGTGTAAAATGACCACAGCATTTATTCACAGTTTATCAAGTAAACAGAACATTGCCAGCTTAACCTAGGGTAATATTCTAAAGCCAGGATTTAACAAGAGGTTGCTAATATGCTACTATGAGAGAAGTTCAGCAGCCCTGCTGCCGGAGCTGCATCTGCAGTGTCTCAATGATAAGAAATCCAAGCAGGCTGTCACCTATCTCAAGCAGTAGTAGCATCTGTATTAGTCAATCCACCCTGCTGTCACAGGCGAGAACCTCCTTTCTCCCTCTCTAAACTTACCTGTGCAGTACTCTGGCAAGGTCCTACCGCCACAACAACATATAAAAACAATTTCTATGTATCAAACATACTGTACCACAGGATGGAATAAAATTGGCCAATAGCCTTATGATTTACTGTACATACTGTATGTTTAAAATTCTATGTGTACAAAACATAAATAGATCCTTTTTGAAACACTTTAAAATAGTTAATGACCATGTGTAACTGCCTGCAAAACTAGCCATCCTCCTCTGGATGAACTGTATATTAGTTAAAACGTACTAGTAGATTGCCTGCCATGCCGGACTACACAGTTCACTGCCAGAGATATGGAAAACTATAAAACCACTAAAGCTGGCCATACACAGGCCAATAAAAGCAGCTTATTGGCCTATCGATATCTGGCCGAGAGCTGTAGCATTATCTTGCTACAAATTACTCTGCTCATGTGGTAGACTAGGATTCTTACACAGATATTCAAAGGCAATTTGATTTCATCCTGGATACCAAACTTATTTTCTTAATAATAATGGAGTGAGTCAAAATGCCCCATCTGCTCTGGAGGCCCTAAGCTGCACATGCCTAGCTCAGAGGGTAACATCTCAAAATCACCTTGCTGTATTGCTTCCCTAGAAGCCCCTCCACTCTTTAGTGGCCTATCTCCAGCCACAAGTGTCCAGCACAGAGGGCACAGCATAGAGGGTAAGGTCAACTAAGTCCTTTCCCATAATGCTTCCTTAGAACCCCATCCCAACTATAGAGACCTTCCTCCAGCCACTTTGGCGCGTTGCGTCGTTTCCGACGTGCGTCGCGTCGTTTTCGGCACGTCGCGTCATTTTCGGGACGCGTTGCGTCGTTTTTGTCTAGTTTTTCTGGCTAATTTTCGCCAAGCAAAATTTTGCTGGTGATTCGCGAATATATTCACCAGCGGCGAATTGCTCGAATTCGCCCCTGGCGAATAAATTCGCCCATCACTATCAGACAGATAGATAGACAGACTGCATTCTTTGACCCATCTTATTCAATGAAACATAACACCTCCCAGAGACCAATGCTCCTAGAGAGGAAATATTCAACCATGGGCCACTGTAACATATGCAGGATTCCCACTAACGCCGGCCACAAATGTGACAATTAGCAAATGGGTACAAAAAAAGGGATTGAGGCAGTTTCCAAAAACAAACAGATAACAGACCCATTCTTATGTATACCTTGCCAATATGCTACAGTATAATGAAATACAGACATTTATATCTCCCTACCAACGCCAGGAAAGGCAATAGGTGGCCTGTAGTTGCCAGACAAGAATTACTTGCCAAACTGGACTGCAAACAGCTTAAGTGAACAGTTAATAATGCAACAGACTGAAAATATAGCACTGAACAATTTGGAAAGGTGTTATCTGACAGGGTTGCTAGTATAGCAAAGCTACCTTGAACCGGCTGGGATCAGAAGGAAACAGTTTTGTTTTAACATACCAATTTGTTACT
>CM044438.1:83381448-83397222 GCA_024363595.1 Xenopus borealis | reverse complement strand
CATTCACTTTACAGCGCTACGCAACAAGTTGGCGCTATAGAAATACATGTTAATAATACAGTACTTCTGCCAGTAGCTCCCAAAGGCAAGCTACAGTAAACAGGCCCTGTGTGATATAATCTTGGGGCTGCTGAATTCCATATAACTGCACAGTTACAATTAATCTGCATGTACTTCCCCAAATGATATACCATCTGTAGATTATCACCTAACTGAAAACCTACTAGACATACTCACAGAGGATCTTGCTGTATGTCGGTTATATTCTGCAGTGACAGCAAATTGTCCTCTGCACACCTGAATACAGCAAGGAAAGTTAACCTCTACCTAAATAGAAGTAAGCCAATGCAGCTGTTGTCATAGTTTCAGCAACCGTGTGTTGGCTCTCCCCGATACCATTGCAGGGCAACTGAACTATTATCTCTCTCTCTCTCTCTCTCTCTCTCTCTCTCTCTCTCTCTCTGTCAGACAAGCAGGTGAATGGGCTATCAATTAACCTAGCTGCTGGGTGTTAAAATAAAGGTGAGACAGGAGTTAGGAGCAGTGAAAAGTGCGCTGACGGAAAGCCACCAGGTGCCAAGCAGGAGATTACCCTTGTGTGTGTCGGGATCAGAATAGCTGCTCGGCGGGTAGAAAGGGAATCTCTGGGGCAAATTTACTATTATTCCCAGAAAAAAGTCACAATTCGACCATCGAATGCTTATCAAATTGTTATAGGCTATCATATTGCTCGATATCCGATTTCTCAATGAATTCGTACGATCTGATACCAATCGTTTGATTTCAGGAAAAAATTGTGAAATTTCCTTTGAGAGTCCAAAAAATTTGTATGATTCGAACAATCGAATGCTCCGATCGTACGAATGGTATTCGAGCTGGACTTAGTCTCTGAAGCCTATGGGGAGCTTCCCATAGGCTTCTATTGCAATTCGGTAGGTTCAATCTGCCGAAGTAGACGGTCGAGTAACTTTAAAATTTTTATTCCTTCGATCATCAAATTATCGAATATACGATAATTCGATCTATTGGATTTCACGAAAAATCGATCATTTCACGTGAATTTCATAAATCGGCCCCTGTGTGTTTCGTTAGCCTCTGGACAGGAGTAAGATTTTATTTTGTGATTCATTTTGTTTTGTTTATGCCTTGAAAAGGGACAGTCTGTGCTACAGATGCAGTCACTTGGAGTTGTGTGTTAAATGCGTTGTGACTTAACTCATCTATCCCATTTATCCCACTTGGCACAGAATATTGTGTCACAGCATCCCATCCAATTAAAGAGTTCACCATTGAAAACAATGGTGCTTTGGTATGCTAATGAAAAGGTTAAATGCATTAAATAAGATAACTTTGGATAACACAGTTTCTTCAATTAGCCCTGAGTCATGACGCATTTAACTTACAAATCCAAGTGACTGCATCTGTACCATAAACAAACTTCCATTTAAGGCTAAGCTGCACCTTCTGTTGCACTACCTGCTGTGTGGTTCCTTTCCTGCCAATCGGCCACACGTGGTGTCAGTAGTGGGATCCGCCAGTTGTGCTTGTGCCGATTTTGGGAACTAAGATGGATGATGTAGTTAAAGCCATTCTGTGTGCGTTGTCAGTGCAGCAGGAAACGAATGCTCAGGCTGCTGAGGCGAACAGGCTGTTGGTTGTCCAGATGGGCACTATTGTGGAAGCACAAAAGGAAGACAGAGTACTCCCTGGCATGAGTACCAAAAAAGCCATACATGCAAGTCGATTTTTACAAAAGATGGTTCCACAGGAGGATGTGGAAGCGTATCTCCTTGCATTTGAGCACACAGCAACCAGGGGAAAATGGCCCTGGCACAATGGGCTGGCGTTCTGGCACCCTTTTTGTTGGGAGATGCTCAAAAAGCCTACTTTGATTTGGGTGAGGAGGAGGCAGCAGACTACAGCAAGTTGAAACATGAGATCACTGCACAGACTGGGGTCACACCGGTAATACGTGCCCATAGGTTCCACAGTTGGAAGTATCAGGAACAGAAAGCCCCAAGATCCCAGTTGTTTGAATTATTACATTATGGTTCAAGTCAGAATTTCATCTCCAATGGAAATAATGGAGACAGTTGTCTTGGACAGGTTTCTGCAAGTTTTGCTGCTAGGGCTGAGACACTGGGTGGCAAGAGGAAGCCCTAAAACCTGTGATAATTTTCCTGGAACAGATAGATTTTTAGAGTACTGTCCATGGTAAAAAAAAAAATCAATGGAATGTGGGTTCAGTACTGTGGACAATTTTTGTGGACTTAATTGTTTATTGGGAGAACAGAAGGGAGTGGGTATTTTCCATACACAAGTAATGTTAAATGGGAAAACAACGGTAGCTCTGGTGGACTCAGGGAGTGATATTACATTAGTGTTGGCTAATTTGGTAAATATTAATGGTCCACATGCAGGAAAAGGTGACAAAGTGCGTTCATGGATGCTTGTCACAATATTCTACTGTTCTTATGTGAATTGGCTACTCTGGTCAGATTTTCCAAACTAGAACAGCAGTCATGCCAGATTTACCTTACCCCCTAGTGCTTTGACGCAACTACCCTAATTTTGCCTCGGTGCTACAGGCACAATTAAATAAGCCAAAAAGTGAGTCCATAACATAAAGCCTGCTGGAGGTTTTTCCTATTCATTCGCCCTGATAACTACGCAGGGGACTGTAAAAACAAGAAGGATTGACAAACATAGGGGCCATAGGGTTCAGAATGCACTGCTAAATGGGTCAGATGACCCTAATGCGGGAAGGTCTATGCCAAATACTTCCCATGATAGATTAAAAGGTGGTGAAGTTATTGATAAAAATCTAGAACAAGAGGTAATACAAGGTGATGTTAGGCTGAATATGTCACAGTCTGATTTTGGGAGAGAGCAGGCAAGTGACCCGTGCTTGGATAATGTCTTTAAGAGTGTTGTCGAGGTAAATGGGGTTGTTGAAGAAGGTAAATCTAAAGATAATTACCCTCATTTTATTCAAAAACAGGATCTGTTGTATCAAGTAAATTAAGAGGCAGGGTTAGAGTTGGAGCAGCTAATTGTCCCCTGTCCCTTTACAAGGAAAGCTTTATATCTCGCACATACACAATTGTTTGGGGGACATCTTGGAACTGAAAAAACTAGAGATCGGGTGCTAAGGTGCTTCTTTGGACCCATAGTATATGAAGAGGTAAAAAGGTATTGCACTTCGTGTCCTGAGCGTCAGTTAGCTGCTCCAAAACCTCATCTCCGAGCACCACTAGTCCCAATGCCTATAATTGATGCCCCATTTTAGCACATAGTAATCAATTTAGTTGGCCCATTAGAAAAATTTGCTAAAGGGAACCAACATATACTAGTACAGATGCAGCCACTTGTTATGGTACATTTAATGCCCTGTAACGTTAGATAATTCCAGTCCTTAGGAGGGATGTAAATGAGCTGGAGAGAGTGCAGAGACATGCAACTAAACTGGTTAGAGGGATGGAAGACTTAAATTATGAGGGGAGACTGTCCAGGTTGGGGTTGTTTTCTCTGGAAAAAAGGCGCTTATGAGGGGACATGATTACACTTTACAAATATATTCGAGGACATTATCAGGGGACCTTTTTACCCATAAAGAGGATCACCGCACCAGAGGCCACCCCTTCAGACTAGAAGAAAAGGACTTTCATTTGAAGCAGCGTAGGTGGTTCTTCACAGTCAAGACGGTAAGGTTGTGGAATGCACTGCCGGGTGATGTTGTGATGGCTGATTCTGTTGATGCTTTTAAGAGGGGCTTGGATTATTTTTTGGACAGACCTAATATCAAAGGCTATTTTGATACTAAACTCTACAGTTAGTATAGCTATGGGCATATATGGTTTGTGTGAAAGAGTGGAGATGTGTGTGTGTGTATGCTGGGTTTTTAATTTGGAGGGGTTGAACTTGATGGACTCTGTCTTTTTTCAACCCAATTTAACTATGTAACTATGTAACTATAATTGGCAGCAAGTGAGATATCTTGAGTTGTCCCATCGCGTTTATCGCAGTTACCAACATGTTGTATATACACAATAATAGAAGGGCCCGCACTCCATACTTCAATGCATTTCCAACGTTTTGGCCCACATTAGGGCCTTTATCAAGGATCCACCACTAGAAATACCTGTGCCCATGGCACACAGAGCAAATTACATTTTGTGATACCCTTCATAAAAAAATTTTAGGGACCTTTACAAACAATAAAAAAAATCCAGTTGAGACCTCAAAATGTACAACTTTAGCCTTTCTCTCTAAAATCAGTGCTGCAAAATATGTTGGTGTTTTATAAATACATGTTAATGATAATTAAACACAAGTTTGTACCATTATAACGGACTATATTGGGTTAATCAAGGATGCAAATATGGCATTTACCTAAAATACAGTGAAAGTTCAATTAAAAGTACCTTGATTTTAAGTTTTCATGCATTTTACATTGTTTTTAATGATCCCACTGCTTTGGTGATTTTTTCCCCAGATTTTACCTAAACAAATGTTGTCCTGATGTTTCCTGAAATGGCTGTTTGATCTCTAGGAATGTTTTATCAGTGAGATTAAAAGTTTTAAAATACTAACCAGATGAATACTATGCCATGGTTCTGCCTACAATTAGTCAAGTTAAATTAGTCTGCGCCACATACAGTCCTGCACAAATCACTTTTGGCTTTAGTGATGTGATTGTCAGAGAGGCTTTGCATATGCCCCCATAACTTTAATGCTGCAATGCTTAACCCTTGTCATTATTTGACTCATATCCTGACTCTTGTGCTACTATCCTTTGAGTACTAGAAGAATAATTTATTTAACACATTTTTCTGGATTTTATATACCTTTTTCTGATCCCCTGGAAAATGTAAAATGGAAGTTCTAATGTATACAATCAATAGTCTGGTCATTACTGTAAAGGGTCAGTTTTGTTTAGCTATTTTTCTGTTTGACTTCAAATCCTTCTCAATGCATTTATAAGTGAAAAGGAGTATTGTAAAATATGATTTATCTTTTCTTTTCATGAGAAATAGAATCAGGAATCAAATCAAAATCAATAATACTCTGGTGGATTCTAATCAATGTAGCATTTATCAGCCTTGTTCTGTTTACAATAAAGATATCTAGCCCAACCCCAGGGAAAGCAATGACATGTTCTATTCCATATTTTGTGTGTTTGCACATTGATTGATATTGGTTTTTGAACATCAGATTGCATTGTTATTATGCCATTACCTGTCCTTTTCTATAGAGGCTGAATATTTGTATTTGTTAACTGTGTCAAGCCAATATGCCTAGATCTAATATTATGAAAATTCAAAATAACATTAAGAATATAAATAACATTACACCAAACACAAAACGGATCACTGTTCAGTTATATTGGAGGATTAACCTCCTTTCTTTTCTCCAGAAATGAAAATATTTCTAAGGGGAAAATAAATAACCTTGCAATACTTCCAGGAAAGCATTTACACTCAGAGAACTATCCACCAGGCAGTAGTGGAAGGTTGTATATACTGTAAAGCCTCAATTTTACAAACACTGATATTATATTTTTCTGCATTTTACACTGTTTTATGTGCTCCAACAATCTTTTTTATGATTTTGAATACCTGGACCTTTCAACAAAATCTTATCCTGATATTCACAAAATTTTTCGTCAGTATCATAAGGATTTAAATACTAACCAGATACATATTTTGCCTTGGTTCTGCCAGCACATTCTGCACCTTAACCCATACCTTACAGCTATCTCACACCGCAACCCTAACACCCTCTTTTTCTCCACATCCAGTCCAGCTTTCTCCTGCCTTAACTCATTCCTTCTCACTCAATCTGGCTGCTGGTGATTTAGAGCTCTTGTCACGCAGCGTTACGCAGCTCCCACACTCATAGTTGCAGGGATTTCCTTTAATACTACAACCCTGCAACTGTTTAACCCTTGTCATTAAATTGTAAATGAGCTCTTTATAGCCAAAAGTATGTGAATGCCCTGTGTTGTTCTTGCAACTGTCTATTTAAACCACTCTTCTCATTTCCAACACAGGTACAACTGCATCATAAAATTATATTTTTGACAATTCTGTGCTTCTTATGTTGTGGCATCAATTTGGAGAAGGCACTGTCCTATTTTAGGAGGATAATAATTCTGTACTACCAGAAGTGTTTCGCTAATCTCTAATATCACTGCCCAACCTTATGCATGATTGGAGGCAAATCCCACCACTATATTGCAAAATCTAGTGGAAAGCCTTCTAAGACAAAAACAGGGTAAAGTTGTTTTGAAATGAGATGAAGAGGAGCATATAGTTTTTGAATTATATGTTGGATAGGCAGGTGGCCACATACTTTGCATCCCAAAGCAATAAAGATGAGATCTGCGTACTGAAGTTGATGCCTTCAACAGAAGTTAAACCCTGTATTACTTTTTTGTTTGGAGATTTGATTATAAATCATCTGTAATAATGTAGATACCTTATTATTTTTAAGACAGTCACATAATATTCACCTTGGTAAGAGGTTTTGTTGCTTACATTATCAAAGTGAATAATTTCATGCCAACAACAACTATACAAGTGGTGCATTGAGATTTAAGGGCAGATTTATCAAGGGTTGAATTGAAAATTTACATTTTTTAATTTGAATTTTTTAAATTCAACTCTAAATTTGCAAATTCAAATATCTAAATGTATCGTACTGTCGAAAAATTCGACTTCAAGTATTCCCCATCTAAAACGGGCTGAATTGCTGTTTTAGCCTATGGGGGACCTCCTAGAACCTAGAATCTGGAGTCATATGGTGGACTTTTTAAAAATCAAAAGTTTTTTTTCGAAAATACTTTGAAGCGAATACAATCTGAATTTGATTAGAACAATTAAATACAGCCTATTCACTTGAAGTTAAAAGTGTTTTTTTATATTATATTATATTGTGTAACAGGAAAAAACGGAAGTTGAAAACATTCTACTTATCCATATATATTTTTCCATTTTAATTTCTTAGAAAAAAATTATACCTTTACCATTATTTTGAATGTCTTTTACAAAATTATTTCAACTATAATAACTGCATATTTTACAGAATGCAATGATTTGTGCTCTAGGGAAGTAAAAACTGTCCTTTCAGTTTACTGGGTAATTGACATTACAATAAAAGCCCAATACTAATAGAGGCATGATGTTACATATAGTTATGCATATATGACTGCAACACACCCCAGGCTACATTCTGTTGGAATACATTTTCTAGTAAACCTTATGATCTCTACTCCATAGAGTTCTATTATAGCTGAAAGCGAAATGGTTCACTTCCTTACACAAATAAAGAATACATTATGGGGGATATTGTAAAGGCTCATTGTATATATATTTAGAGCAGATCAGACAGGATTGTGACGGAGCAGGAATGGAATCAGAAACGGGCAGGAGTGGGATATAACAGGCATAGAGACTGAAACAAGCATAAAAGGAATGTGTTTCTAGAGTTAAAACATAACTTTTACTTCATCTATTTGAAACTTTCCTCATTTTGATGGCATAATTAAGAGTCACCACTCCCTTGCTGATACGTATTTAGACCCAGTGTAATGAGTTTTAATCAATGTTGTTTTAATAGTGAAAGTAAAAGCTATATTTTAACTTTTTAATACAAACTATTTGGTACAAAGCACAGTTTTCAGCATCTATCGACCATAAAAAATTGTTAAAAATACTGGGAGGCACATTTATCAAAGGTCAGATTTTGAGTTCATGTGAGTTTTTAAAAACACTCATGAACTCAAAATTAGGCCAATCAAAATTGAATTAAAAAAAATCGAATTTCCAAACTTAGATGAATAGGATTGGCCCAAAAATTCGAATTCAATTTGAATCTACTTGGATTGGAGTTTTAAAAACTCAATTTGAGTTTTTTCTCTGAAAAAAATCGGTCAGGAAGGTTGCAAACAACTCCAAATTGGTCCCAGGATGTCTTCTATTTCCAATTCGACAGGTTTTAAGTGGCAAATAGTCAAATTTGAGTTCTAAAAGGGCCAGTGTATGATAAATATCGAAAATTGAATTTGCATTTGCTTAAAAAACTCAAATTTCCTAGTTGAATTTGACATTTATGACCATAAAAAAACTTGAAAATTCAAATTTGAAATTCGAATTTTCAATCGACCCTTGATAAATCTGCCCCTTAAAATGAGTAATGGAAGCACACTATAAATATTTTTTTTTACTAGCTCCACTAAATTTTCCAAATATATTATTCACCTAGAAACTTTTAGGAAAATCCTGTACTACTGTTATATAACCCCAGATAAACTAAGTGAAATTTATAAAAACATACCTAATATCTATTGGACAGAATGCAGAAAAAGAAAATTGTCATTTGAAAAAAGCAAGGGCCGCCTGGGATCCTAGTATTCACTGTGCACACAAACAAAACAAACCATACAGGTTAGGTCACATAAGCCAATTAGCAGAGTTTTGACCTCTGCTTTCACACTTCTTCCTGTTACAGTTAGAGCTGCAGTTGTTCTGGTCAGGTATTGTCTGAGGCAGCACAGACCATCACAAACTGGTGGTGCATATACCAGCTTGGTAAGATTTTTTTAATATGCCACTTAATTTGATAAAAATCAATGAAAATGATTAATTGGGGGGGTATAGTTTTCCTTTAACTGGTCCTGCATTGTTCATGCCTCAGATTCAGGCTGCTAAAGCCCTGCATTGTTCACGCTTTTAATCACATATATTGTTCACACTTGTATAAGGACCTGTATCGTTTACACCAGGTGTGTCCAAACTGCGGCCCAAGGGCCGCATGCGGCCCAGGATGGATATGAATGTGGCTCAGCTTGAAATGCTTGGTTCCCAAGGAAACATCATAATAAAATAATAGTAAGTCTATTTAATATCCAGGTGTCCCATATTCCAGTGTATAGCTCCATCTGGTTATCCAACTGGTATTGTAGTTCATTTATGATTTGTATTTTCTTTACTTTTACAAATCAAAAGTGTTTTGTGTATTTATGTGTGGCCTCAGACAATTTTTATTTTTCCAATGTGGCCCAGGGAAGCCAAAAGATTGGACACCACTGGTTTACACCTAAGACACTTAACTGTAGGAGATGCTGTGGCAGTAGTCCTAATAGGTCTCCTGCCTTACTCTGCCTGTGTGTGCACCTTACTCTGTCTGTCCTGCTCTGCCTGTGGGAGGTGAATCTGGTGGGGGTTTGACAGCATTTGGAAATGCTTGCGAAGGGGGTCCCCAAAGTGTTTAATCACTTGCTGGAGGTTTCTGTGCTATCCACAGGAGGAGGAGGTATGTGGATTTAAGGGTATGTCTTAATATGACTAACTTTTTTCACATATAAATGACTGGTGATACCCCTGCAGTGAGCGCCAATCATGTTTTTTTTGGTGTGCTACCACCATTAATGTGGGTATCGTAATAAAAGTTAAGAGATTATAAACACTGGGCAGTGCCTAACATTTTGACAGCCACAGTAATTATACCCATTGTTCTCCTTTAATCTAGCTATGGTATATAGTTTCTATAAATTCTATATGAACACAGCCATGAGAGAATTAGGATGTCTGTCTATAGAATATTTATAATAGGTATTTTTAATGTTTCCAATCACACACAAGTAAGATGACAACCCTAGCCAACCCTAGGTATTTTTGGCTAATAATGAACCCCATTTTATGGAAACAAGTCAAATCAAAAAGATGTGTTTTTGCTTGAAGATGTTTCAGTAGTCATTCAACTGGCTTTCTCAATTCATTCTGAGCAAAAAAACAGAAAGTCCAGATGATTTGACTTATTTCTACAGATATATCATGACCTGGATGAATGAGAATCTTCGCAAACAACCCCCATTGTATAATTCCAATTTGCACCACTATTTGTTCTGTCAAGTATTTATGTTATTAAGGTGCAGTTCCATTAAGGAACTATTTTTTTTCGTGAAATTGGATGTTTTGTACGAATTTTTGTGAAATCGGATGATCGCCATTCGATCTTTTGACAGATCGAATAGCGATAAAATCCTACAAATTTGATATTCGGTTTCATCGGATTTTACTTTGTGAAAAATACGAGGGTCAAATTTGAGGGTTACCCGTTACCCAGGACTTCAATGACTTGCACATTTGATATAAGTTCTAGGTCATTTGAGATCACTAGATCCAGAATAGCATTTTTTCTGGTTGGCTCATCAACAACCTGTGTCATAAAATTGTCATGCAACAAGTTTATAAACTTGTTCCCATAAACTGATCTGGCAGTAATGTTGCTCCAGTCAATATCTCATTAAATGCCCCATTATCATTATGTTACCCAAACTAGAAACCTTTTTTATTTGCATCAGGAGCATAGCATCCTCCTCCCTTAAATTAGGGGGGCTATAGCATACCCACCCCTACAATTAATTTGCTGTAATCCCTACAATTGGTGAAGAACTCCACCCATAAGACTTCTGCCCCCTCATTTTCTTACATAACCTCCTCCTTTATATAAGCTTTTAAATCCTGCCTAACAAACAGACATACCCATCCTCCTTTTCTATTGCCTCTGTCCCAAAATTTTACATACTCACATACTGTAAATGTAAAAGCAAAAGTAATGATTTTACTTAAAAATCAACACACTTTTCACAATATATTTTTTCATTTACAAGGTAATTCATTTTCCTCTGATGACAGCATCCCAAATGTTGGAATATTGCTGTCACCATTATATAATAGATACATCAAATTATACAGGTATGGGACCTGTTATCCAGAGTGCTCAGGACCTGGGGAATCTTTTGGTAACTTGGTTATTCATACCACAAGAAAATCAAATAGAAAATCATGGAAACAATAGACTGGTTAAATTCCTGTTGTAGACAAGAAAACATTCAACATGGAAACATTCAATAAACTCAATACATTGGTTAAACTCCTGTTGTAGGCTAGAAAACTACTATATGTCCCACACAAAGTAATTGGCCATCTGGATTAGGGCAAGGTAGCAAAAGGGTCAGCATTTACTACAAGTTTTAACTGTATCACTTGTAAACTTTAGAGAAAAATATTTGCATTAGATAATAAATTTATAGATAATGCTGGCAGAGCAACATAACCTAATTGATCTGTATTGGACCTAAACTATTTTATTTTCACAGTAATCACTATGTCCAGAAAAATCTGAGGCATGACTGAGGCATTACTTCAAATTAGGTTCAAACTAGGTCATAACTTTGTTCTAAACCCAAATATCTTTTTTTTATTCCTGTTTTTAGCTGTAACTAGGATAATGAGCATTAGCAAGATTGAAGGTCTGATCCAGTGCATAGTCTCCCATATGTATGTAGATTTGGAACAAGAGATACAAACTGCTTACCTCTGTGGTGGGTGTGAGAAAATTGCCATTGTGGAGCACTAGAGGAACAAACTGCAACACTGCGGTCGATTGACAATCTTGAAAGAAGTCTCTTGCTCACTGAGCAGGACCTAGCAGGAGAGAGTGCAGAGATGTGCAACTAAGCTGGTTAGAGGGATGGAAGAGTTAAATTAGGAGGGTAGACTGTCCAGGTTGGGGTTGTTTTCTCTGGAAAAAAGGTGCTTGTAATGGGACATGATTACACTTTACACATACATTAGAGGTCATTATAGACAATTGGGGACCTGTTTACCCATAAAGATGATAACCGCACCAGAGGCCACCCCTTCAGACTAGAAGAAAAGGACTTTCTTCACAGTGAGGACAGTGAGGTTGTAGAATGCACTGCCGGGTGATGTTGTGATGGCTGATTCTGTTAATGTTTTTAAGAGTGGTTTGGATGATTTCTTGGACAGACATAATATCAAAGGCTATTGTGATACTAAACTTTATAGTTAATGTATGGTCATATATAATTTATGTGAAGGTATGGAGGGATGTGTGTGTATGTGCTGGGTTCTCATTTGAAGGGGTTGAACTTGATGGACTTTGTCTTTTTTCAACCCAATTTAACTATGTCACTATGTACTAGTTCAGTCCTGAGTTACCAGAAACCAGTACAAACTCAGGAGCATTGTGCAATTAGAATTAATCGTGCATTTAGTAAATTATCTATATCCTTTATTTTTATAATCTGGCTCATTTTTAACTACATACATATCCTCAGAAGACTGCTAAAAATCATGTAGATTTCATGCTCTAAAAGCATAAAATCATAGTCCCAATATAATGCTAATGAAAGAGTTCTCCATTTAAAGCTATTCAGCATTCCACACTTTATAGAATATGACAAATGCATAAATAGCCATTGGATAGCCCAGCCTTTATAATAAAAGGAGATTTCATTTCAGCCTGGATTATAAAGCTGGTAGTAGAGTGGAATTTTTTTTTACTAATGACACAAAGTGCTTAGTATAAGTAGAAATCATGTATGCACTTTTTTGCCTGTTAGAATTGAATTACAGAAATACATCGGGTTGAATTAACTTGAAATAAGTGGTCATTTTTATTTTTTCAGAATAATATAACAATATTTTGTTAATGGATTGTAACACTGACTTCATAACGAATTGCACAGCAGAAGGGTGTTTAAAGCATAGTAACAAAAAAAGGATAGTTGTTAAAGCTCTCTATGACATTGCCCCAGGATATTCATTTTACATATACACATACATACCTGAACACATTACACATGATTTTCAAACTTATAATCAATTTCTTTTAAAAAGTTAAGAAAAATGGCTTATGGTACAAGTTGATCCAGGGACTGCCATATTGGAGTCAGGAAGGAATTTGTCTCCCTCTGTGGCTAATTCAAGAGAGACTTTGAGTCACTTTTATCAAGGGTTGAATTCTTTAAAACTCCCATAAATTTGACCAATTGAAATTTATTAATAAAATAACATTTTCTCAGCTTGGACGAAATGATTTGACCCGAAAACTCGAATCGAATTTGAATTAGGAAAACTTAATTCTAGTTTTCTTTCTCTCTGAAAAAGACTTGAATGTCTGCAATCATCACCAAATTGATCCCTGGACAACCCTCATTAGCTTATATAGTAATTTGTCAGGTTTTAGTTGGTGAATAGTCAAATTTGAGTTCCTAAAGGGTCAGAGTATGATAAATCTTGAAATTCGAATTTGAATTAAAAACTCAAATTTGGATAATTCACAATTTGAATTTGAGAGTTTTGATAAAAAAATAAAACATTTGGATTCAAATTTAAATTTCCATTTCAACCCTTAAAGGAAAACTATACCCCCCCGAACAATGTAGGTCTCTATAAACAGATATTGCCTCAAACAACTCATATGTAGTGATGGGTGAATTTATTCGCCAGGGCCGAATTCGCGGCGAATTCCCGTGATTTGCCGCTGGCGAATAAATTCGCGAATCACCAGCAAAATTTCGCCAAAAAAACGAGTTGCGCGTCGTAAACGACGCGACGCGCGTCAAAGTTGACGCGACACGCGTCAAAAGCGTCCCGTGACTCGTTTCGCAAATTTTTCATCGATTCGCTAATTTCTCTGGAAATTCGCGTATTTTTTGGCGAAGCGAATCGCGGGAGATTCGCCCATCATTACTCATATGTAAAACCCTGCTTCATGTAAATAAACCATTTTCATAATAAAACACTTTTTTATTGGCATGTGCCATTGGGTAATCATAAATAGAAAATCGCCATTTTAAAAAATAAGGACAGCCTCCTGGGATCCTAGGATCCAACGGTGCACACAAACATACCAAACAAACTATAAAGTTAGGTCACATGAGCCAATTAACAGACAGAGTTCTGTCTTTTGCTTCAACACTTCTTCCCTTTACAGTTAGAGTTTAAATATTTCTGGTCAGGTGATCTCTGAGGCAGCACACAGACCATCATGAAATGGTGGTTCAAGGCAAGAGATGTAAAAGGGCAATATTTACTTAAATAGATATACCAGGTAGGTAAGAATATTTAATATGTCACTTTATTTTATATAAACTATCTGTTGTTTAAAAATTCATTTTCGAGGAATAGTTTTCCTTTAATAAACCTGCCCCTTCACCAGTGAACTACCGGGGGAGCAGGGGGTGCAATTGGACCAGGGCCTGCATCCCCGCAGGGCCCCCTGGCAGCTCACGCACTGAAGAATTTGCCAAGAAAATATCGTACGGTGGGGGGGGGCCCGGTTGCCCGTCGCGCACCAGGGCCCACCCCCGCTAGTTACGTTACTACCCTTCACATTGGATTTTTGCCTTCCTCTTGATCAACTGGCAATTATTGACATGTTATATATTAGGTATATTATATATAATCATTATAGTTATAGTTTGAACTTGATGGACATGTGTCTTTTTCAACTTAACTTAATACACTATGAGCAAAGGGATACATAAAACAGATACAAAACACCCTGCTCTTTGTTCTTTGCGCCTTACCCTAAATGTTGGGTTCTGAAGCACACTTGTCCATGAATAGCTTGGGTTTAAGTGGTGTATGGAGAAGTTCGATTTTTGTCAACAAGGAGGAGGACATGAATACTTCTTTCACAGAGGCCTATGGATCTCTAGTTACATTATTTCAATCATTAGTATTGCTTTATCTCTATATTTAGTGACAAGTTATTAAGATTAATCTTTGTCTTCAAAAGCTTCCCCAGTGGCACTTTGTTTTTGTGAAGTTTCCTTGCAAAACAACTTTGGGTGGCTTTGGAAAAATGAAGCTTTGGATATGTTTAACCATCGCTTTTTTTTACATTATTGCCAATGAGGAAGCATCTGGAGGAGATTAGTTGCCTTCAGAAGAGAAGGCTAATCTCTTTGTATGTCATTGGCCTTAATACACTTGTCTTTCTCTGTAAACTATGGGAAAGATTTTGCACATATTTCAAGGGACGACCAATAGTATATTATTTTTCTCAATCTAACATTATGATGACTGCCACAATTTGACACAGTAATCAAACAAGATACCTGTATCATTCTGCCAGAATGTATTTGACTGCCTAAAAAAATTGTGATTTTCAGCTTTTAATGGCCTGTTTTTAAACATCATTATAAATATGCCTTGTGGTATCAAAGATGATTCAATCAAATTTACTTGGCAGGGACTATCCCCCAGTTTTCACCTCACAATATGCAATTGTAACTTTGCATCTTTTCTGGTGAAATGTTTGTCTGTATGTATAACTGTTATGTCTAATATTTTTATTGCTTAACTCTCTAAAGCTCTTTCAAAGATTGTGGTGCCATATAAATAATAATAGTAGTAATAATAAACTACTCACAACCTAAAGCTAGGAAAAGACCAATACATAATCTGCACAGGCAAAGATATGTACTTCAGTTTTTGTCAGTGCTTCTGTATCCTTTGAGGCCTGGATCTTGCAAATGCAGTAAATATAGATTAGCTGTTGTAGCTACTGTATCTTCACATTGTTATTTAACTAAGCAATATGGCTGAAAGAACTAAAAGAATCAACGGAAAAGCAGTGAGGAAGGTGGGATATCTCTGGGCAAAGTGACCTCAGTCTCTTTATTACTGGTAGCTCACTCCCTGCTTTCAAGTATTTGTCAGGCAGCTGTGATTGCTTTGATCACTGGTAGCAAGATTACTGCAATTTTGAGAGAGCCAATGTTCACCTTTAAAGCTTTGAAAAAGCTTTTAACCCTGTGATCATTTTTTACCCCAAATAACAATTTGTTTCTCTGAAAAATATTAGCGGGTTGTCTGTGCTGACACCAAATTATATATGAAAGTTGAAAAGTGTAGGACAAAATGGAAGATAAGGCAGTTTAACTGCTAAAGT
>CM044438.1:83336876-83358433 GCA_024363595.1 Xenopus borealis | reverse complement strand
CGCAAGTTCGCGAATATGTTCGCGAACTTTTTTTCCGACGTTCGCGCCATCCCTAGCCCTGAAACATAGCACTCTGCAAATAAAATTTGCAAGGTTTAAGTCTGCAGTTATGCCTTGTGTGCCAGTGAAATTTATTGTGGACTACATGGTTGTGCCCAGATATACAGAGATTCTGGCTACAAATCATGGCATTCCCACAAATTCTTAATCCAACTACCTTCCTGCTAGGACTGGTGGACTCCATGTACTGAAAGGAGCCTCCAGAATTATGAGAGCAGTCCCATCTCATGCAAATAAAACAGTATCTTTACATTACTTCAGTCCCTCTCCACAAAGATAAACTGGCTAGATGTACACAAACTATTTTTTGTCCACAAAAGTTTTTAAATCATGGGGCCCCTGTCCTGGCAACATCTACTAACTGACAAATTTCCTCAACTGTTCCCTCACATATATCCTTCTGAATCTTTTTTTCTTTCTTCTCTTTTTTTCTCCACACTCTTGCTTCTTGAAATCTAAAATTAAAATAAAAGGTATAAAAATCATGGCAGAGACTTCCACAGAAAAGCAAAAAAGAATGGAATTACGAGAAGAAAGGCAAAAAACAGAAGCAGAGAGTAGGGGCAGTGGATGTGTTTATTTTGATATCAGAACTGGGATGAGAAGAATTGGACTTTGAATTTCAGTAGTAAATATGACACATGGAGCTGTTTTGGGAGCTTTATGCTCTTTATGCTCCTCAAATGTAGCACTAAAGCGTTAAAGGGATAGTGACACATCTCAAGTTATAGCATAATTGAATTCTTTCTGCCCTTTAGACCATTTTTCTTAATTTGACCTCTTTCTATGTAAATTGGACATAGTTCACTTCTCCTTTAAGAGAGTGCTGGACTCCGAAACATTTTTATCGTCCTTTGGGGCTTGTCAGTCAGAGCTTGCAGGGCTGGAAGTTAAATGCTTGACTGACAGGAAAGTTAAATGGTGTTGTGGGCTTATACTACAGTACATAGCCAAACAGGGTCATCCTCTTTATCACAGTGCTGCTGCTTCCTTTCATGTTTTGAAATTCAGCTCTTAAAGTACCAGAAGTGGCATTTTTGCTGCCCCTGGTACCTAGCGGGGCGCTGCCACCTGAGGCGAGATTCTCAACTCGACTCATTCGCGGATTGCCCCTGATTATGTGTGGCCCTTGACTGCACAATCAAAATGATCTGTGCAAGGACTGCTTGCAAGGAAAGGGACATGTGTATATAATCTAAAGTAGTAACAGGGAATATGTTAAAAGCACCCTCTGAAAAACAAACCAAACCTGAGCAGTGCAGAAGAGGAGATTTTCAGAATGAGGAGACTTTTTTATTTTTTGCAGGAGTGGGTGTGAGATAAGAGAGGCTGAAAGCAGTAGTACTCGCCCCCTACAGGAAGTGGTATCCTTTCCTATATGAGGAGGTGGAGAGTTGTTTTAAAACAATATATTTTACTTGTTTGTGTGTATACAACAGTAATTTTGTGGTCAACAGTTATTATTGCCATCAAAATAGAGATCTAAGAACAAAACCAGAGGTGTCAATTTCACTTTAAACATTTTTTTGCACTTGCCTGGCAAATGCTCATACCAGCATTTGTTAGTAGATACTTGCCTAAAACCACATATGAATAGGATATTAATTGTGATTTATTTATGTTTTACTTTTTTTTCAGGAATTTATACTTTTGGATTATTTGCTACAGATATATTTGTAAATGCTGGACAAGTTGTTACAGGGAATCTGGCCCCACATTTCCTTACTGTTTGTAAACCCAACTATACAGCACTTGGTTGTCAACAGTTTACACAATTTATTACTGATGCCAATGCTTGCACTGGAAACCCAGATCTTGTTATCAAAGCCAGAAGAACGTTTCCATCCAAAGATGCAGCTCTTAGTGTTTATACAGCTTTGTACCTGGCAGTAAGTACATCTTGCATTGAAATTAGTAAATGTTATTCTGTATGAACAAAATATACATTTAATGATATGCTAAATCATGGGGGTTCTCATCAAACTGTATCTGGCTTTGTATTTTTGACTTTTCAATGTATAGCATCAAGGCAGCTTCTATTTATTTAAGCTGTGCATTAGAAAAGGTAAGCCACTAAGGGGGTCATTTATCAATAATTGAATTGCGATTTTTTTCCAATTTTTCTAAAAAAAAACAAAACACCTGGCTTTTCTATATTTCTATATCTTTTTCGCTAGGAATTGTATGAAAAACTACCACTTTCAGTCCTTCTTGTGATATTTTTATAAATGACATGTCATTAGTGGTTTTAAATTTTTGAGTTTAGTCATGGTTTCAAAAAGCTCTAAAACTGCCTAAATTCAACCTTTAATTAATAGGCCTCCCTAAAACCATGAATGTCATGGAATTTAATAAAATATATTTATATAAAAAAAAAATTTAAATAAAAAAAAAAAAAAGCCCTGAAGCTAAAAATACGAATATCTCAGAAACCTCTAAAATGTAATTTTTTTTGGACAATTCCTAGCAAAAACAAAATCTGAAAATCTCTAAAAGTCAGAATTGAATATAAATTGGTCCAATTAGATTTCATTGACTTCTATAGGACCACAACAACTTTTAATTGGCAAAGTTTCAGAGGGTGTAGTTGTCTTTACACTTACTACATATCACATGTAAAGAATTTTTGAGAAATTGGAGGGTTGGAAAAATCGCAATTCAATTGATAGTAATTCGGCCACTTTATTTTTTAGCTTTAGCTTTTTTTAGTATTTTTTTTTTTAAATAGTACATTAAGTTGAAATAATTGAAAGATGTTCCACAATTAAACAATGGCGGGAAAATCCATCAATTGGTAGCAGATTATTTGATAATCCTCCAGAAGCAGATGGTATTAAGAAGAATTATTCATGCCATAGACTGTAGATAGACAGCTTGGTCCAATTCAGTTAAGTGCCAGATGCTGGTTTTGTTTTAACGTGTATAATGATTTTAACTTTAACAATATGCAAATTGTTTTTTTATTAACGATCAAGCTACCAGTGTGATAAAACTCATAGTTTATGCTTTTCATAATTTAAATATTATTCCAGAATGCATGAAGGCTAATTGTTAGGGGTCTTTTATTGTTCTGTGAGGTCTGTGTATTACTGTTCCTTTAGTGGAGGAGGCATTTGTGCTCAAATGCTTTAATCTGTGTCCAGTGTTTACAAATACATTTTGCAATATTTGTATTTTTTATCATGTTGGCCTTGCCACTAGTGGTTTCTATGGTCAGCCGTAACCTATATAATCCCTGCACATTCTAAAAATTCTATTAAGACACCCATCACACAATGGAAAGAGAACTCTAGCTAGGCATTGGAATACACTGGGGCTGATTTACTAAGGGTCGAAGTAAATATTGGAATGCAAAAAATTCGATATTCAAAGTAAATTTTTAAAAAACTTTGACCATCGAATAGGTTACTTTGAATGGTCGAATAGTAAAATCAAAATTCGAAATACTGTCTCTTTAAAAATCCTTCGATGTTTTTTACTTCGCCAAATAAAAGCTGCCGAAGTGCTATGTTAGCCTATTGTTCGATCAAATTATTTTTCTTCGATCGCAGGAATGCCAAATTCGGTGAAAAATCCTTCGACTTCGATATTCGAAGTCAAACGATTTTAATTCGATGTTCAACTTTAGAAGAATTTTCTACTTCGAAATTCGACCTTTAGTAAATCAGCCCCTTTGAGTAGAACAGGTATGGGTAAGAGAAAATATTGATTACTTGGGGAAAGTAATGCTGTTCTATAGCTGCAGTGCTCCAAAGCCTATAGATTTATTGGTATTATCACTAGTATCCATGTATACAGATTTCTTATCAGTTCTTATTTCTTATCAATCCCCTTTTCAGTAAAGCTTAGAACAGAAGGTCCCTATCACATTCACACACACTAGGGCTAGTTTCAGCAGGAGCCAACTAACCTGCCTGAATGTTTTTGTAGTGTGGGAGTTCGCTGTGCCAGAAGGAAATCTGCATAGACAATGATATAACATACATTCTTCTGAATGTTACATGATTCAAGGTCAATGTTGTAACTTTATAGGGGAGTCTTTTTTGTATAGATTATGTATTATTTCATTTTACTCACTGTTGTTTAAATGTGATTAAATGTATTTTGATAAAAGTAAATCATCAAGTAAGCATTTGTATACATTTGTTTCATAATTGTTTTCACCTAAGTGTGGCGCCATGACTGGTATTTTAAAATACGGCCATGCTTCGTAAGTATGTACTGCAATATGTATTAAGTAAGTGCCTGGGGATACTTTTTCTTGAATTACTGACCATCTCAAAGGATCAACTATCCTAAATAGAATATAAATAATCAATACTTCAAAAGACATGCTTTTTTTCACCTTTCTCCTTAATGACCTTGCCTGAATGCTCTAATCCAAAGCTATGTAAGAAAATTATTCCTTTAACAACATGTAAATACAGGGACAATAAAAACAAGAGACTGAACAAGAGACTATTAGAAGTGGTATGGAATGACTACCCTGCAGCAAAGAATTTGTGAAGATGTGCAACAAATAACAAGATGTTTTTATGGGGCAAGGAGTGTGAATGTGATGCTTTCTGAAAGAGTCAGACTGAATGAACCCCCGGGGACATCGGAAGTGACATCTTAGGGGATTTTTCTATCAAAAAGAGATACAAGTTAAAATCAGCCACTATGATTGATTGTCAACCTTTAAACCAGCTGCTTCTCTTTAACCCTTAATAATCATAGAAAAGCCCACCTTGGCACAACTGTAAACATATGACAAACTATACAAATAGTCACCTTTTCAGAAAAATAAGGTTATATGTTTGTTTGAATAAGTTTGTATTATAGTTGGTATCGTTTTTAACAATGCAACAACATTATTTTCTGTATGCAACAGAATGTCACATGGAACAGTCATTTTTATTTATGTATGTAACCTCTACTTTGGCTCAACAACTGTCTTCCCATACTAATTCCAGTAGTACATGGGTTACATTGGACTCTCTCATCCAGAGTAGGCCTTCACAAAGTGGGAGAGGAAAGTGAGGGTGTTGAACAACTACATCACTAGTGCTGCTATACAGGAAAATAAAGACAGAGGATGCCAGAGGTTCTAGCATTCAACAAAAGACAACAGAAAGTGTTTATTGACCATCTGCATGGCTTACTCAAAGCACAGTTTCTTAGAAGCAAGTAATGCCTCATTCAGGGTGGCCCTGTACCCCGACTTTAACTGGATCCATGCCCAGGCGCAAAGCAGACATGCACCCTGTTCCTAAGGTAGAAGGCAAATAGGAAGTGCCATTCCTTTCCCAGCACTATATCAAAGTGAGGCAGGAAGTGGTCACCCTACCTGCTAGCAAATAGCATTCGTATGCAAATGAACTTACTTATGTACATTCCCTTCTGCTCAGGAACTAAGAGAACTGAACCTGTAGGAATTTAAAGGACTATTAATCCCATGGGTCCCTACATCTTATGACAATTTACAAGCTTTAAATATATATTCACTACTTCCTTCATATTTTTAATCCAATGTTTGAAGATTTAAAATACTCATTTACCAAAATTATTTTTATGAGGACTTGACAAATAATCTGGTTATTGGACTTTAATTTCAGTAAAATATTCCATTTATGTCAATTCAATTATTTTCAAAAAATGTCAGTAGAAATCATTGTTGTTATCAAAAAATGTAAATTGTAAAATATCCAAGATATGCGAACATGAAATGTCTTCTTTAACTAAGCTTAGTTTCCAATGTTCAGTTGCTTTGAGAACATATCTGCATTTTGAGTTCTATGATTGTGCAGAGGTTGAGATAAAGTGCCATATGTATTGAAAGGAATTAGATACACTAAGGAGCATATTTATAAATAATCGAGTTGACGTTCTTTCTTAATTCGAGAAAAAAATTGTGTAAAATTCAATTTGAGAAAAAAACCTGTATGCTAATGGTTTTATTAAATAATCCAGAATAGGTGGAATTTATAAAAGAAAAAACGGAAAAAGTCCCCAGAAAAGCTGGCAAGTTTCTATAAAAATCAGTGGAAATTGTCATAACCAACTTTATTCATTTCATATTATTCCTGTATACTAATGGGTTTATTACATAATCCAAAATAGTTGGAACTTATTAAAGACAAAAAGCTGGGAAGTTTCTTGTTTGTTTTCTGTGACAAAATATGAAAGCGACTATTTGGTTTGAGTTTTTTGAAATTTCCCTCCTTTAGATTAAACATTGCAAATATCGTTTTCTGCTGACATATGCATCATGGAAAATACTTTTTAATTCAACTTTTAGTCCAGTGGTAATATTGCATTTCTCTATTAATGTTGTTATGATTTGATGCTATCCAGTGCATTTCATAAACCTATAAGAACACATGGAGCTAATGTCATATTTTGCAGACCAAAATAATGGTATTGATACTGGGATCATTGTTATTTGGAAGGAAAATGGTTTTGCTATGATTTCTTTATTGGTACCTTGGGAGTTAAAGTGCTTCAAGCTAATGCAGTATACTACTGTGTCTTGCTGTCATATCAGCCATTATTTTCATCGCCATATGGCCATTAATCAGTTTTCCCAATAAATCATCAATGCATGTTCCTCAATATACATTTGAAATAACAAGTATGCCGGCACATGTTGTCAGTGGCTAATTACTTTTAGATTCCAGATTGGCAAAAGGACCCTTTTTATTACATAGTCCCATTACCGTCATAGAGCTTTGATCACCACGTATTTCACCTTCTATGCGGAATTACTAGAAACATGGGTTGTATATAATATATAAGTTCATAAATGCAGCTCTAGGACTAGTATACACCAATAATCATCCCATTTCAAAGACATGCAATTCACAAATCACGATGCGGGTTCAAAATCTATAGGTATATAGGGGACTGATAAATGTATTCCCCATTTATGTTGGAATCCCCTAAAGATAGGCCATTTAAGATCCCCTTAGTTATATAGGCTCTAACACATGCCCTAAGGATCCATTTGCCAGTCCCCTTACCCGAGCAGGCAGGAAGGGTTTGCATTTTGAACCCAAACAAGTCCAGGCCCAGCAAGTGATGGGCCAGTTCACTTTCACTCTAGGGGGCAGATTTACTAAAGGGTGAAGTGAATAAGGCTGGCGATGATTCGCCAGCGTTACAGCCTGCACGGACTTTGCTGATTTACTAACGGAGGAGATTAGCAGTGATTCACACTCAAATGAGTGTGAATGGATCTTACTGCTCAAATTCACCAACTCAGACCAGGCAAAGTGCAATGAAGTGCAGAGAACTTCCTCAATCTTCAGTTACTTACTTGATATTTTGTTGAGTTGAAAAACTTCTAAGTGCAAAAAACACTGGTGTCTTTTCCTTCGAAAGTCTTAAAAATATTTTTTTGTGCAACCAGTTTCCCCCATACATTTTATTACATACGGGTACATTATTTGTTAACACTGGTTAACAGTGGGCTTATGTGTAGGACATTAAAACAACTCTTTTAACTTTAATAAGGTTCCCTTGGCATGACTAGTTATCATTGTAAATGTAATGTATTAGATGCACCATGTAGCATAAAGAGGTGCATTCAGCTTTAAATTTCCTGCTGTGTGCAAATTAGCCTTAGTGCAAGAACTCTAATGAAGTTGTGCTAGGCACAGTTGAATGCTAGTGCATCTTTACTTTGATTTGCTGGCACTGCCGAAGTAACGCAAGTGAAAATTCACCAGCGTTCTTAACAGGGACAACTTTGCAAAGTGTTGCAATGGCTGCAAAGCCATCTGGTGAATTATCACCCTTTAGTAAATTTGGCCCTAGGAGTGATGTATAGTTTTGCTATTTTAACCCAGCATCTGAGGCTCCACTGAAGAGTGAGATTATGGTACTAGGTACTAACTGCCCAGAAGTAGGAACTAAGTGTTAAGAGTGTGCTCCACTTAGGGTATAGGCTGAAAGCTGGATGTACATTCATAGACACTCTGTATGCTATCATCCCTGCAAGGACCTACTGTATACTGGAAATTGGTACTTGTGAGTATATGCATATCCACTGTTGTTCTATGTCCCTGCTTCTCTCCAAGTGAACTATGTGGATGATATTCTTGATAAATAAGTTCTATTGAATTTGATTCTATTCAATTTGAGTTGTCTGAGCGAATTTGCGATGTCTGTGAAGCTGTCGCTGGTGAATTTTCACCCTTTAGTAATTTTTCATTCATCAAAAAAAGCCATATAGTCATTGATTGTTTGTAATTCTTCAGTAAGAAAATTCTCAGTAGCGATTATAAACTAAAATTCTTAGAGAATAAGCAATTCTAGAATAATTGAGTATAATCAGATTGAAGCCCTCTTGGATTTAACATGCAGCAGTTCATACCATTGGCTCTCAGTATTTTTTGCTGTTTGACAAAGAACACTCCATTCACTGCATTTTTTTCCATAATGTGGGTGGCTGCTATAGCAACGGCAGCCTCCTCTTGCTGGAAAAAAAGAAAGAAAAACCTTTTTTAAACATTTTACTTATTGAATTGTGTCTTCCTGCATATTATCAAAATCATTACATGTAAAATGTAAAAGATCAGATGTTCCAGATTCCAAAGAATATATTAGAATGTGTGTTCTGAATTTTGACAAAATGAGTTTAGAAGTCAAATACAAACAGAAGACTTGCTAAGACATGTCCTTTTAAGAAACATGAGAGAAATACAGAGGGGATACAGAGCAATAATGAAATGCGTTACTGAAATAACAACAAAAGGGAATGCCATTATACCCCCCTTATTCTCTCTTTCTTCCTTTCTTGAACACCTTCCCCAAATCTTTATAAAAGTGTAGGAACCCCTAGGGTTAACACCCTATTGTCTGGCAATCCTCTATTTAATATTTCCCTCCATTCAAAGTCCTGGGGCCTGAGTTAGTAATTTCCATTGGCCCAGGAAGTTTATGACTATCACTTTCTGTGTAATCTTAATACAGTAACAGGAAACCCAGATCTCTTCCTCTTTGGCTTCTACCTTCTTACAATGGTGGATGTCTGCCCAGGAGTATGTCAAAATAAGACCCCAGTAAAGAGTTCTGCCCTAAAAGGACAACCCTTTGTTTACTTGTGTACTTTCTTGGCCAAGATAGGGTTGCAAAGTATTTGAGCAGATATTGCCAATCTATTAAAGCTCCCATACTGGTAACTGGTTTTTATTTTTTGGTATACATCTGTGGGAATTGTGGTAGCTCCATCCAGGAATTGGGCGGGCTTAGTCTTCTTTGAGTTGACTCAAAAATGATTGTGAATGGTGTCAGGAGCTGAAGGTAGGGAAAGTGGGAGTATAGACCATGTGCTATTGAGGTCAGATCAGTGAAGTGGAGGGAAAGGCACCCTGTAACTTAGAACTAGTTAATGAAAGCTTACATTCTATATGGGTAATTTATTCAGTGCAGTACAGTGTCTGAAATGCAAAAATAGGGGCAATCCATAACATTATTTGCACCCTGCACCTTGAAAAATTGCTAGAGGTTCAGGCGCTGTTCCATCTAAGCTATGAGATCATACACATGCAGTTTTGAGAATTTTGTGGAAAAATCTTTCATTTTGTACTTTTTTGACCTTAGCTCACTAGATTTAAAAAGGAACACACACAGCCAAGAAGAAATTAGAGGGAACATTGAGTGGTCCGTCTGATTTCTTCTTCTTCTGGTGACTGTACCCATGTTGTCTGATGAATCTCTGTGACTATAGGGCAAAGGTGCAGACTTATCAAAGTGTGAAATTAAAGCTCACCACAAAAAGAACTCACCCACTCATATCTCAGCACTTGTCTCTATGTTAAAAGAGTATGTAATGCTACTGGAAAACTCATATCTCAACACTTGTCTCTTTTCAGCAAAAGTATATTTTACTTTGCTTATAAATATGTGTCCACATAGTACAAAAACACAGATTGCTTATAATCAGATATTGCTAGGGTTCATTGCTAACAAATCAATAAACCTCCTAAATCCATTTTCCTCTCTTTATGTGATTGACAACTACTCATACATAATATGTGTATGCATATTATGTATCTGGCACTCATAAAATGCAACCAGGAAGAATGCAACAAAGGCTACAATAGAGGCATGGATCAGTAATAAATGAACCACTCCCCAAGATTTGATCATGTATTAGTATCCTTTTGTCTACCAATACATGCCACAGATGACAGGTAGACCATTTCTAAAACAGAAGTTCATTATATGGGTATGGGATCCATTATCTGGAAACCCGTTATCCTTTGAATTACAGAAATGCCATCTTCGATACACTCCATTTTATCCAAATAATAAAAAAAATTTAAAATCATTTTTTCTCTCTATAATAATAATAATAATAATAATAATAATAAAACAATACCTTGTATTGATCCTAACCAATATATAATTAATCCTTATTGAAAGCAAAACCAGCCTATTGGGTTTATGTATTTATGTTTAAATGATTTTCTAGTAGACTTGAGTTGTAAAGATCCAAATTACAGAAAGATCACTTTTCCAGAAAATCCCTGGCCCCAAGCATTCTGGATAACAGGCCCTATACCTTTACTAAATAATCTAATGTTATCATCAAAAATTATATGGACCTCAAAAAATTCTAGTTAGATCCTTTGTAGACCTATATATCAAAAGCATTATCCTATGGAGAGTTTGGGAATGTTGGCATATGTGTTTAATGTCCTGCTTTAATTAGCTGTTTTGTAAAAAAGGTAGTTTGAATGGAATGTCATTAATTAATGCAGAAATGTTGGTATGGTAATTTATAACCTCCAATTAAAGTGTCATATTTATTGGTCTGTTTTATAAACACAAACAACTCACTGATACCTCTTAGAACATTGTCTTTATACTTCTACATATAACTTATCGTTGTGCTCTACCTGAATTGTCTTTTGTTCTGTTTTTACTTTCAGATGTATATTACCAGCACAATCAAAGCCAAAGGAACACGACTTGCCAAACCTGTCCTTTGTTTGGGTTTTATGTGTTTGGCGTTTCTTACTGGAATAAACAGGGTGGCAGAATATCGCAATCATTGGTCTGATGTCATAGCAGGTTTTCTTATTGGAATATCAATAGCTGTTTTTCTGGTATGTTCAACATTTTTCCCTTTTTTATGTTAAAATTTAATTATAAACTATAATGACTTTTTGGTGACTTCAGTTGAGACCACTGAAGCCATCTTTATATAATGTTCAACAGTTTGTTTTGCAAATGTATCTATAATTTTTGTTGTGTAAGTTCTGAAATATAATACTATTCCTGTAATACCCTGTATATACAAACAAATCATCATCATTTATTTATATAGCGCCGACAAGATATGCAGTTCTTTTACCTTGGTTATAACAAACAGGGAATACATATTGAATAACAAACAAGGGTTTACAGAGTACAATAGGATTAGAGGGCCCTACAAATTAGAGTTTACAAACTAACGTTTAGGGTACCTTTGAGACATTAGTATTTTAGAAACATTTTGTGATTTATGATTGATTAGTTAAGGTACATTGTATAAGCTTCTTTAAACAGGTGGGTCTTTAAGGAGCGTTTGAAAGTTTGGAAAGATGGAGAAAGTCTAACAGCTCAAGGCAGAGATTTCCAGAGAAAAGCAGAAGCCAGAGAGAAGTCTTGTAGACAAGAATGGGCAGAAGTGATCAGAGGAGAGGCAAGGAGAAGGTAAGAAGCAAAGCAAAGGTTGCATGTAGGAGTGTATTTGGAGATTAGAGATGAAATTTAGGGAGGGGTTTCACTGTTAAGGGCCTTAAATGTAAGTGTGAGTAGTTTGAATTTGATTCTAGAGGAGATTGGGAGCCAGTGAAGAGACATGCATATGGGAGCAGCTGATGTTGAGCAGTTAGATAGGTGAATGAATCTAGCAGCAGCATTTAGAACAGACTGGAGTTGTGAAAGGCGACTTGTAGGAATACCTGTGAGGAGTAGGTTACAGTAATCAAGGCTGGAAATGATAAGAGATTGAAGAAGTGTTTTGGTTGATTCTGAACTGAGATATGGTCGTATTCTGGCAAAGTTGCACAGTTGAATATGACAAGATTTTGCAATGTTTGGATGTGTGGTGAAAAAGACAGATGTGAGTCTAGGATAGCTCCCAGGCTGCATGCCTGTGTGGTGGAATGAAAGGTAGTGTTGTTTACTGTGAGTGATATCTGAGGGACAGGGGAAAATCTTGTTTTTGAAAGGTTCAGTTTCAGGGGGCGCTGTGACATCCAGAAGGAGACAGCAGAGAGAGACAGACTGTAACTTTGGAGAGGACAGGAGGAGAGAGATCAGGAGTAGACAAGTAGAGTTGGGTATCATCAGCATAGAGGTGATACTGAAGACCAAACGACTGAATGAGTTTTCCTGTCAAGGTAGTATAGAGTGAGAACAGCAAGAGGCCTAGAGAGAGGGAACGTAGTAGAGAAGGCAACTTTGAAGGAGCTGTCAGATAGATAAGATGTAAACCATCAGAGTTTACCAAAGAATGTCTAGGAGGAGTGGGTGGTCAACTGTGTCAAACACTGTAGAGAGATCTAGAAGGATTAGTATGGAATAGTGACCATAAGACTTAGCCAGTAGAAGATCATTGGTTACTTTGGTGAGTACAGTTTCAGTTGAGTGAGATGGGCAGAAGCCAGATTGCAGGGGGTCAAGAATGGTCAAGAGTTGTGAGTGAGATGCTGGATCAGGCGTTTGTAAACAAGCCTTTCCAGTAATTCTGATGCAAATAGAAGAACGGAAACTGGACGATAATTAGCAGGAGAGATGGGATCAAGGGAAGATTTTTTGATGATAGGAGTAATTAGTGCTTGTTTGTATTAGGGTGGAAAAGTACCAGTAGAAAGTGAGAGGTTAAATAGGTGGGTAAGTGCAGGAGAGAGTGTATCAGAGATTGGATAAAGGAGGTGAGAGGATATGGGGTCACGGAGCAGGTTGTGGGTTTTGAGCAGGCTAGAAGTTTGCTAACTTCATCTAGTGTTGCAGGGGTGAAGGAGTGCAAAGTGGATGAGAGTGGACTGCAAGTAAGTCTGAGATTGTTGTCAGATGGTATGCTCAGTTTAATGAGATTAATCTTTTCATTAAAGAAATGAGCAAGATCTTGGGCGGTTATATTAATGAGTGGGGCATAGGAGTGAGTTAAATGTGGCAAACAATCACTGCGGTTTAGAGTGTAGATTAAAGAAGAGAAGTACTGTTCTTTAGCTATTGATAAAGCTCAATTGTAGCAGGAGAGCATGAACTTTGACTTTCTCCACCATAATTCAGCTGATCTGCTACATCTTCTGAGGTACCAAGTTGCTCTAGTATGCCAGGGTTGGGGTTTAGCTGGTTGGCTGTGATGGGTGGTAGAAGGAGCAGGGGAGTCTAGAGCTGTTGAAAGAGCATTGTTGTCAAGAGAAGCTGCCCTATTTGGACAGGAAAGATTGTTAATATGAGAGATGGATTGTGCTTATACTGTTGATAATTGTTGTGGATCAAATGGTTGTGATAGTGCAGTTGGAAGTGTTATCTAATAGGACAGTATGTGATGGTCAGATAGGTGGTAAGAAGAATTAGTACTGTTGGATGGCTGGCACGAGTGTCAGAATATAAGATCAAGAGCATGACCCTTGATGTGGGTAGGTGAGTCGTCCACAGAGAGAGACCAAATGAAGTTCTTAGAGAGGAGTTTAGAGGTGGCAGGAGAAGCAGAATTGTCAATCAAAATGTTGAAGTCACCTAAAAAAAAGCAGGTGTCTCGCTGGAAAGAAAGTATGGAGGTAAAGCAGCAAGTGATCCAAGAAAGCAGAGTAGCGACAAAGGGTTGATATATGACAGCAACAGTTGAATGCTATGGACAGTAATAAGGAAAGTGAGACACGGTGTGACCTAGATTTAAAAGTGCAAGTACTGTATTATTTGACTTGTTGAGAGGGGATTTAACAAAACAAGACAGTGTGCTTAGCTTGAAAGAGGATGACGGGAGTAGTGAAGAGGAGATTACAATTTCAGGATAGTTTGATGGATGTTGGAGTGCAGAGCATATATGCAGAAGTATAGAGGAGAGAGACAGAAAAAGAATGCAATCAAATTAAACATAGTTAAATGGTGTAGTCAGGCTTATCTTATAGAAGTATTGATGAGCAGTGATGTCTCGATGAAATGTCAAATGTTTGCTGGGAGTTTCCAATCCAACGCTTATTTAACTGCTGTCCAACTCTATACATTGTACTTAAAATTTCTGTACTTTAACTTGCTGGACTTTAAGTTGTTACATCTGCATAGCTGTTACATAGCTCTCCTGCCATGCTCACCCGTGCCATGCTTCCCCTTAAGTGAATGTCCTGATATACAACAGAGGGGGGGTCACATGGTTGAGGGCGGGCAGTTGATTAATTAAGACAAGTTTAAAGACACAAGAATCTCCTAGTCTGGTTATCTAACTGAGCATCATTAATTAAACAATTAATAGGATTGCAAAACTGTTTTGACAGATTTGAATATTCTCTGCAACATGATAATATTTATGGCCTTAATGCATGGTGCACTGTATTGCAGATGAGTTCTTGGAAACCCCCATATATGTTTATATGTAAAATATAAATAATAGGGATGCACCAAATCCAGGATTCTGTTCAGGATTTGGCCAGGATTCAGATTCAGCCAAATCTTTGTGCCTGGTCGAACCGAAACCTAATTTGCATATGCAAATTAGGGGTGGTAAGGGAAATCACAAAACAAGGAAGGAAAACATGTTTTTACACTTTTTACCTTCCTGTCACTAATGTGCATATGGGAATACATTTGATCATCACTAAGTACAATCAAACATCAGTAAACCAACACTTGATAACAGGAGGTGGGTGGAAGGGAAAGTGCTTTCCCTAGGCGTGTCCATGACCAAGTGATCTAGTGGTTTATGGTGAGTGGGAATTGCTGATTGCCTAACCCATGGGAAATACATTGAGTTACAACTGGTTAAGTAAACCCCCCAGGTTGGTCCCAGCAGCCATGGCCAACCCCCATCCACTAGGGGATGAGTATTGGATGAGCTTTATATGTGCAAAGGCTACTTAAGTAGTTTGTAAAAGTAAATCAGTTTATTCCTGTTTCTTGACAGGTGTACAGATGCAGTTACTTTGGATTGTGTGTTAAATGTGTCGTGATTTAACTCATCTATCCCATTTATCCCACTTAGCACAGAATATTGTGTCACAGCATCCCATCAAATTAAAGAGTTCACCATTGAAAACAATGGTGCTTTGGTATGCTAATGAAAAGGTTAAATGCATTAAATGAGTTAAGATAACTTTGGATAACACAGTTTCTTCAATTAGCCCTGAGTCACGACGCATTTAACTTACAAATCCAAGTGACTGCATCTGTATATCCTTTTGAAAATATAGCATTGCAACTCTACTTAAACTCATTAAAAGTTTTTGTGACATGAATAAAATTGGTGGGACAACATAGAAGAGCATGCACCTCACTACAGAACCTATGATGGTTTGGGAGACTAATAATGCCTCAAACTTATATATTTAGCAAATATGATTGAAAGCAATTTAACTTGAGACATATCCCATATGTTTTAAAGATATAAGGTTAAAGAACCAGGGCCTTAAAAGAAATGGTTGGTTTATTTTTATTATTTAGAAGAGTAAAGTTTCTTTCTATTAACCAGATTTATCCAAATCCTGCAGACTTAATGTACAATGCACACAGCTCTGCAAAATACATTATTTTATATTTAAGAAGTATTAGAGTGTTGCTTACTCTGAAATTCATATGTACATATAATATTCCATCCTTTTTTAGAATGCATCAGGACTTAATATATACAACAAAGGGCTAATCAATAATCAGCAACCATGTATATTTCACAAATAGCTGATATTGAAAGGATGCAATACCTTACAAATTTGTACCATCACCGCCACCATCTTGCATCTCTAAATAGGAAAAGGCACATATATAAATGAATTGCCAATTATCCAGACAATTGTTTTTTTTTATTTTTTTTAATAAATATTTTTAAAGGGGAATATGTGCAAACCTAAGATATGCATTGTGCTATCTTTATCATTTATCAAAAATACATTGTGAAGGAATACAGTATGTTAAATTAGGTGCAGCACTATATTAGTATTTTTTCACATTATTTCCAATATGGATAGGAGGGGCAAAGGGGGAAGCTCTAAAAGCTTTAACCTCATTAATATAACAATTAGAACCGATATCTAGACACAAATTTTCTCCAGAATTCTCTTTTTCTGTAGCACTTTGTTCCTCCTGCACCAGCCAGTCTGAAACCATCAATATAAGGTAAAGCCACACTTTATAAAATTCACAAACAAAAAAAAAACCATGACAATAGCCAATATATAGACAGTTTTGAAAGATCTATATGATGGTGCTAATTAGTCACATCTCAGGGGAAAATATATACAATTTGTTGTTGAACTGTTGACACTATTATAATACTATAATAGTAATAGTAATAGAAAAAAGAAATGAGATATTTCATAATTGCATTTATTGTTTTGTCTCTACATTTAAACTGGATGCTTTATTATAGCATTTTATGCAACTTTAGAGGCAAACCATAAAGGGGAACAAACATGAAAATTAATCTCACTGAAATAAGAATATGAATTAAAGGAGTTACTGTTCTCACCCATCAACCTGTTCACAATCATTACCTGTCTCCTTTTTTTCTCTTTATGCAGTAGATCGTGTCAATTTTTGATTGATAGTTCTAATACATCCTTTGGGGGAGCTGCACCCTTTGCCTAGAAGATGTATTAGAGCTCAGTCTTTCAAAATAAATCCAGTTTTTCTGCATGCAGGGTGTTTGCCAGAGTTTATTTTGTTAGTTTTAGCGATGAGCATAATTTGTCTCCAAGTTTCACCGTTAAAATTGTGCCAATAGACTGAGTGCAAAAATTTGTAGTGCTTCCAAAATTTGTCAGATTTTCCTATCACTGCATGAGTTACTTAACTCAATATAACTGAAGGAGTTGCAGTTAGATTTGGATTTTGTACTATTGAGTGCTGCTGTTCTGTTGATGGGCAGCTGGGGGTGGAAGGCATTATTATATTAACTCAATATAACTGAAGGAGTTGCAGTTGGATTTGGATTTTGTACTATTGAGTACTGCTGTTCTGTTGATGGGCAGCTGGGGGTGGAAGGCAGGGGGGTGATATCACTCCAACTTGCAGTGCAGCAGTAAAGAGTGACTGAAGTTTATCAGAGCACAAGTCACATGACTGGGGGCCCTATGTCATATTTCAAAATTAAATATTAAAAAATCAGTTTGCTATTTTGAAAAATGGATTTCTGTGCAGAAGTCTGCTGTAGAAGCACTATTAACTGATGCTTTTTGAAAAAAAACATGTTTTTCCATGACAGTATCCTTTAAATAATGACAAGTTGCCAAGAGTTAGATACTGAAGAGTAATTTGATTATTTTTTAAACAGTACAGAATTTTTAATCAATTATATTTAGAAAGCCTTATTTTAGTGGGACGAAGCTTATTTTACATTTCCAGTTTTGCGATAGATCTCCTTTAAGGCCTAAATCATGTAAGTGAAATGTAGAAGCACTGTTCCAAGTAAGTAAGCTAAGTTCACCAATGCTTAAAGGGTTAATATTTTGTTTTTTTAGGTAGTTTGTGTGGTAAATAATTTTAAGGGACGGCGAACAGAACACGAACACTGGACGACTGATAACTTGGTCCAGATGCCAATGATCAGCATCCCTCGGGTAGAGAGTCCTTTGGAGAAGGTATGCAATTTATGATGCAATATCAATTTTTCAGTTCTTCATTTCTGCAAAGGAAAGATGTTTCTGTATTTTTCATAAATTAAGACTTACTGGTCAAATTTGCAACAAAATGCTTAATGTGTACTGTGTTTTTCTTACCGTGTTCATACATATAACTTATTGTGGGGGTTTTTGTACTCTTTAATGAAGAAAACTACAAATAGTTGTTTTGTTGCATTCTTGAGGGTTGTTCATTAGTGATGACCAAAATATTTCAGGAGACAAAGATTTGCTGTGAGATTCCTTGTTTCACAATAGATTTTGCAGCTCAAAAACAGCATGCAAAAAATGCATTAACTTCATTGCATTTGCGTGAAAAAAATGCATCAAAATGTATGTTGTGCAGAAAACGCCCATTGACTTAAATGCATTTTGCTAATTTTTGGAATCACTATTCTTTGTAATTATGTTATCCTTGCTTCCCCCTAATTTTTGTATGGATTTTCTACTTAACTGACATAGATGATAAAATCTACTGCAACAGTTTTTAGGTTCTTATTTCATCTATAAATATAAAGATTAGGGTGCTCAAAGTGAAAGAGATTAATTTAAATGGAAATGGTGTACCTAATAAAATGAAACAAGCTTGCTCTCACAGTGGTGCTATTTCAATTTATTTTTAATATGGATAATTCTCCTGAGTAAGTCACACATAAAGACAACACACATTGGGCTATTGACCGATAACACCATCAAGAGTTTTGTATAGTTACTTTGCCTGTTCCTGGGATACTGTCAGTGCATGCCTAAAACTCTCAATTTATGTCAACTAATGTAAGTGGGGGTCATTCTTCCACTTTATAGAACACTTTTAAGGCCCCATCTAGAATATGCTGTACAGTTTTGGTCTCCATCATTCAAACAGGACAATATTGTATTAGAGAGTACAGAGAAGGGCACCTAAACTGGAAAAGACTGGCCAAATTAGGGATGTTCACACTGGAGAAGAGGTGATTAAGGGGTGATATGATACAGATGCAGCCACTGGGATTTGTGAGTTAAATGCGTCATGACTCAGGGTTAATTGAAGAAACTGTGTTATCTAAAGTTATCTTAACTCATTTAATGCATTTAACCTTTTCATTAGCATACCAAAGCACCATTGTTTTCAATGGTGAACTCTTTAATTGGATGGGATGCTGTGACACAATATTCTGTGCTAAGTGGGATAAATGAGTTCGGTTTCTCTGTGTCAAATGCACATTCCAAAGTGGCTTCATCTGTAACTATGTATAAATAATACATAGTAATAGAGGGTTTTATAAAATAGATAAAATACTTCTGTTATATTTCCACTGTATATAGAGTCTTAATCTGTTTATTTCTGATTGCATGTATATTTAGTCCAGATTATCGTTTTCTCTATATGGTGAATCTCTCATTCTTTTAATTGATTTCTACTGTTGTATATGACTGAAGATTTTCATTCATCTAGGTCATGACACAATAAAGCCTAAGCTGAGTAAGTGTAACTGAGTGAATTCAGCAAGGGGATACAGGTATGGGATGCCTTATCAAGGCATGGGAAGAGCATAACTGAAAGAGTCCATTTTAAACAAACATTTCTAAGTTAAAAAAAATCCTGCTTCTGTAATAATAAAACAGTACTTGATGGCAATTCTGCTGCATGAATCCATATAGGTGTCAAATCAATCCTACTGGGTTTATTTAATGTTTACCAGAGTTAAGGTATGGTAATACAGTTATTTAAAAAACACCAGGTCCCAAGCATTCCGAATAATAAATCCTATACCACTTAGCACTTGTAGACTTGGTTTATGTTGTATTTCAAATTATATTTCTTTATTCTCACAAGAATTTTTTACAATTTTATTTTTTATGGCCAGTTTTGCCAGCTCTATACTATAGGACCATCAGAATCATTGCAATAAAACATCTGATGAAGACAGTGGGAACACTTACTCCTTTAAAAGACCAGTAACACTAAATATAAAAAGTATAGCTCCTTCTAGTACCTCCTCTTTCCAGCACAATGTTAACTTATGTAGGGACCCATAGGGTTAATATGCGCCTATCGTTTTAATGCCCAACACTTCCTGATTTCACTTGTTGCTGGGAAAAAGCCTGTGTATCTAGTTTACCAGTTACATATCCAAGTTATTGGCCAGGAGGGGCTGTAACCACATCCTGTCACACTTTGGTTTAGGAAGTGTGCCAGGGTGGATCTTCCTCTTTGGCTTCTGGTAGCTGAGCCAGCTGGATGTTTCCAATAAGCCTGGGTACAACAACGCCCAGTAAAGCCATGTGCCCTAGAAGGACCACTACCTCTAGAGAGATAAGTCGAGGAGCAGGGACCCCATGAATGAGTCCAGCTAGAAATAGGTTACTTGCTGTAACAGTAAGGAGAGTAAGATAGGCAGGTTTATTAGAAAGAGCAGCTTGGTTCCAACTAGGAGGGAAAGCAAGGAGGTAGCTCTCCCTTCAGGTAGGTCTGGTCTGTAGTATAGGGACACAGCCTAATAGGGAATTAGGGCTAGTGAGTGCCCTGATCCAACATGTGAGGATCCAGGTCAAGGTGCTGAGGTCCTGAGGGTGTACCTATCCCGGTGTGTCGCTATTGCCTCAGGGAGTTCCACTGTGCTGTCTCTAAGGAACATGTTGTAACCATGGCGTGATTTTCTGCTGGGTCCTCTGGGGCTTGTCTTTGACAAATAAAAGTTTATTTTGTTTGACTGCAAGAACCTCCTGGCACCAATTATTTTCCTGTTTTATTGCACTGTAGCCTGTGGGAATTGTAGTTACACTACACCACACCTTTATTATTCCATTTAGAGAAGGCCCTAGCATGATGTGTTAGAGTCACGTGTAACCCGTGCTCCAGTGCATTAGCTGGTGATGAACCCTGTTGGCCTGTATAGCCCAAAAAATGGTTACACTATTTTTAATGCTTAAAGGAAAACTATGCCCCCCGGACAATGTAGGTCTCTTTAAAAAGATATTGCATAAAAAAACTCGTATGTAAAACCCTGCTTCATGTAAATAAACCATTTTCATATTAATATACTTTTTTAGTAGCATGTGCAATTGGATCATCCTAAATAGAAAATAGCCATTTTAAAAAATAAGGACAGTCTCCTGGGATCCTAGGATCCAACGGTGCACACAAACATACCGAACAAACTATAAAGTTAGGTCACATGAGCCAATTAACAGACAAAGTTGTGTCTTTTGCTTCCACACTTCTTCCTGTTACAGTTAGAGTTGAAATATCTCTGGTCAGGTGATCTCTGAGGCAGCACACAGACCATAACGAAATGGTGGTTCAAGGCAAGAGATGTAAAAGGTCAATATTTACTTAAATATATATTCCAGTTTGGTAAGATTCTTTAATATGCCACTTAATTTGATATAAACTATCTAGGCGATATGGTGACATACCTCAGCTTTATCCAACTTGCATGCTCCATATTTCCTGACATAACTCCTTCTTAAGCCGAAAGTCAGTTGCTGTGCTGCTGTAGATTATTTTGACTCACTTGGGCGCTGCCTTTGCTGCTTACAGCACTCACAGAAATAAGTCAGACTTGAAAAATCCTTAAAAGGACTAAATACGGGGGCGTGGCTTAACACCGCATGGAGTGAGACGTGTCTGGGGAAAGCTCAGAGCGGGGTCCAACTTAATTAAGAAAAAAACCAACACAAACAACTGGGATAATACTCAGA
>CM044438.1:83290411-83315235 GCA_024363595.1 Xenopus borealis | reverse complement strand
AATTCATGGTTTTTGTTGCCCCGGTATATATTTGTTTTTTGCACCAGACATTAAATGATACAAGATTATGGTCACTATTACCCAGGGTTTCAATGACTTGCACATTTGCTATAAGTTCTGGGTCATTTGAGATCACTAGATCCAGAATAGCAGTTTTTCTGGTAGGTTCCTCCACAACCTGTGCCATTAAATTGTCATGCAACAAGTTTATAAACTTATTCCCATTAATTGATTTGGCAGTACTGTTGCTCCAGTCAATATCTGGGTAATTAAAATCCCCCCATTATCAATACTTTTCCCAAACCAACAGCTTTTTCTATTTGTGTCAGGAGCTTAGCCTCCTCCTCCTCACTTGCATTAGGGGGTCTATAGCATACCCCTACAATTAATTTGCTGGTACAACAGTAAAGAGTGACTGAAGTTAATCAGAGCACAAGTGACAATATGTCTAGCCCCATGTCAGATTTAAAAATTAAATATAAAAAAAATCAGTTTGCTCATAGTGTGTGTGTATAACGTGTGTACATGCCAAAAACGGTGTTAACGACAATTACTGATACTGCATGGTCTGTTGTATCTAAAAGTTTGAAAAAAATATATAAAAGTGGCTGTGCACTCTATTGCATTTCAAAGATACTTACAAAATCAGAAATTACTGATGGTGCATGAGACTAAACCAACCAAAATCGATTTAATCAAAAAGAGTCTCAAATTGCACTCTGTAATTATGTATCAATTCATTAAATTTTATTTCATCACTTGAGTAAATCCAACCTATTACTAATCATGAATTCATTATAAATATTTTTACAACATTAATTCATTATAAATAACCATTGTTAAATATCACACATTTTAAATTAATTACAAAAAATATATAAATAAATTAGCTGTGCAATGAAATTCATGAAACTAGATTTTAAATTCATATCTCCCGACACAATTCATTACTGTTAAAAATAATGTGAAGGAGGAGAATGCTATATCAATTGTTCCAGACAAGGTGCCATGTGCTTATAGATCCAATTAAGAGATCTCCAACTACATTTGTAGAAAACTTGCAAAATCTGCCAGATACCTAGTTTAGCACTCGTAACCGGCAGCTTTTGGAGCTCATAGAATTCAAAGCGACCAGAGCTTTCTCAGAACCATTCAATTGATTGAAAAGCTGAAGGCAGGAATAAATAGCGCATAATATTATTATAGTGCAACAGTCTTCATAGCACTTCATTAGAAACAACATTAAAGATGGTAGCAGGAGCCTTCGTGTTTGCAATTAGTAAGAAATGCTCAATTAATAATAGAGCTGCAGGCAGAGTGTTTAACACACAGTGTTAGTATCGAGCATAGGATTCACCCAAGCAAAGCCAATGGCGCTCCATTAGAAGCGGCACTAGAAGTGGCCGACACTGTGTAAAAAGCCAGCAAAGTTACGGCATTACTTCTGTTGTTTTTGGTAGCCGAGCATGAGGAGGGTATAACAATGCTTTATTAGCAAGTTCATGCAGCCATTACATAACAGCAGTAAGTCTTACTTTCACTTTCAAGCTGTCAGGTTTGGGTGCTGGGGAATGGAGCCTATATGCTGGATAACCCAGGTGATACATATTTAAAGCAGGTTCGACAGCAGAAGCCTTGATATAATGAGGTTTTTTAATGGAGAAGAATTAAATGATAATGACAGAACGTAACTGAAAGATACAACCTGGGTAATGGCAAGGCAAGTCCAGTAAACAGGCAGTAAAAGGTCTGGGCAGGCGGCAGGCAAGCAAGTCCAAAGAGAAGACAAGGTCAGAGGCAGGCAGCGTTCAAGCAGGGTCGATATAACAGGCCAAAGGTCAAACCAGGGAATCCACAGAGAAAAGGAGCAGGCAGCGTTCAAGCAGGGTCGATATAACAGGCCGAAGGTCAAACCAGGGAATCCACAGATAAAGGAATCAGGAACCAAGTGGGAACAGGAACAAGGAGCAAACAGGCAACACTGGAACAAGGCAAGGGACACAGGAACCAGGCAGGGGGCACAGGAACCAGGAGTCAGGAGTCAGGAGTCACGGAAATAAGGGGCTGGATTGGGCTCAGGAGCTCAGATGATCAAGCCCCGATCTAGGGGCAGGGACAGGCTTATAAAGGGTCATTGATTGGGGATGGAAGACACATGTGGATAATGAGGCAGGGGAGAAAGAATAAGGTTCAAGTCTGTCCAGGGCAGTGTCTAGCATGTGTACAAGATTCTCCAGTGGCTCACCCTGGTAATATGGCTCTTGAACACCGGGGACCAGGGTTCGATTCCTGACCGTTCCTGACACAAGCTGTACAAAAAGTCCTGTGTATGCACAGTGCCACCTGCAATCCTCGGCTACCAAACACAACAACTTCAATGTCCATTATATTTCAAGCAGTCATAACACTTTAGCGGCACCGACCGCAGTGATACTCATCTGCTCCGCTTGTCCGATTCCATTGGGTCCGTATTGCTCTGACTATTAGAACAGTGGCTGTCTGAACTCAATTCTCCGGCACCTGTTCTCCTCCTTCATGCTCACCGCCTACATATGTTTCGCCATGTTTAGCTTCCCCAGGGGCATTTGCATCATCAGAGGGCACCTTTTTAAAGCCCTCAATCAACAGAAACGGAAGAAATGCTAATGAATCTTTACACTGCACAGCATCAAACAACATCATTAATTTAAAAGGGACATTAACTACTTTTTACTCTCTAAAAGTCTCTAGTTTCCAGCTTGTGTTTGCCAGGATATGTCATTTATTTTTATGTGGTTGCTAAGGTTGGGAATAAAAACACCCATCAGTACAATACTCTTGATAATATTCTCCCTGTGTTACCCACATGTCTTCTGAACAGATCACGAAGTAAATATGCTCCCTGAAAATATTTGTTCCTTCCTATATTTATACAAAGTGTGCTCCTTTTTCAAATTAGCAGAGTAGTGTTGTACTGTGTTTGTCTAGATCAAAACTAGAAATATAGAGTAAATGATTACATACATTTTATTGGCTAAATTAGTAGATAAAGCGCTACGCAATATGTTGGCGCTATAGAAATGCATGTTGTTAATAATAATAATAATAGATTAGAAAACTCAAGCTTTGGGGACTTCTTTCGGTATATTCTAATCCATTATGATACTTTACCTTAAGACCTAAGTAGTCTCAAAAGCTCACTAAAAGCTTAGTGATCATTTTCAATTATAAAACAATTAAAACCATAGTGTTTATTTGCCAAATAACTAAAATACAACATCATCCAAACAGGGAAACATAATAAGAAGAAAACAATATTTGCTATGTTTTTTCTAGAAATACTGATGTGTACCCAAACAGATTATTGTATCAGTATCAGTTTACAGTAAGTAGTAGTAGTAGCAGCCCAATAAAGTGCTCCAAATGCCTTTCATCTTCAAAGGAGCCTAAAGCATTGTGAGCAGATAAAAATTGAGAGGCAGAATTATAAAGGTTTGGCTGAGGAATGTTTAACTTTTAAAGTAATAAACATCAACCCTATTTTATTTCACACACTCTTTACCCTAACATCTCATGCCCAAACTAGAAACATGGAGACATGAATACTTGTTCAATAAAGGAGTGCAAAATTTTCATCATGCACCTGGAGTGCCACTACTTACTAGCCACGACTAATAATTGTATATAGGAAGCCATGGCATCTTGCTTGTAGGAGTAGGCCTTTCACACACCCTCTCTAATAAGTCAAACCATAAGTGGAAATTAAAAACATGAAAACTTATGTAGTAAATTACTGCTTGAAGTATAACAAAAAAAATATTTGCACTGTTACAGGAAATAAAGAGGTGTATGGTTGAATATGATGATGTTGCAAGTTTTAATATTCTAGAAAATAGTAAATATACAATTTTATATTTATAAGCTGCCTACTTATTACAGTTTGTTTTTATTATAGAACCACCTCACTGCATTTGCAGAAGTCACATGATGCTGAATCAGATGCCTACTCTCTGCACTGGACCTCCACCCTCTTCACAGTCCACTCATCTCAAAGGAGACTTATTTGAAAAGAGCAGGAAATACAAGCTACTGTACCTGGTTAATTCAATAATTTTTACAGTATCAAAATATTGTTCACATCTGAAGGTTGTTTTGTAATTATACCTTGTTTTCCTTACTTTTTCAGAGAGCCATTGAAGATGTATAAACAAATGTGCACTAGTCAGTATTTTTAATTCCCAACCATTCTTGACCCTAACAGCTTTTTTCAATATTCCTTGTACAGTAGTCTAGAGTAGACCACATATTTTAGTTGAGTTTTATTCAAGCTAATATAGCATGACATTATTCCCATATAAGAAAACACAATATGTACAATAAAAAAAGAAATGTATTTATGTTCTGTGCTTAATACAGTTTGCACATGGTATTTTGCTAAATATTTCAATATATGATTTATACTTTATGTTATATCAAGACTGGTGCTTATGTTTTGAAGGGGAAATGCTAATTTTTACTCTACAAATTAATGTATCACAATTAAAAATTTATTTATTTGGAATGTTGTCTTGTACTGCAGAGTGTTTTCTTTTTATTTCATCTGAAGCCCAAAATGCAGCTTTATCTCTTTTAATTTCAAATTTGAATATGCTTACTGTCATGGGCAAACGTGTTTTTTTCAAAACACATCAGTTAATAGTGCTACTCCAGCAGACTTCTGCACTGGAATCCATTTTTCAAAAGAGCAAACAGATTTTTGTATATTCAATTTTGAAATCTGACATGGGGCAAGACATCTGTCAATTTTCCAGCTGCCCCTGGTCATGTGACTTGTGCCAGCACTTGAGGGAACTGCTTTCTGGCAGGCTGTTGTTATTCCTTCTCAATGTAACTGTTCTGACAATGTTCTGTTGTTAGGCTGCTGGGGGGGTGATATCAATCCAACTTGCAGTACAGCAGTAAAGAATGATTGAAGTTTATCAGAGCACAAGCCACATGACTTGGGGCAGCTGGGAAATTGAAAATATGTTTAGCCCCATGTCAGATTTCAAAATGAAATATAAAAAAAATCTGTTTGCTGTTTTGAGAAATGGATTTGAGTGCGGAAATCTGCTGGAGCAGCACTATTAACTGATGCATTTTGAAAAAAAAATTTCCTTTAATAACCTCAGATTTTCAAAGAAACTACACTGAGGGGCAAATTATCAAGAGTAAAATTTCGAAGTAATGGGAGTTTTTTGAACTCCCATTACTTTGGAATTCTTAGAAAAAAAGACCAACTGAAACCATGTTTTTTTTCTGCGGGTGAATAGGCTGTATTAGAATGGTTTGAATTGAAGTAAGATCAAATTCAATCTACTTCAATTACAAATTTTTCAAAAAGAAAAAACTTTGATTTTTCAAAGTCCACCAAATGACTCCATATAGGTTCTAGGCTAAAACAGCAATTTCATGTATAAATACCCCCATATTTTTTTTTCAATTCTTTATTTATTAAACTTTTAAGAAAAAAGATATTGAGGATACAAAAATAAAGGCAAAATACTACCCCCAGAATTTATACAAGGATGTCAAAGTGACAAGTCCATGTAAAATAACAACAGATATCATAGCAGGATGAACCCAAGGTCACATTGGCTCAGGGGCCAGGAGTATGAACTGTGAGGTTGCTATTTGACTGTTTCACCTTTCTTGATGGATGCATCACTCTCTACTTTAGATAATAGCAAGCTGGAGAGCAAAAGCCTTGCAGAGGTCTGAGTTGCCAGCACCATCTTCCGAACTGGGCCCTGCCGGTTGCACATATTACTGAGGAAGCAGGCCTCCAACAATCCCCTGGTAGAATCAATAGAACTGATACACTCACCCTTCTATAATGTCCATTTAGTATCCAATACACCTAGCTTCCATCCAAAAGCCAAGAATCTGTGTACAAAAGAATGGTGTGGATACAAAAAGCGCAGACTCCTTACTGCTGCATAACGGTGCCTTTATTGCAAACACAACATGTTTCAAGCTGAATAGCTTTTTATATTTTATATATTTATTATAAATTATTATGCCATTTTTTGAGGACCAAAAATGAACAACAAGAAAATTGCTAAGTCAAAGGAAATTGTAGATCTTTACATTAAAAAAGCATGCAAGTGCATTATATCACTCCTCATTTTTTGTGCATTAGTTGTTTATTATAACAACTTAACTTTGCAACTGGTCTTTCTGAGTATTGGGGTGTGTTTGATTATTTGACACTCTTTTCTGCTTCTCTCTTGATATGTTTAATGGACAGTATCAATGTTTCTTTAAAAACAAACAAACAAGCCTATGTCTTCAATCATGCAATGGTAGACCTGATACAGATGCAATCACTTTGGATGGTGAGTTTAATGCGTCGCGACTTAACTCATTTATCTCATTTATCCCACTTATCACAGAATATTGTGTCACAGCATCCCATCCAATTAAAGAGTTCACCATTGAAAACAATGGAGCTTTGGTATGCTAATGAAAAGGTTAAATGCATTAAATGAGTTAAGATAACTTTAGATAACACAGTTTCTTCAATTAATGCTGAGTCACGACGCATTTAACTTACAAATCCAAGTGACTCTATCTGTACGTACCAGCAAGAATCAACTGATTCTCCTAATTTTCACCTAGCCTCATATGCATGAGGCATAACTGGGCATGTACAGTGTTATACAGTTTATCCAAACATATAAACATAGAAAAAAATTATGCATGTTTGACCTGTCTGCAATCACTTTGCATGGCTCTCCTGATTGATTTTTAATATCCCTAGATCCCTTATCTATTCTATTATTGTGATCAGTTATTGTCAGATTATCTGCACCCAAGCAATGATAAAATATCAAAACCAATTTGGTTTTGAAATATGGAAAAATATATGAATTCAGCTTCATAACATGGTATAAATAATAAAATAAGGAATAGCTTATACATATAGATAACCTAATAACTGAGGCACAATCTCTTTTGGCTTGAGTCAGCTTGTCCCGTAGATATTATACATTAAGATTTTATGGAATAAATATTTAACTAGTTTCATTTTAGTAAAATGATCTAAGGAATTAAGGAAGCAGGGAAAGTGATTGCTTAGATTTTAAACTTATTTTAAAACATGAAACTGTAAAATGAATAATGATTATAGTTCTTGAATGTTATCTGCCCCAATATACAAGGGTACATTTAAATTGAAAATACGTTTTAAAATTACTTCTGAAACAGTCTGGAGATGCCAGATGTTTTTCTTGGATTCAAACTGAAAAGATAAAAGTGATAAAATCCAGATAACAGGCCACTGAGAAAATGTGGAAGTCTGCATTGTTTATGTTTTTCATAAAATGAGCTACATGGGTTTGTTCTATTACAAGTTCTGTGAAAATCTGAAAAGCAAGAGACATAACTCTAGACATCCAGGCACTTTTTTACCACTCCATTTTCAATGAAGTTTACTATAGTGGCTTTATAGCAAATATTACATACGCTGCTCCAGTATCCCACATATTGGCTCAGTTATTAACAAATAAAAACAAATCTGTCCCTGTAAATTTAGTGATCTCAAACAATGGCATTGTTTAAGATCAGTTATGACCAAAGAATTTAGATTTTTTTATTAACTGTCTTTATTCACAAGTACTTTTGTTATCATGTTTTCTTTTTCTCTGCAATAATAAAACAGTACCTGGTACTTGATCCCAACTAATATACAGTATTATTAATCCCTGTTGAAGGCAATCCCTATTGAGGTATGGAGATCCAAAATACAGAAAAATCCCCAGATCCCATACCTGTAATACTAATCTGGCAAAGCTGCTGTTTTGTCAGGATAAAGATTAATATGTACTTGAATCCACTGTACAGTGGTATAGAAAGGGATAGGATCATTCACTACAATTGGTTCAGCACTTTCACCAGTAAATACAAAAAAACAAGCGTTTGGTGATCTGTATATCTTATAAGGAAAATAAGTATCTTACCTCCTTTAAGTTGTTCTGTGCTGCAACACATTAGTCATCAAAGAGAATGGGAAGAAGGAGGGATAAAGCAATTGTTTTCTTTAGCTGAGAAAAAGCAGGGCTTTCCAGCTCTATGTGCACTTTGCAGCATGTCATGGGTTTTCCAGAGTCCTTCCTGTTCTTCAAAAAAAGAAAGCTGGAGCTATCACACATGACCCACTGAAGAACACAACCACCACTCACTCTGTCTTATGGACAGAGAAGACTTCCCCTTAAAAATAAATATGTAACTTTTTTAATGTTGGGTCTTGACCTTTAGCAGGAACAATGTAGGAAAGAAACTCAACACTAAACAGAATCAACAAGAATAGGTATAAACTAATAGACAAGAAAAGTCTTGAGGTTTATGTAATGAAAACGTCATTGTACTCTAAAAGGTGCTGCCAGTTTATGCCAGCGACTGGGATATATATTTAGTTACATTCAGATTTTCACTATTTTTTTCTGACTTTTTCTGTTTTTCAATAAAGGAGTACCTAAAATGCTGTATTTGGGTTGTGGGTAGTTTTTGTCTTCTGTTTATTTTCTATCAACTAGACATCTAATGCCGATGATATTGTAATGTTAAGATATTTGCATTTCCATTGAGGTGGACACAAATTGAAGGCTTCATCTGGGAAGTCATGCACAGAAGAATAAAAGAAAATATCACGTTGTAAGAAAAGTCATCAATCCATGCACAGTGAACCTTGATGTTTCAGCTAAAAGAATATATTAGCTATTTGTATTAACATACTTTTGGTTCTGTTTGGATATTCACATACATTTAGAAAACTCAAATACCTTTCTTCAGTCATTATTATTTAATGTTTATTTTTATTCTTACAAGCCACTACTATGTTTATAGTGTAATAATAATATATATATCTAAAGAGGACATTATTCTAATTAATTGTCAGTTGAACAGATAACAATTACTGAATACTTGTTCCTTGTTTATTAAAAAATAGGAACTCCAATGTCTATGCACCAGGCAAGCATTTTCTTATTTTTAGAAATTATATTTTGCGAAAACTGATGTATCGCACTATTTGGATAATGTATCATTTAACCATATTCTCAAAATGTTTTAATTTCAACATATTCCCAAAATTACTGCACAAATGTGCTCTTTGTGAAGTCTATGCCTTATGTTTCATAAACAAAGGAATATTCCACTTAACGTAATTTTTATTGTGATGTAGTACACCTAGTTGCTTTATATGTTTTAATTTATGTGGTCTTCTTTATGTGAGGTCTACTATATTGTATGTGTCAGCACTCTTCTACATAACCAAGCATGCAATGTACATGTACAATGCATTAAAAAGGAAGCTGAGGCCGAAACCTACTTGTCTTTGTTACTTAACTATTCTGGTTAAGATCTTTGGCCTGTTTACCAACTACTGATTTCAGCTTTCTGCCCTGAACTCAGACTGTGTTCTGACCAGATCCACTAAATAAATTCTCTTCAGAATATTAATGTACATATAGGGGCAGATTTACTAAGGGTCAAAGTGACTGTTTTGCCGACCTGACTGTCCTTTTTCACCCTGTAAGTTTCTAATGCTAACAGACAACTGCTGCACAAATATGGCAGCCCCCTGATAGAGGAACACAGGGGATCAAAAAGTTAAAATATTTTTATGGCAAAATTATAAATAGCATTCAAACACAATGCTATGACAGATGTTTAGAAGATTCAATTTCTAGTGTCAATATCTAACAAGCTGCCCATATAGCATAAATGGACAACTATGTGTATACTATGCCCATAATAATGTGCAAACTCTGCTCTATTTGGGCTTGCCAAATACACAAGCACATCTATAGTTATGGTGTCTATAGTTATTGTTTCATTTCAAAATTTTGAAAATCTTTGCAATTCAAAGGATTTTTCCCAAAATTGTTCGAAACATTAGAATCAAACAATGCATTCGAACGATTCGAATGCATCTTATTCGATCAAAAACGGACTTAAAAAAATGTGATGTTCGAATTTCGAATTTTTTAATTTGAAATTCGAATTTTAGTAAATATGCCCCCAACTGCAACTTCTATACAAATAGGTCTTTATTTGACCCAATTCTTTTGATTTAACATGATTCTTTTCAATGAAGCCAATCAGACCAACTGTTTCTTCCAGCAAGGACAACACACACACATGTTCCAATTAGGCCTTTTGCAAGGGCACTGTCATTATGGGTGATTTCAGTAGCTTGAGGGATCCTGTCATAGGAAAAACAATTTTTTCAAAATGCATCAGTTAATAGTGCTGTTCTGCATTGAAATCCATTTCTCAAAAGAGCAAACATATTTTTTTATATTCAGTTTTGAAATCTGACATGGGGCTAGACATTTTGTCAATTTCCCAGCTGCCCCAAGTCATGTGACTTGTGCTCTGATAAACTTCAATCACTCTTTACTGCTGTACTGCAAGTTGGAGTGATATCCCTCCCTTTCCCCCACCCAGCAGCCTAACAAAAGATAACAGCTGCCTGGCAGATCTAAGAACAGCACTCAATAGTAAAACCCATGTCCCACTGCATACTATTCAGTTACATTGAGAAGGAAAAACAACAGCCTGCCAGAAAGCAGTTCCCTCCTAAAGTGCTGGCATAAGTCACATGGCCATGGCAGCTGGGAAATTGACAAAATGGCAAAGCCCCATGTTAGATTTCAAAACTGAATATAAAAAAATCTGTTTGCTCTTTTGAGAAATGGATTTCAGTGCAGAAGTCTACTGGAGCAGCACTATTAACTGATGCATTTAAAAAAAAGCATGTTTTGCCATGACAGTTTCCCTTTAGTTAAATAGCATACACACACACACACACACACACTATCATATAAAATAATCTGTGAAATGCTATGATTGGAAAATCAGTTATACAAGCCTTCTGATGATATTTTCTTTGTGGCTTGATAATTTTAATCTAGATGTATGTGGAACATGATAAATGTCAAGTGACTTATGCATTCATAAAGCACAATTATACGTTTCATTATTATTTTATTGTTGCATTGAAAAACACAAGTGTTTTCTTCCTTCCAATCAGATTTGTTATTATGCTTTTATAATCTAAACCTTCCCTTTCCCAGTTTTGAATAAATTTAATTCTATTATTCCAGCAATTTATTCCTTTTTACTCAAAATCATTTCTATTTCATTGCTAAAATGTATTCATTTTATACCTTGCAAATAAAAGGAAAGTTTTTTCATCACCTTCCCACTAATAAGTTCAACATTCTAAGGGGCACATTTAATAAGGGGCGAATTGGTTCGAAGTGAAAATTCTAATCAAATTAGAATTTGAAAAATTCGAATTCATTTTAGGCTTATTCAATTATCGAATAGCCCAAAATTCAATTCGAATTGATCAAATTCGAAAATTTGAATTGATCAAATTTGAAAATTTGAATTTATTTTCAAAGTACTGTCTCTTTAAGAAAAATTCGATCTACAAACTCGCCAGATTGAACCTACCGAATTGCTATAGAATCCTATGGGAAGTTTTTTTGATCGAATTAAAAAAAATTCCATCGATTGCTTAAAATCGTTCGAATCAATCGATTCGACCAGTTTTATCGATCGATTCGAACAATTTTATCGATCTGTCTAATTTTTTATATTCCATTGAATTGCGTTAAAATTAAAAAATTTTAATTCAACCTAAATTCGACCCTTAGTAAATCTGCCTCCAAAATTTAGTTTTATTTTATAATAAAATTATATTAATTGTGAGTTACAATGCTAGTTGTTATACAGTATATGTAAAAAGAAAACATTATTTTTGTTCTATTCTTTTCTAAATAGATTTGAAAAAAAAATATTTTAAGCTCATGGCTAAAACCAGTGATACCATTCCAAAATATTCTGAAGTTGCCGGAAACATACAACATATAAAAGCTTTACATGTAAAAAACATATTTCAATCCTCAGTGACTTGCATGTATTATTTAAATAATAAAAGTGTCACAAAAATGTGATATTCATACTGGTCCACCAAAAATAATAAATAATAAAACATCTTAGCAGACATTCTAGAAGTCTGCTACATAAAGTAGTGAAAAAAACTGAAACAAACTAAATTAGTGTTATTATTACCTAATTGTCTAATTCCTTTGGAGTCTGTTCCAAGAAAAACAAAAAGGACATGCAAATTCACACAAAGAATTAAGATTAAACAAGATCCTGAGAACCTCTAAGTACTGTATAACTTTCTCTCCAAAGCACAAAGTTGATGTTTTGAGGGTTTCATATTAACATTATATTCCAAATTTGAAATTTACTACTCTAGTTATACCCGGTTATAAAACATAAAAACATGTACCGCAGAAGAGGTTGTGTAAAATCTTCCCTGCCTGGACTATATTACTGTCACTTACCTTCATCATGTGCTGAAGAACCACCCCAGCCTTCAAAACAGATTTGTTCTTTCTTATTCCTGTGAAATTAAGTTAGAAAACATTTTAAGCATGTGTTGGCTTCATATATTCATGTGGCTATTTGAATGTAAAAGAAGAAATCAAAGAAAATGCTCCATAATGCCCCATAGATTAGCACTATAATCTGTTTTGTGAAGAATAAGAGGCACAAGAGACACCGTGCAACCTATAAATGGACATTCTCTGTAATGTCCAAGGCACTCTTAGCTATTTATATGTATCCCCAGAAGCACATACAAGGTTCTCTGTTAAAAAGAGTTAGAAAATTTCAATTTATCACAGATTTTTAAATCTGCAACCCATCGGAGTCTATGGGTGTCATTTGTATGGCAAAACTCATCAAAAATCTTTTCTCACTTATAACAATGTATACAACTTCCATTCCAGATAATGTAAAAATATTATTTTTATTTGTAGAAAATGTTTTCAGTTGAGCTATGTTAGCTAAGGCCAGTTTTAACAGGCGCAGTAACTGCTAGTTAAAAAAAAAGATTTTCTACTCTGGATTGCAATTTGCTTTGAGAAACAGCAATCAATTCAAAAGTTGTTTTAATTGTACAAAGTTGGTCCAGGGATTTTTCCCTCCTATTGGAGAGTAGGCGTTTCCTCCTATTGGAGAGTAATTTTGGGCTACTTCGGCTATCGAATAGCCCAAAATTTTATTTGAATTTAAAAAATTCGAAAATTCGAATTTTGGAATTTTGAAGTACTGGCCCTTCAAAAATCCTTCAAATTCAACTATTCACCACCTTAAATTCCTTAATTTAACCTTAATTCGATGGAATATGCCCATTTTCTATTGAAAATGGTCATATTCGATTGAAAATGACCCCCATAAAAAAATTTTATGGTCGAATTTCAAATTTTTTACCATTAGAAATTTGACCCATAAAGTGTTTGCTAAGTGGCTGGTTACTGGTTAATAGTGATGGGTGAATCTATCCCGTTTCACTTTGCCAAAAAATTTGTGAAACAAGTCGCGGCATGTTTTTGACACGCTCCGCGTCGTTTTTGCCACATCACGTCATTCTCGACGTGTCGCGTCATTTTTGGGGCACAACTCGTTTTTTTTTTTTTTTGACGTCAGCGAAGAAGTGAGAAGATGGGAGTATGAATTTTGGAATGGTGTTTTGAGATGGGGCTGAGGTTTCTAATAGTCAACATGGTGGTAGGGAGGAGAGCACTGCTAGTCCTAGGCAGATTGCAGTTATAGCGGATTCAATTATTAGGAAAATGGGTAGGGTAATCTGTCATCCGAATTGCTACAACCAAACAATTTGCTATCTTTCTGGTGCCACAATTTGGCATGTGGTAAATTGGGTAGAAAAATGATGTAGGGCTGGGCATGTGCTTACTGTCTTGGAGCATTGGACTGCATTTATTAAAAAAAGACACATGGAATAGTAAGCACTACTAAGGAGACATACTGATTTCTCTGGTTGACAAATTATGTCTTCTTTCTTCTTTGTCTCTCAGTGATTTATGTTCTGCACAACAGTGCGATCTTGTAATCTTGATATTTTAAAGGTATTCTGTCATGATTTTTATGATGCATTTTTTATTTCTAAATTACACTGTTTACATTTACACTGCATTGTTCTGTTATTAGGCTGCTGGGGTGGTGGAAGGGAGGGGGATGATATCACTCAAACTCGCAGTACAGTAGTAAAGAGTGACTGAAGTTTATCAGAGCACAAGTCACATGACTTGGAGCAGCTGGGAAACTAATAAAATGTCTAGTACCATGAGAGCCTGTGGGAAGATTGACAAGAGAGTGTTAATCAAAGAGACTGTTTTTTTCCTAAAGGTTTTTAATTGTGTAGTCCCATATCAGATTTCAAAATGAAATATAAACAAAAACTGATTTAGTGCAGAATTCTGCTGAAGCAGCACTATTAACTGATGAATTTTCCCATCACAATATCCATTTTTGAATGGGGTCTTCTCAGATGCTGAGTTGTCAAGAAAGATCTGTAACAAACATTTTGAAAGCATCACAATTTAACATTACCACATTCCAAGTTGTGACTAGTGATACAGAAAGCATATCTCCACACCAAAGAAATTTGATGTACCTCATTACTGAAGCATTCCTAAATACATATCTGGATATGCATACCATTTAGGTATGCATGTCCATCTCATTAACTTTGGGACTGCTCAAATACAAAAAGTTTCTGGGAAGTAATTTAAGAGTCCCATAACAAACCTCCAACCTTAAAATCACATTAGACCCTACTGTCAGATCCATCAATCGGTCATACGCCATCTTAAGGTATAGGACACATTTGAATTCACTCCCAAATGCTTGACCATTCTATTTGCATATACAGCAATTACCTGTGATGCTTAATAATTAATAAATGTTCCAACAGTTCATTAACATGCCAGTTTTATATGGATATCAAAATAAAAAGAACTAAAAAATAGTTAATAATTTGAAATCTCTGTATGCCCTGTATCACAACCATGCAGATGGAGGAGATGACAAACATTAACAAAAACCTCTGAATATGGTATTCTTTAAAATTAATGCCATATTGATGCATTTCAGCTTTAATGCACTGCTCTGAATGATACAACTTTGTATAATAGTTGGTCTAAATAACATTAAATAATGTGAGATATTACTACTAAAGTTGCACTGGAATAAAGGTACCTATGTGCTGGATAATGTTATTGCCCAGATTTAGAATCCATAATATGGTAATTGTAATGGTTTAATACAGCAGCTAAAGGAGGCAGAATACAGCAAAAGGCCAGAGGTCAGGACAAAAGGCAGGCTGAGCTTTGGGCAGGCAGTGGGCAAGCTGACTCTAGGGAGCAGGCTAAGCAGGGACTCAGGAACAAGACATGATCCAGTTGGGGAATCATAGTAGATCACAAAACAATAGACTGGATCAGCAGATTTGCATGAAGCAAGCTTATAAAGTCTTTTAGTTGCAAACTGCTTACACACTGGGGCATATTTATCAAAGGTTGAGTTATAGAGTTTTCTTTTTCTTTACTTCGATTGACCTCTAAACTCGAATAGTATCTTATTTAATCAAAAAACGTAAAACTCGAACAAACATTACCAGCCAGGAAACGAGTTTTTTCTCCAAAACAAATTTGAATATAAGGAAGGCTATTAACATCTTCAAATGGGTCACTGGACCATTGACTGCTACATGAACTTGGCAGGTTTTAGGTAGCGTACTATCGAATTTGAGCTCTTCCCAGTGTAGAGGTATGATTATTGACCAAAAATCCAACTTGAAAATTCGAATTTACCATTCGAAACTTAACAAATCTGCCCCAATATGTTTTCCCAACTTTTTTTATTAGCTATAGAGGAAGCAGACCCCACCCCATCGTAACTGTGAGTTCTGCTTCCTCTATAGTTACACCACTGGTTCCATTATTGTAGACAGAACAGTAACCCACCAGCACACCCTGGCCTCTCCTATAAAATAAGTTGTGGCGTTTATACAAATGGCCTGCAGAGGTCACTGTGCACATGAGTTATGATGTGTATACACAGTACTGTCAATACTGTTTAAAGGGATACTGTCATGGGAAAAAAATTTTTTCAAAATGCATCAGTTAATAGTGCTGCTCCAGCAGAATTCTGCATTGAAATCCATTTCTCAAAAGTGCAAACAGATTTTTTTTTTATATTTAATTTTGAAATCTGACATGGGGCTAAACATTTTGTCAATTTCCCAGCTGCCTCAAGTCATTTGACTTGTGCTCTGATAAACTTCAATCAGTCTTTACTGCAAGTTGGAGTGATATCACCCCTCTCTTTCCCCCCCCAAGCAGCGTAACAACAGAACAATGGGAAGGTAACCAGATAACAGCTCCCCAACACAAGATAACAGCTGCCTGGTAGAGCTAAGAACAGCACTCAATAGTAAAAACCCATGTCCCACTGTGTTCTATTCAGTTACATTGAGAAGGAAAAACAACAGCCTGCCAGAAAGCCGTTCCCTCCTAAAGTGCTGGCACAAGTCATATGACCAGGAGCAGCTGGGAAATTGACAAAATGTCTAGCCCCATGTCAGATTTCAAGACTGAATATAAAAAAAAATTGGTTTGCTTTTTTGAGAAAGGATTTCAGTACAGAAGTCTACTGGAGCAGCACCATTAACTGATGCATTTTGAAAAAAACATGCTTTCCCATGACAGTATCCCTTAAAGAAGGATAGAGTTTATGTTACTGTTGTGTAATGGCTGCTTGAACCTGCTAATAAAGCCCTGCTATACTCTGCATTAGATAGAGACTGCTCATAGAGCAGGATTTAATCCTTGCAAACGCTATTACAGTTGCTAGCCAAATTGAAACAGACAAATTGAAACAGCAGTGACAGAGGCTAAAACTCTCAGTCAGGGAACTGCTGGGAATGTACAGACTGTAAATCCAGTACTGTGGCCTAATAATGCACAGTCATAGGCAAAATGCAGTGCTAAGGAAAGGGATTCACTGCAAAACCGTGCAGCAAATACAAATAAAAAATACTGCTTCCGCCGTGGTTCAACACAACACACTGCAAACTATGCTGCAGCAGTACAGTGCCGCAAATGTTCAAAGGTAGGTCATTTTGGTAAGGTCTGGCGTAGTTCTGCTAAAGATGTTCATGAACTCACTACTACAAATGTTACAGTATTCAGTGTGGATAAAGCTGGTACATCTATTCCAGACACGTTTAATATGTCAATGTCAATACTGCTGACAAGGGACACTCCATTAACCTGATGCTTGATACAGCTTCAGCTGTTTCCATACTACCAAAGGATATTTTCTTGAGATACACTTGTTGCACCTGCCCTGAGGCTGGTTAGTTCCTTAAAGGATCCAATCCCTGTGCTTGGTTGCTTGCCATTGACTGTACAATTTGAATCAAATACTGCAAAATGTGACTTTTACATTGTGAATAAGGGTACTGCTATACTTGGAAGGGATCTCTTTGCTGCATTAAACCTACAATTAGCAGATGGTCTCCTTACTACAGCACCAGTGCTTGCCACACAGCCTGTGTCTAAAATTTCACCACAAAGCAACACTTCACCGAGCTGCGCAAAGAACTGAGACAAGATGTAAAACCAGTACACCAGAAATTGAGGCTATTGCCGTACTCCATAAGCGAGGCTGTCTCACAGGAACTACGTACATAACTACAGAGCAAAGTGCCATTCAACAACCCAAGCATCTCCAGTTGAATTATTACATGGCAGACATATGCGCTCTAGGTTACGTTGCAGACATCAAACTTCCACCAAATACTGTTCCTACAAAATAATCTAGTGCAGACATTGTCAAACATCAACAAGCTAAATGCAAGGCTAATACTAACAGAAAACGTGGTGCAAGAGAAGTGCACTTTCAGCCTTAGTCAGAATTAAGAAACCAGGAATACTAGGATAATCTAAATTTACTACACCACTTAGAGTGAGACGCCAGCAAGGACCATACACATTTGAACTGTCTGATGGAATCATATGGAATGCAAGTGGTCTTGCTCCTGTTAGATATGATTTGGAGAAGCTTCATTTGATGAAAGACATTTTCCTACTCCTGATGCCAACTGAAATAGGCCTGAAGAAAGTGAATCTATAAGGCATACTGAGAGAATCAGAAAACGAAGTGCATGGACCAAGGACTATGTGATGTGAATACTGTATATTATTGCTTTAATATGCGTACTGTTTCATTGTTGTTGTTTATTACATTTGCCCAAATGCTTTCCTACTATAGGGGGAAAGTGTGGTGTTTATACAAATGCCTGCAGAGGTCACTGTGCGCATGAATTATGCTGTGTATAAATAGTACTGTCTATACTGTTTAAGAAGGATATAGTTTATGTTGTTATGTAATGGCTGCATGAACCTGCCAATAAAGCCATTATACTCTGCTTATCCTCGGCTATCAAAACACAACAGATGCAAAGCATGAGGGATTAGCTGAATTCACAAGAAACAAAAATACTGGCACAAAAGACTGGATGCAAGCTAAACTAAATCTAAATAGTACTTGTCAAATCTAGCAGACATAATAAATCCAATGTATTGCAGAGCTTTGAAAAGCTAAGGTATGTGGCATGTATCCATGTAACATTGTGTGTAGGATTTACAGAAGTATGATATCCGTGGCCAAGTCACATAAGCAAAAAGGGTTAACCAACTGAAATTATAGTAACACATTTTATTATACGATATTGTTAGTAGATTATCCACTTAGAAAATATGTTGCAAAACTACCTTAAACATCAAAACACCCAGAAGGTACAGGGCATTTATGGCTGAAAATGAGTCTGTTAAATTGTACATGGATTAATAATAAAAGTGGAGTCCAGAAGAAACATTGCACTGCATTCCAATTATGCATTTAACAAGCTGCATGCCATCTGATATTGGTGCTTTGTCTGCAGGTTATATTTTTTCCAACACTTCAGCATGCCAGATAATTTTCTAAATAAAGACTACAAGCTGCTGGGATAAAAAGAGTTCCCAATCCCCATAGCAACCAAGTAATTTGTATGTAATGACAGAGCAACCTCAGCTTAACAGCACGCCTCTATACATATTCAAATCACTTAAAAGGCAGAAAGAAAAAGGCAGAATTTTACTTCCTTGTGTCTTTTTTCTGCTGGTTGAAATATTGCTCACAATATGAATCTCATGTTTTAATCTTGTAAATTTGCATTTCTATTGCAACGATAATATTAATGCTGTGGGAGACGAGTGGAAAGAAAAAGCTAATAAGTAGAATGTACAGATGCAATTAGCATGCTCGAGGAGTCCCAGCTATGAAACACCATGTTGAGATACTAATTACTTGACCAAATATCCAGACATGCTATAAGTAACAATAATGATTAAGTATTACGCTACAACATACTTTATAGAGCTTTCACGCTAAGCAGTAGTAATTAAAGTAATATTTGGCTGCTAATAGTGATGTATGAATCTGACCCCTTTTGCGAAACATCTAAAATTCACAGCGAAAAATTCACTTTGGATCCGGGTGTTTGTGTTTTTATTGTGCCTATTAGAGTCAATTTATTATTCAATATTATTCAGTTATTCAATATTTTAACCACATTCTGAAAAACCTGCAACTGATCTCCAGTTCCTGAATCTCCATATACTGGTGGTCATACAAGAAGCCACGGGTGAATAGGATATGGACATCCCCCAACATGTTTCTTATTTATGTATACTTTATATTATGCAGGAAAGTCAATGCAAGCATGTATTTATTCGCAAATGGTTGTATTGATGATGTTTTTTCATGAAAGCTAAACTATTGTACTGCTATGTCCATCTTTCCAGTTTTTGTGAATTCAGATTGCGAACAAATTGAAAGTGGCTTACAAATGAGATAGGTGTTTACATGTGTGCGACCTCTGTGCACTAAAATAGCATTGACAGCAATATAAACTGACAATTGACTAAACTGTTTTGCAAATATTTTTCTGCCACCAAAGTTGTGGCATGTGTGGGTAAATATTCACAATTTGTGATTTTAGCCATATTTAAAATGCTTTTATGGACATTCGCAGTGTTAACAAATTAGCAATTCTGTCTGCACATTAAATACACCACTCTTATTCAGCTTTATAAATATTACCATGCACAGGGCAAATATATTCATTGTGCAAATCATTCTGTGCTGCACAAAGTTTATAAATGAGCCCTTGTGTGTTTTAAGTAGTTACTGCTGTATGTGCTTTGCTTTGTGTTGTGCGCCTATCAATTTTTATTCATAAAAAAGTACCAAATATTCTGATGTGTCCAACCTGCCTGCATTCAGTTACATACATGACAAAGAAGAACCCTGGACTTATGTGAGTCGAGTTGGTCCCATCCCCAAACCACATCAAATTATTCACAACACAACATATCAACAATATTATGACAAATACGCATCATGTTAACACACTAGTCACTTAAGGCTGTATTTAATAATGAACCATAATTTAACAATAGTTCTCCTAACCACTAACTCGTTCTCCAAGCTAAGGCTAAGGGGCAAATTCACTAAGATCCGAAAATTCGCCAGTGTAGGATTTGCTAGCGTTCGCCGCACTTCTCCAGGCGAATTTTCACCAGTGCTACGCAAATTCACTAAAGTGCGAATTTACGCTCAGGTCGGCGAATGGTAGCATAGTTGCACTAGTGTTACTTCGCTAGGCAGAGCGCTGTTACGCTAGCGAAGCCTAAATTGCATACGGAGGGAACTTTAACTTCGTCAGTGCGCAACTTCGTCTGGCGTAAGGGTGCGAAGTTGCGCAAGTCTATCTACTTTGTTAGCGAAAATTCACCAGAGTCCGTGTTAGTGAATTTGCGAAGTTTCAAAATGACGTCACGCTGTCGTGTTAGAGGCTTCGCGCTTTAGTTAATCTGCCCCTAAGCCTCCACCACTTACTTCCTTGCTTACTTTGCCCCTTTTTCCCAAGCATAGCCCCAGGCCTAGCCAACTTCAACCTCACTTTGACAGAATTGTCCCCTTTTCGGCTACCCAGTAGGACAGTCCCACTATGCCTAAAGCGGAGACAACTTATACCCCCTTCTCCTCAGGGTGGAAGGCAGGGAATGCTCACTTCTCCTGTGCTTCCACTAGGTAAGGATGCCTGACAACACTTGTCCCTGATATTTAAAGGTTAAGCCCTTCCCATTTTTCAAACCCAATTTCTTTCCCTGTACTACCACTCCCACAATGTCCAAATTCATTACCCCCACACTACATCCTTTTTCCTTATTCAGCCCTTACATTCTATCTGTCCCAGATTCGCTGACTAGGGCTTCTGGAATTGTCTCCCTTGAGACAAGATTCTATCAACAGCTGCTACTGACAGGTACATAATTTTCTAATGCTGTTATTAGAACTGAGTGCATTGATGTACCAGAATTGACACCATCTTCACTCTACTAAAACTAGCTAAAATACATACAAACAGGTGAACTAGATCCAGTGCAAATGATTAGAACATCCAAGATAAAAGTCTGAAGTAACCGGTTGTATTAAACTTAGGGCTCGTACTGACAAGCGCTCAAACCTGCGCTCTCCTGCGCTCCATTTTAAAGTGCTCAGTAGCAGGAATGTGCAGGAAGGAATGCACACAGCTCTTTAAAATGGCTCTATAGTGACACAAGTGCATGTAAGCGCATAACAAAGGTGCTGCATTACACCTACGTTCTGCACTTACACACACCAGTGTCAGTATGGCACCTTCAAACTAATTCAGTGCTTTCCTTCCTGAGCTCCCTCTGGTTGAGCGCTTTAAAACGGAACACATGGGAGCAAAGGTTTGAGTTCTTATCAGTACAAGCCCTTAGCTTCTTTAAGAACTTTAGAAATTGGTTATAGAAGCCTATGGGTCTGAGGAAGGATGTGAAATCTTCACCACTGCAGAAAAGATTTCAAACCACTGCCATCTTTCTAGGCCAGAGCATTTTAGACACAAGACCAGAAAGCAAGATTGTGATAGAAAGTCTCTAAAACCCCCAAAATGTCATCATGGAACCTCTCACAACTACTGATGTCAGAGAGCATGAATCTACCATTAGAAAGAGGGTACACAAATGATCCACGTGATCTACATGGGAGGTGGGCCAGGAGGAAACTTTACCCTTTCCAAAGAGGGAAATGGCATATTTGTTATTTTTTTGGTTGAATAAATGATTGTTGTCAATTTTTTTAATTACACAACTTTTATCTGTATTTACTGTTTGAATAAAGATCAAATATTGATGTATACACATGTGTTAATAAAGAACCCCATTGCATGGAATGTGCTTATTTTTTCACATGACTGTAGTATTTAAGAAAGCATCTAACAGCAATCTTCAGCAGGCCATCTATTCATGTATATTATAGGTACAAACTGTAAACAGTGGGTCTCATTTACAAACAGAGGGAAAATTTATACCTGGGCTGTAACCAGTGGCAACTAGTCACTGATTAGCTTTGTTAAATAGGTTTAATTAAACAATGATAGCTATAGTTGCCACGGGTTATTGCCTAGGTGCAGTTTTATCCAGTGTTAGCAAATGAACTGCACTGAGAATAATCTGTGCTGGTGATTAGGTACAGCTTCCGTTAACACACACTGGAAACGCACAGGGGTATTTATCAGCTTTTTTCTGCCTGCATTTTCTACACAGGAGGAGAAAAGCAGGTGGATGGATCTTGGCTTCCATGCTTTTGGACAGTGATAGGAAAATCAGCAGTTGATTTGTGGCCAAATGGTATGTCTTATTTATTTATTTGGTTTTAAAATGTACTACATCACCAGAGCAACACAAATTAAGAGCCAGGCTAAGACAAATACTTAGGACACCATAGGAAGCATCATGAAAATGATGCTAAAGTGATTGACAGCAAACCAGATAATGGTAAATGCATGGGACTAGGTACATTAATATTCAGAGATTAGATGAGACTGTAAGCACCTTATCACAGGAGTTATATAGTAAAGTTCTTTATATTTGGCCACACCAAACAGCCAACATAGTCACCAGGAGAATTAACAAAGAAAGTACATACTTGTATCAATGCCTAGGTGCCTATCCTACTTGGTAGCATTGTGTTGTGTTTTAACTGCCGCATAAATTCCTAGAGGGAAAAGAAAGAGTTTCTACTCCATGAGCGTTCTAAACATAGCAGAATCACAAATGGATAAAGCACCCTCCGATTGCTTGCGGTGCAATGAAGCCAGATTTACCACAAAGATGAAGAACGTGGGGGGGTCTACACCTCTCTTCATCAACATCAAATATAACTGCAACCCAAAAGAGACCTCAAGGCTCCAGGTACTGAACAGCTGGACACACAGATACATTACATTTTACAAAGGGACTAAGTTTTACCTGCAACTTACTCGCTGCTTTCAAAGTAAAACTCCCAAACTTGGATGCCCTTTTATTAGACACCAGTGGGATCACCTGACTATAGCTGGGAAGGGTGGGGGCTACAACAAGGAGCTGGTCACTGCTCCAGTATAACTACAACAAACAAGGAAAAGTTGTGCCTTACCCTTTAAACAACAGGGATTGTTTGTCCATAGCTTGCCAGCTGTAGTCAGGTGATCCCACTGGTGTCTAATAAAAGGGCAACTAAGATTGGGAGTTTTACTTTGAAAGCAGCAAGTAAGTTGCAAGTAAGCAGCAAGTAAGTATAAAATGTATAATGAAGCAATAGAATTCTTAATCAATCAGATGAAAATTGAGCGTAGGGCTGGCCAGATATGGGATGACTTTGATGTAGTTGGCCAGCTTAAATATATTGCAATATATGGACAAACAATCCCTGTTGTTTAAAGGGTAAGGCATTTTTTTAGTAGCTGTATGCACAGAATGTCTCAATGTCTTAAATATATTGATAATGGGTTGAGTGCAGAGGACCTCTTGTATTTGTCTATATGTATTTTGTGGTCACAGCCTCATTGCACCCCCGCCTAATGGTTTTAAAAATTAATGGTGAGCACAACTTTTCCTTGTTTGTTATTAAATATATATATATAATACTTGCTCCATGTTTTTGGCACTCTCGATAAACCCAATACGTGCCTGGGTGCAGTGTCCATCATAAATATCTACTCCAAATCCAATAAGGTCCGCAATCTCAGGGCTTTTTTCCTTTACTTACTCCCGTTGCATGATTTTGTGCCACGTACGTAAACTTGGATAAGAGAACTTTTATTTTTTGATACTTGATTGATTTTTTCACGAACAGTCATGGTTTAATTATGGGGATATAGAAGTGATACCCATTCATAAATACATTTAAAGTATATATTGTAGAGCTCACCCGATCCGCTGTGCTGTACCTCTGTTCCTCAGGCAGCTCTCGCGGGATGTCGGCACTTCCAAGCCGGCCGGTCAGCACAGTCTGCATGTACCCGCTATCCGGCGCACATCGGAATCATCAGAGGAAGCGTAATAAGAATTATTGCGGTTTATTCAAAACATACCAACATCAAGGACAGAGGAAGCGTAATAAGAATTATTGCGGTTTATTCAAAACATACCAACATCAAGGACAGTGGGATGGTGAGAGCACTCTCACCATCCCACTGTCCTTGATGTTGGTATGTTTTGAATAAACTGCAATAATTCTTATTACGCTTCCTCTGATGATTCCGATGTGCGCCGGATAGCGGGTACATGCAGACTATATAGAAGTGATATCTTACTTTTAATCTAGCAACAGAGTTTGATTATTTGGGTGTTTGGTTATTTTAATTGTATGAATTTACACTCGCACTGGGTGGGGGGGCATTGCAGATTTTTGGTATACACTTGCCTCTATTGTGGTGGGTGCACTGTATTAGGATCATAAAGCAAGCACAAATAACCGCTCAGAACTCACTTGATTATACTGCTCAATATAGT
>CM044438.1:83230730-83286572 GCA_024363595.1 Xenopus borealis | reverse complement strand
TTGTATCCCGATTAAATTTGTTCCAGATCAGAGTGCCGTCCTTTTCTTGGATTTTGTGGTGCACTGTATTAGGGTTGAGATAATATGTTGATTGGTCTTGATTGATAACCTGAGGATTTTGGTTTTTAATGGGATTTTTTAATGATCACATTTATTAATAATTTAATATAAATTAATTTACACTAGGTGTTTTTTAGATATTAATTGAGGTCATTATTTATTTAATTCATGTATGCTGAGAATCAATATTGGCTGCAATAATTACGCTGTCCCTGCACCAGGAGTGGGAGTATAAAGAGGGGTTCACGTAACATAGTGGTAATGGAATATAAGTCTATTGATTTTATGTGTGAAGCCATACATCTACCGCCATACAGTTAATTTCTTTATACACACCAGAGATAATAGGAGCATGTCCTTTTACATCCTTAAATTTAGACACAGTAGCAATAACAGCTAGAATTCTTCACGTAACAACATTCTAACGTATAACAAAGCTACTTTATGTTTAATTTTCTATTGAAGTTTAATACTAGTATGTTCTCAATACACTGCCTTAAACAATTTTGACAATGTAGTAATTTTATGGCGAATACGAAAGGAACATGAGTGTAGTGAATTATGATGCTACTTGATGTTTGTTTTTAACCTGATTTTAAATATTTGTAAATTTTTAAAAATGTGCGATTTAGAAGCTTAGCCATTAATGCAATACTACTCTGTTGTGATTGGATGTTATCTTAGCAGTCGCCCAATTAGGATGACTGCAGCACGTCACTGAGACTGGGGTTTTCCCGCCAAAACATGTATATATTGCAGGTTCAATTTGTAAATTGTTACTTTGAGAAAGGCCTGGGATCAGGCCGAAACTTCAGTCTGTAGCTTTGCAAATAAATTTCTTGATATATATATATATATATATAAATATATATATATATATATATATATATATATACACACCTTTTGTATTTGTCTATATATATATATATAGCTAGCTAGATAGATAGCTAGATAGCTCACTCTCTCCTATATTTTGTTTGAATTAATAAATTCAGAAAAAAATAAAAAAAAATGGCATTTGGAAAACTAATTTTGTTGGTTAATGCTTTTTTGGCATAAACAAACATTTTCCTTAATTTTGACTCCATATTCATCTAAATGCCACTTTCTGGTAGCCAAATGTGTGTCAAACATTTATTAATAAGAATTCAATAATTAAACCAAATGACCATAACTGCACTAAAATGCAGAATGCAAAAAGACTGCTCTTTTAACAAGCTTGTGGACAGCTGGTGGGGGAAATCATGTGTTACACAATTATTAGTTTACTAGCCATTAAGCCCGTTAAATTAACGGGCGCTAGCACATATCTAGTCAAACATTTATAAAAACAGACTTGTTCCAGTCCAAAAAACAGTGGACAACCATGCAGTTGATTTCTATGTTATTGTATTTATTCTTTAGAAATGTTAAAGAGAGGAGCTGGTGGAAGTCTCTCTCTACCCCGACCCCCCATTTACCTTTACTGACTGCGCCACGGACTCCCCGGGTCACACATCCCACAGCTCGAGCTGCTCCTCTGTCACATGGTGCTTGGTCATGTGTACAGCTGGTCGTGTAGCGGAGAGCAGAGGAGCGGCACACCGTTATGTAGCGCCGGTCTTTCCATAGATTGAAGGCAGCAGATTATAAACCACTAACGGAAGTCTCTGCGCTCCAAGTGGGACATTCACTAAGATCCGAAAAATCGCTAGTGCAGGCTTCGTGAGCGTTCGCCACATTTCACCAGGCAAATTTTCGCCTGCGCTACGCAAATTCACTAAATTGCGAATTTACGTTCTGGTCAGTGAACGGTGACGTATTTACGCTAGTGTTACTTCGCTAGCATCCACCCCACTTCGCCAGGCGAATCTTCGCCTGCGTCACGCAAATTCACTAAAGTATGAATTTACGCTCAGGTCGGCGAACGGTAGCGTAGTTGCATTAGTGTTACTTTAGCAGTTACGCTAGCGAAGCCTAATTTGCATACAGCAGGACCAGGCAAAGTAACGTCTAGCGTAAGTGCTAACGTTCAGGAAAATGTTCATCTTAGTGAATTTGCGAATTTACGATCCTTCGTCAGTGCGCAACTTCGCCTGGCGTAAGGGTGCAAAGTTGCGCAAGTCTATTCTATCTACTTCGCTAGAGTAAATTCGCCAGAGCCGGTGTTAGTGAGTTTCCGAAGTTACGAATTGACGTCACACTGGCGAATTAGCGCTATCCTAAAATGAAATTCAGAAGTCTGCAACAATTTTTTGATCAAGGAAGGCAGTATGCAAAGTGCACAGAAAGGGGTGCATTGCATCCATTTCGATAGTACTTTGCACACTGGCTTTATAATAATAAATGACCCCTATAATTACAGGCTCTCATATCACTGGGTTGTGCCCAACAGGACAAGAAGCAATTGTGCTGTCACTGAACACTCTAATATAATGCTTTATTTGCACATTTATTATGGAATCATTTCCTCCCAGTGTCTCTGATATTGCTGCTGCCTGGAGATGCTTCTTAGAGACTTACTGGAATGGTCTTGAATAGAACAGAAGTATACAAAAGGAAAAAAAACGCTCTTCTTTGTGCAATTCGCAGAAGCTGTTTGTATTACCATCTGCAGTAAATATTGAAAGGGTTCAGGGTTAAATTGAACTATAAGGCATTTACTAAAAGCACTTGCAATGTTAAAATTGGTTACGTGTCTACATTGTACTTAAGATAATTGAGAAACACATTTGTTCAGCAGCGCAATGTCATAATCAAAGTGATTATTTGGAAGTACAGATAAAAAAAAGTATACAGCGATTGTCATTTTAATATACATTTTTCATTATAAGTTTCTTGGCAAAGATAAAGAGAGAGAGAGATTGTTGCTGGAAGTCCCCAATGAATCATGCTGGCACAGGGACGTCAGATACTGTGCCTGGAGTTACAGAGGTTGTGCAATAAATCCAGATTGGAGAAACAAGCATCAGCGGGGGATTTCCATCTGAACATCCAAAGGGGATCAACAGGACTTTCAGCACATTTTAAAACACAATTGTGTCCAATTTATGGTGAAGTGCAATTGGGAAAATATTGACGTCAATCTCAATTGCATCGGGCTCAACTACCACTTGCAACAGCTATGCTGGAATTCTGGGAAAATTACTGCATTATGTCATATATACATGGAGATTCCACTTGGGAACATAAATGAGTACTTTTATGTCTCATATCCAAGCAAAGTACACCCTTAATGTATTCAAATAATATACAGTATATAACTAATTATGTGCATCTACTCTAGTGAAAGGTTTCGGTCTGCATTTGCAAACTATTATGTCATATTTGTATCCCCTTAATATTTATGGGAAATACATAATAAAACATACATAGATTGTAAATTAAAACTGCATTTTATTTTTCGTTAAATTAGAGCTGAAGCGATTTATTAAAATAATAGAAAAACAAAATCTGCATTTTTAGGTACCAGTGGGCTGTCACTACTGTGTTGTTTCTCTTTGCATTTATAAATGCAGCCTTAGAACAACATTCTATCATCACTACTTATCATCATCATCATCATTTAGTTATATAGCGCCAACAAGTTATGCAGTGCTTTACCTTAGTTAATAACAAACTGGGAATAAACGGTGAATAATAAACAAGAGTTTACAGAGTACACTAGGATTAGACGGGCCTACATGCAAAAGTTTACAAACTAAAGGTTATTTTACAAGTGAGACATTAGCATTATAGAAACAATTTTTTGATTTATGATACAGCAATTATTGATTAATTAAGGTACATTTAAATACCCACTAATTATAGCAACGTATTCAAAGTGAAGGAAATGAAAAAAATATAACCTACCCCTTTATGTGTGACATCAGGCCCCCACCTGAAATGCCAGAATAAAAACTGTAATTTCACGGCTTTTGCGCACCAGTGTCTCTAAGTTTTGCCTCTGTTTAAAATTTTACGCCGCCATTTTCAAATAGGCGCCTCACTTGCCCTGCGCCGTGATGTCATCAAAAAATTTTTCTTGATTTATAATTCATTATTACAGACCTCAGTCAGTCAGAGAGACACGTTCACTGGCTTGATTTATTGCTTTAAATTGCAGCTTAGCTCATCCACTCCTGCACCCACTGACAAGCTGTGTAAACTAAAAGCAGAGCGAGCACAGAAGCTTCAAAGCCTCGCTTAGTGTCTTAGCAATGGGAAAGCAGGATCGCGGTTGGAGCTATAATGAATGAGTCGGGGGCAGAGAGGTCAGCGATGATGTACGGCTCTATCACATGACCGCAGGGAACACACAGGATTCTAGTGCGCATGCGCAGGGCACCGCTGCTAACTATTGCGTATGCATGTGCCCTATTCAGAGGGAGTTTCGGACTGCAACCAGGGTATGATTTTATTTACGTTTAATCTTTTTTTTTTCAAAATGATTGCAGCACTAATATAGAGGAAGAAAATAATGAGAGAGTGTTTGATGTTAAAGATATATTCTCTTTATTGGCAACAATTAGAGCTGAAGTTAATTTTTGACTCTGCTTCTCCTTTAATGAGCGTTTGAAAGTTTGTAAAGAAGGAGAAAGTCTGACAGTTCAATGCAGAGAGTTTGAGACACAAGCAGAGGCCTGAGAAAAATCTTGTAGAGGAGAATGGGCATAATTGATGAGAGGTGACACAGGCGAAGCTCAGAAAAAGAGTGAAGGTTGTGTGAAGGAGTGTATTTGGAGATCAGCGATGAAATACAGGGAGGGGCTTCACTGTTAAGGGCTTTGGATGTAAGTTTCAGTAGTTTGAATTTCATTCTAGAGAAGTGAAGGGATATGCATATTCGAGTAGCTGATGTTGAGTGGTGAGACAGATGAATGAGTCTAGCAGCAGCATTTAGTACGGACTGGAGTTGTGAAAGGCGACTTGTTGGACCTGTGAAGAGTAGGTTGCAGTAATCAAGGCGGGAGAGGAGAGCTGGAATCAGTGTTTTGGTTGAGTCGGAACTGAGATGTATGTATGTATGTATTTATATTTTTATTTGTATAGCGCTCCTTGTATTCAGGCAATGTTGCGCAGATGAATACGACAAGACGTTGCAAGTGTCTGGATGTGTGGTGAAAGACAGATGTGAGTCTAGGATAACTCTTAGGCAGTGTGCCTGTGTAGTTGAATGAAAGGTGTTGTTGTTTACGGTGAGTGATATCTGAGGGACAGGGGAAGATCTTGGTAAAAATATAATCAGTTTTGTTTTTGAAATATACAGTTTCAATGGTGCTGTGACATTCAGGAGGAGACAGCAGAGAGGCAGTCTGTGACAGAAAGCAAGAGGTCAGGAGTAAACAAGTAGAGTTGGGTGTCATCAGCATAAAGGTGATATTAAAGTCCAAATTACTAAATTTTCTTAGTGAAGTAGTATAGAGAGAAAATAGCAGAGGACCTAGAAAAGAGCCTTGAGGAACTCCAACAGGAGTAAGGAAGGTATTAGAAATATATTTAGTGAAGGCAACTTTAAAGGACATCCAGACAGATATGTAAATCATGAAAAGTGTCACTAATGCCAACTGAGTATAGAATGTCTAGGAGGAATGGGTGGTCAACTGTGTCAATGGCTGCAGAGATCTAGAAGGAGGAGTATGGAATAGTGACCTTTAGACTTAGCCAGTAGAAGATAACAGGTTACTTTGGTGAGTGCAGTTTCAGTTCAGTGTGTTGGGCAGGACCCAGATTGAAGAGCATTGTTGTAGAGAGAAGCTGCCTTATCTGGACAGGAAAAGTGGTTAATATGAGAGATGGATTGTTCTGCTACTGTTAATAATTGCCAGAGGGGCTTCTGTAAGTTGCCATAGACAGTCACTATTTATTGGGCTGGTAGGGGGCTGCTTGGACCTCTGTATCTGGAATGCCAGGAATAGTGATGGGCGAATTTATTCGCCAGGCGAGTCACGCATAGTTTTTGACGCGATGGGCGACGAAAATGACGTGCCGCACGTCAAAAACATGCCGCGGCTCGTTTCGCAAATTTTTTGCCAATTTGCAAATTTCGCTGGAAATTCGCAAATTTTTCGGTGAAGTGAAACTGGGTAGATTCGCCCATCACTAGCCAGGAAGTATTGTAAATCCCAGTCCGGACCCAGATAAAGCGAGTAGGGATGCACCGAATCCAGGATTCGGTTCGGGATTCGGCAAGGATTCGGCCTTTATCAGCAGGATTCGGATTCGGCCGAATCCTTCTGCCTGGCCGATCTGAATCCTAATTTGCATATGCAAATTAGGGCCAGGGAGCTAAATCACGTGACTTTTTGGCACAAAACAAGGAAGTAAAAAATGTTTTCCCCTTCCCACCCATAATTTGCATATGCAAATTAGGGTTCGGATTCGGCCAAATCTTTCGGGAAGGATTCGGGGGTTCGGCCGAATCCAAAATAGTGGATTCAGTGCATCCCTAAAAGCGAATTAAGGTTTCTGTATGTGTGGGTGGAGAGAGATGTTTTTGATGGTGAAATTGTTATCTTAAAGGAGAGTGGGTGATGGCAAGATAGAGGGTAGGGAGAGTTACAGGAAACACACTTTTGTTGATGGGTAGTAAAGAAAAGTAAAAAGTTCTCAGGTAAATTAGTAGAACTCACCAGTTGTGAGAAGTGGTCCAGGTGCACCGCCCTTAACCCTCAGCTTGGGGAGCGGACAACCTTACAGAAAAAAAAGCAGGCAGTGGCAAAGACCAATCTTCCTGGCAGGCTTGTCAAATCATCAAAGTAGTTTATCACAGTGCACCAGGATACAGCCTTACGAGTTTCATATCACTCAGATACTTAATAATAGGCCTATGAAGATACTTAATCATAGGCCTATGATTAAGTATATGAGTGATCTGGAACGCGTAAGGCTGTATCCTGGTGCACTGTAATAAACTACTTTGATGATTTGACAAGCCTGCCTGGAAGATTGGTCTTTGCCAGTGCCTTCCTTTTTTCTGTATGGTAGGGAGAGTTAATAAGGTTGGATGGGTGGCACGAGTGGCAGAATATAAGATCAAGAGCATGACCTTCGATGTGGGTAGGTGAGCCAGTCCATTGAGAGAGACCAAATTAAGTTGTTAGAGAGAGGTGTTTAGAGGTGGCAGGAGAAGCAGAGTTGTCAATGGGAGTGTTGAATTCACTTAAAGTGAGAGCAGGTGTCTCGCTGGAGAGAAAGTATGGAAGCAAAGTGACCCATGAAAGTAGAGTAGGGACCATGGGGTTGATATATGACAGTGACACGCAGAGATTGGTGAAAACAAACAAATGCTGTGGACTTCAAAAGAAGTGAAGGAAAGAGAAGTTGGTGTGGTTAGATTTCAAAACCTACAGTACATTTGGGGGAGAGAGGAAATCCAACCACACTGCAGTGATGATCTCCTGGTCTAGGGGTGTGACTAAATGAGAAGCCTCCATTGGAGAGGTCAGCAGGTGAAGCAGAGTTGGTGGGACACAGCCATGTTCCAGTGATAGCCAGAAGGCGATGATATTTGGATATTAAGAGATCATGGACTGCTGTGAGTTTATTGCAGATTGACTTTCTCTTGTGCCTTCTGGAATGCATGATCAGAGATGTTGCTGGCTTTAAGTGAATAAGGTTTGCAGGATTAGAAGTGTGTAAAATCTTAGAGACTGCAAAAGACATTGTTAAACATCTGAGGGTGGGAAAAGGTGAGGGGAGGAAAGAGTGAGTGGGACCAGGGTTCGGGGAGATGTCCCCAGCTGCAAGTGACAGTAATAAAGCGACACAAGGTGTGACCTAGATTTGATAGTGTGAGCATTCCATATGTGCACTGGATAGAAACTGGAACACAAATGTTTGTGAATAATCATTCTATAGACTCAGATGACTGCTATAATGGAAGAATCAATGAAATATGCTCTATGCACATGTCCACTTACGGAGAAATAACTAAGGACAAAGTTTACATGAAGTACAAGGAAAAACATTTTAATTAAAAGTAATTGTTTTACATAATATTTAAAACATTCACTAAATACAAAAGTTTCAAGAAAGACATACATGATTTACATAGCCCTTTCAATACCGTTTTACACATATTAAAAAAAATACTGAATAGCTTGATAACTGAACACTTGATCCCTGAATTAATAATCAGTTCATCATATCGGATGAAGATACTTGGTTTTGGCAAGTGCCTTTGTAGTGAAAGATTCAGAGGAATAGATAAACTTTAAAATGTCCTCTGTTAAGAAACACATCTTTGGTCAGTGAGCAATATAATGTGATAGTGTATATACTAAATTATAGAGAATTAGGATGTCTCCTCTTCGTTTGTGTCTATCTGAAAATCACATGTCTGAGAAGAAAGGAATGACTCCCATAAGGCAAGGCACTAGAAGACAACAAGCATGAAAATTATTCCAATGATACTATGGGATATTTAAGATAAATACTGTATTTTTTAGTTGTTGGTAGGTAGAAAACTAGCTGTAGGCAGTGAAGAACTGCGTAAATGTATTATACCTTATAAGACTGGACCAAATTATATTTTGTGCCCTGTGATTTCTATACATCCTTAAAGGAGAAGGAAAGGTTAAAAAAGGTAAGCTTAATGAGAAAGGTCTATATAAATACTGCAGTAAACCCTCAATGTAATTCTGCTTTGAGTCCTCTGTCAAAATAAATATCACATTTATTTTATTCCATTGAGTACACATGGGCTTCTGCATCAGACTTCCTGTTTTCAGCTTAAACCTCCAGGGAACAGACTTGAATCCTGTGCCATTCTCCTTCCTCCCTTCCCTGCTGTAATCTAAGCCTAGAGCTAGAGATGCAGGCAGGAAGTGATGTCACACCAAGCTTAAATGGCAGCTGATGTCCTAAACAAATAGAGAGAGCTTCTATAGCCGTTTACTCAAGTATGGTAAAGCATTCTACAGAATAAATATAGAGTTTGAGCTTGCACTATTGTGGTTGGTGTATTGGCAATAAACTGCCTTGGTAACTTTCCTTCTCCTTTAAGTTACAGTAGATCGAGACTGACATGAACCTTGCAGCTTAGCATTTAAAAAGACCTCAAGGTTATGCCACTTTCATTTCTAGGAAAGTTACTCAAGTGATACAAAGACCAAATGCAACATTTACATATAATTATAGTTTGGTAATCAAAATCTAAAAAGCTCTGAAAATAACACACTAGTTTCTAAGCTCATCCATTTATATGCTAATGAAGGGAGACAAATCCCACACAGAGTGCTCAGCAGCTTCACTCCTCTTTAGAATTCCAGCAGTGCTCAAGGGGTAAATAACCCTTTTGCAAATCTATTATTTATAACAAATTACAGAAAATATGCAGCAGGTAGGTCATTCACAGTGCAGTAACCCCTACATAGCATTGTTTAGGAGGCACCCTATCACTGCCCAGTATAATTGAAATGCACAGATATAAAGTGCACAGTACAGTACAGGGAGATGCCACACAAAACACTTTGGGGGATATTTATCAAAGAGTGAACTTAAGAGTGAAGTTCCGCCACTAGAGGGAAATTCCGCCGCTCTCCATTCATTTCTATTGGATTTTTAAAGGCGTATTTATCAAAGGGTGAACTTTCACTTCACCCATTGATAAATAGGCCATTCGAATTCCCATAGAAATGAATGGAGAGCTGCGGAATTTCCCTCTAGTGGAGGAACTTCACTCTTTGATATATTTACCCCTTTGTCTCCTGTAGGAAACAAGGCAGCCAAAAACACATTTGTACATATGCAGATAATATACAACATATTAATCATATGAACATTGCACCTGAAGGCAACTTTTAGGCAATCACACAATTGCTGTGGTTTACAGAAGACAATTTAAGTTAACTGCCCCCCATGCCAATGTTTTTTGGGAGCTTTGCCACTTGCAGGAAAAGACTTCCTCTCCATGCATCCTGTGCAAAGCTGGAGATTAAAAAGGGCCAGGTTATTATGACCCATGTGTCATAATTGATTTAAAAGCCACATGTGCATATTATAATTGAATAGTCTTTTCATATGTATAGCTTACCTCTTTGAAATGGCTTATCCTGTATTCTGCCATATTAGTAAAAGTCACTCTTAAATCAGATTGCATGTTTTGTTTCCATCTTTGCCAGTCGGCCTTCAGAGCATTATTTGCGCGTTCAAACTTATCTTCAAGTTTCTCAATCTCTTCTTTAAGCTATAGAGAGATGAATTCAGGCAGTAGGTGATCATATTCTTAATTTCTTTCAGTTTGTAACCAAAAGAATAGCAAAACCATTACTAGAATGAACATTTCTCAAGTCATATGTAGACTTCGAAGATTCTCAGAGACACCAGTGCCATAATTTAAAGGGGTTGTTCACCTTTGAGTGTACTTTTAGTATAATGTAGAGAGTGATATTCTGAGACAATTTGCAATTGATTTTAATTTTTTTACTGTCTGTGGTTTTATAGTCATTTAGCTTTTTATTAAGCAACTCTCTAGTTTGCAGTGTCAGCAATTTGGTTTCTAGGGTACAAACTGCCCTAGCAACCCTGCATTGATTTGAACAAAAGACTGGAATATGAATAGAGGAGGGACTGAATAGAAAAGTGATTTTCAACCTTGTGCCTCCAGCTGTTAACGAACTACAAGTCCCACAATGCAATGAAGGAGTCTGACAGCCACAGTCAGGCAAATGCATTGTGGGACTTGTAGTTTCTTAACAGCTAGAGGCACAAGGTTGAAAATCACTGGAATAGAATGATAAGTATGTATATAATAAAAAGTGGCAATAACAATACATTTGTAGCCTTACAGAGCATTTGTTTTTAGATGGTGTCAGTGACCCCCATTTGAAAGTTGCAAAGAAACAGAAGAAAATTGCAAATCTTTAAAAAAAAAAAAACTATGAAAAATAATGAAGACCAATTGAAAAGTTTCTTAGAACTGGCCCTTCTACAATATACTAAAGGTTAACTTGAAGTTGAACCCCCCCCCCCCTTTAAATAATGCTGATTTTCATATATATCAAGAAATGTATTTCTTGATTATGGTCAAAAATGGTACTACAAATTAGAGAACATTAAAATAACATTACATTAAAATTGTTCTAAGAAGGTATAAGGATATGATAAGTTACCAAGGAGTTTTCATGAAGGCCGGCCGACACACACACACACACACACACACACACCATTCCAGCATGGAAAGAACTGCATTGACAAAAATACAATTTTCAAACCAAACGAAACATACCCTTGGGCACGAAAAACCTGAAATTTACTCACAGATTGTGTTTTCTACACAGAAGCTTTTAATATTGGCACATAATAAAACCTGCTCATTATGTTGGCATCTATGGTGGTTTTGTAACTGGAGAGACTGAATGATCTGATTTATAACTACAGATATACAGTTATCACAGATGCTGCATTCTTGCAAAATTAATACCAAGATTTTACAAATATTATAAATACAATTTGCATATATGCCATGTGTTATAAGTGATATACTGTTTAATGTTCCTGCTGGCAAGATTAAAATATATAAAAAAATAACACCAGAAAACAGTGAACCAAGTGTTTTTGTTTTTCACAAGTAACAAATATGTGGCATTTTTTATATGTTATAGAATGCCATGCTAGCCCTTTTTCAACTGATTTTTGCTTTCTCTCCTAATGGCCTTTTCCAGTATTCAAATGGGCTCCTTGAAACGTGCTGCCATTAAAGTGGACCCATCACCCAAACAAAAATTCTAAATCATATTTTATCACATTAGTCAAGCAAAATGAACATTAATTACACTATATAAATTATGTTAATCTTGTTTTTTTCAGTCTGGGAATTCATAATTATAGCAAACAGGCAGGAGCCATTTTGTGGACACTGTTATTAAGGCAAGCCTTGCATCATCTCAAAATCTTGTTTGTGCACCAGAATGGAGGACCCGATGTCTATCCCCATGTCCTGGATACACAATTAAATGGTTAAGAGAACTGGGGGAATGTGTGGGGAGCAGTGACATCTAGGAAGTGCTGAATGGAAAGTGAAAGTAATTATCTACCCCGCCTCTATGTCTAAGGCATAGAGGAGTGGCAGACAATATTTGATTGACAGCTGAGATTTTTAAATGAGCTTAAAACAGCTATGAATTCTTTAATAATAATTTGGAATTGGATTTGAAAGGACTTTTATTATATAGATTTTTGTGTCTGGGTGACGGGTCCACTTTAAAGGAATGCTCTGTGAGGCTAGAACCATATTGTTACTGGTTATGTATTATTTTTCTATAGAGGCAAACAAAAGCGGAATAAAACAAAATGACAACAAATGAAAAATGAAGACCAGTTGCTATTAGTCTACATAGTAATAAAAGTGACCCATAACAGGAGACAAGATACGTGCTATACTAAGTGAGGTAACTGTATTTTGCTGTTCCCATTAAAGGTGGGGGGGCGGGGAGAATTATGGACACCCAATGCTTTCATAGAGGTTTTAAAAATAAAAAAATGTTGGTGGTCAAATACACTGAACATTGCTATAAACACACCCAAACAAAAAATTCTGCTCAGTTACCAAGTACAGTGATTTAGGTGATCATCATATAGATCTGTGAAAAATCCCAGAGTAAAAAGCAGAAAACACTTTGAAAATGTTTTGCAAAATATTACATTAACCACCACCACAGCATTGTGTTTTTTTTTTTTGATTTTAGCATTTCTTATGGAATTTCCTTGAATGAGCATATACTTAGGGGAAGATTAAGGGCTCTTACACACAAGCGCAGGTAGAGACGCACTCAATTATTTTCAATGGGGCTGTACTCACACGAACGCATGTAGGCGCCAAACGCAGGAAAAACGCAGCATGTTGCGTCTGAATCTGCGTTCGGCGCTTACACGCGTCTCGTGGGTACAATGCCATTGAAACTAATGAGGTGCGTCTAGACCTGCGCTCCCCTGTGGCTGAACGCAGCCAAACGCAACGCAGGGGAGCGCAGGTCCAAAACGCCCGTGTGTAAAGGCCCTTATCAAGGGTCAAATTTAGAATTCAAAAAGACCAACACAAATTAAATCACAGGTTTTATTTGGTCTAATAGCTCAATTTTCGGTTGAACAAGTAAATTTTCGATCAAATAGGTCAGTTTTCAATCAAACAGGTCAGTTTTCAATCAAATAGGTCAGTTTTCAATCAAATAGGTCAGTTTTCAATCAAATAGGTCCGCTTTTAATAAAATTTTAATCATACAAATTGAACTAATAGTGCATTTGATAGAATTTGATTTTTCAAGGTCCAGCAATTGACTCCAAATAGGTTCTAGGAGGTCACCCATAGGCCAAAACAGCAATTCTGCAGGTTTTAGACGGTGAATGGTTGGTCAAAATCTTAAAGAGACAGTACATGATAAATTTGAATAAAATTTGGACTATCTCCTAGTCGAAGTACACAAAAAATAGCTCAAAATTAGAATTTTTTAATTTGAATTTTCACTTAGACCCTTGATAAAGCAGCCCCTTAAGGAATTTCCTTGCTACTTAAATGTTTCTACTTGACTTACAGTAAATGTCTTATGTGAGGTCTGAGGTTGTAGCAAAATATGGTGATGGAACAATGTAAAATTATAAATCCACATCTTTGTCACATTTGTTATTGGACCGCATCAACCCAATTTTACACAACTTAATAAATAGATTAGAACATTTTTGTCACAACGTTATCTATGTCATTTCACTAAAAGTGAAACAATACATTTAAAAAAATAATCCTAGCAGACATTTGCTCATCCTGTAGCAGAAATAGAAAACCCCACAAAGTATCCTTTCTGGCCCTAGACTACATGTAAGTTAGCTACAAGATGATACCAGTTTCAGAGGTTCTAAATACTTACATTGTCTGTATTATCTGTCTTTTTGTTGCTTGAAGCTTCAACTTTAGAATCATACTCGGCCTGTATTTGGTCCCTTTTTTTAAACACCCCCTTAAGAAAAAAATAAGTACAAATACAATCAATCACACAGAAGTAATACTAATATTTTTCAAAGTTTTGCATTAGATCAGTTCCAGAATTATAACGGAAATTCACAGTACTGCAAAAGTATATAATATAAATGCAACTCACAAATGTAAAATGATTACTACAGTAAGTAGTAATTTTCTATAACTACAGTTATGTGAAAACATACAACTAATGCAAAGTTTTTTTTTTATAACATATGTTGACTTATCCATATTTGATCTTCAGTCAAATAATATCTAAAGTTAAATGTGATGCTAACGAACATCTAGCTACATTCCTTTTTCAGCTTATAAATGCTCTAGTCACTTTTGAAATGATATCTTTAGTAAGATTAATAAGTGATCCTTTATCTGGGATGGTAAGTCTTTCATGGCAATACGGAAACCTATGATTTGGGTGGTTTGACCTTACAAAATATCTAACTTTATTATATTGCTAGTCAATCAACTTCTATGCATAACTTGACCTTGACAATCCACTCACTCCACTGAACTGTTATATCATGGGATCCCTAGAGGAACTTTATAATGCTATATTTAGGACCAAGAAAGACTTGCCCACACTCCCAGAGATAATTACTGCCCTTAGTTTTACAACTAAGCCACCCTTTCAACCAGCGCACCCCTGGTTCAGATGGATTTTCTAGGCCTTGAGTCTGAAGGATGGTACTGTGCAGTAAAACACTTCATGAAAAATACAGTCTGGTGTTTTGTAGTGTTGTACCCCGAGTTTGGATATTGTCCTAGCTGAGGCTATCGCCACGAAGAATACTGCAAGAAGTTTGATGTCAATGGTAGCAAGGGGTTCAAATGGATGTCTTGAAGTTCTTGCAGGAGGAGGTTTAAGTTCCAAGGGAGGGGGGGGGTTGGTTGGTGATACAGTGGCCTGGATGAAATGCAAATAGATGTTGGAAGAGCACCGATAAGGAGATTTGAATTTTGAGAGATTTGACTCCTAGGCCATGGCCCAGGCCCAGTAGGTGATCCAGACCAGTTTGAAGGAAATTTAGTAGATTAGGAAATTGTCAGACTGTATTTCAGTGATCTCGGTTTACACCAGGATATGTAGGTTTGACATATGTGGTAGGGAGAACTTGGCTAGACTGAGGTGGTAGCAGGGTCCCTGAAGGAGAAGTTCAAGCCTAAGAGGCAAGGTCCATGAGGGAGCAGTCATGTACTCTGTGTGTATTGTCTATAAAGGAAGCATGGGCTGACCTCAATATGGCTGAACATTAATGTTAGCAAAATGGTACAAGATTAGATTGTGACATCTGGTATCTGAGGGGAATGTGCCGTTTTGAAGTTGGGAGAGTGTATTCTGCACTCACTGTCTCGCTTAGGTCATTCCCTCCGGTAGTAGGAAAGCTTCATACTACTGCAGCATATGGGCATGTCTGATTGTGTTCCTCTGAGCAAGGTAGCACTGTAGCATTCCTTGTGTAATTTGTTGTGTTGAGGAATGCCTTTTGGTTCTGAAAACGATGGAGGCAGCACTGGAGCACGCCAATTAACCTTCCAAAATTCAGCATTGAGGCATACCTATTAAGGTTTTGTAAAACAGCACTGAAGCATGCCTGGAGCTGGAGGCAGCGCTCATGTATGCCTTCGCGATATGTAATATAAACTGAGAAATTACAGTATTTAAAAATAAATACATTTTGCAAATAACTACTAAATGGAACCATAAATATAATTAATCCTAATTCCACTAATCCAATCACAATAGCACATCGTAACTCTTCAAAGAGGTGACATCTGAAATTTACAGAGGTGTTGAGTCTGTGTAATTACGGTATTTAAAAATAAATCAATTTTACAAATAACTACTAAATGGAACCATAAATATAATTAATCCTAATTCCACTAATCCAACACAATAGCACATCGTAACAGTTTTCCTTGCGGCTGAGGCCTACCTAATGGGTTTTGCCTGTTGACCTTGAGGGTATACCAGCGCTACGAAACAAGTTTGCACTATAGAAATACATTTTAATAATAATAATAATAATAATTTAAAAAAAAAATGATTTAGGGGAGTTAAGCTACCAAACATCCTACCTCCAGTTAGTAGGATGGAAAAGAACAGAGAAAATGTAAACGGTGCAATATTTGCTATATTGTATCATGTTTATCATAGATCAAATACCTGTATCTATAATTTGAAATCCATTAACAAAGCTAAAAATTTGGTAAACTTACTTTTTCACATGACTTTCTGTTAATTAAATTATCATAATGCACAAAGTGAGTTCCTTCAAAACATCAGTAAAAAACAAAACACAGTTGTTCACTTACAGAAAGTGTTTCACTATATAGAACATACTCATGAATGATTGGAATTAATTCTCCGGAGACTTTCAAATTCAGGGTATCTGTGACTTTGCAGCACTTATCAATGCAGTTGGCCATCCCTTTCAAAGGGTCTACAAGTTCTTCCTCAGATGCAGACCACAAAGTGTAAACAGGGCCATACTCCTTCATTTCCTCATAATAGTCTAGGAATAAAGGCAAGAAATAAAATGAAACTAGCATGATAAATACCTAATCATAACCAATAACAGCAAGAGTTTTTTTTTTTGACAACTGGGTTAGTGACCCTCATTTGAAAGCTGAAAAGTTAAGCATAATTTTAGCGACAGTATTAGTTAAAATTAACATAAAATGATACCTTTTTGTTCTTTATAAATTCTTTGGGATATTTTATCTAGAACATTTATCTTCTGACTGAAAGCATCAACATATTCCCCAAATTCTGTAAACTCATCAGGCCGATTTTTAATACCCCTCACAGATGAAGTCACAGCCTTGATTGTCTGTCCCATTCGGCTGAAGAGACCAGGGCCTTGTTTCTTGTGAGATGTTAACTCCTGAAGTAAAAAGTTGTAGGTATTAACATTTCATTTACTGGGGGAATAGGGGGAATCAAAAAACATTTCATATTAAACACCATCTCATTCTCCATAGACCTGTCACTTGCTTTTCCTATATTCAAAGTCACAACTGCATGCTTCATCAGGCAGTTTCTGGTATTCATGTGTATGTTATGCCCTACCTCCCAACATTTTGGAAATAGAAAGAGGGACAAAAAGATTTGGACCACGCCCAGTTTGACCATGCCCATTTTTATGGCCACAACCCCAATTGCCATGTTAATTTTACAAAATTTGGCAGGTCATGAAAGTTTGAACACATTTCTGTGGTTTTTAGGTGTAATTACAGTTTTGCTAATGAAGGTGAATTACCCTTTAAAGTGATACGGACACGTTCCTATAAAAATAGGAACGTGTTGGTCTCAGTGAAGAGAAGCTGCATGCAAAATATAAGCTGTTGAAAGTCTTCCAAAGCCGCCCAAATAAAACAATTGAATCCCCGATTTCGGATATCTCCCAAAAGCCAGCAAAGTCCTTCGGTTCTCCTCAACCCGTCTGTAAAAGTCCTTAAAAATTGTGTCCTGCTGTGCTCCTCATAAAAACAAAGTTTTTGTTGAAGAAGGGATAGAAAGGAGATAAAACATTTTCTTATAGTGTAGTATGTTACTTTTAATTGCACTTTTAATTGTGTCCCCCACCTCTGAGGTATTTCTTAACCACTACAAACACCATAAAAATACATAAGTGTATATTTAACATTTTAAAATAGCATTTCCATAGTTATTTAACACCTTATATCCAAACCATCACTCTTATAAAAATTCAATGACTTAAAATCCCAGTGATAAAAAATCTTCCAATAGGTGATTCCCCCACAAGTGCGTGTACGTAACTAAGAGATAGGCAGTATAGCAACCAATCGCCGGTGGTATAATATACTCACAAGAAGTTAGTTGAGACAGGCGATGAAAACAGTTCTTGTTTGTAACAGATTCCCCCGTCCAGCATATGTTGTCAAAAGAATAAGAGCAGTATTTGTAGGAGCATTTTATTTTTTATTAAAATTACACTCACAAGCGTTCTTGATAAAATCCGCACTTAACATAAAACCAAAAATCCGTGTAGCGCTTGGCTCTCCTCGGTGTCCCTTAAAATCCAATGTGCAAATTACTGGAGTGCTTCCTCCCACCTGACAAGGTTGTCTAGCTGACACGTTTTGCCTTACGGCTTCCTCATTGAGCGATGACATTCCTCCTGCTCATCATTCTTTTATCCTCCACGGTCTTTCAACAGTCCCTTGCGAAACTTTATTGCAGTCTTTCAACAGTTCCTTGTGAAACTTTATTGCAATTTTGTAACCAACATTCTTTACTTAAAAACTGATACTTTCCCTACTTGTTACATTAATACAACTTCCTAAGTAAGCACATACACATAGAAAATGGCTTCCTATATCTACAGACTGTTTAAAACCTATTTATACAGAGTTCATTCTAAAAAGGCTCTTAAATTAAAATCCATGTCTTCCAAAGCCGCCCCCAGCCCAGCAAATCTCAGCAACCGCGACCCTCCAACACCATTACATCAATCTGCCGAGTTGTTTCAGTTACGCTGGGCTGGAGGCAGTACGATCCATCCATAGGCTGGAGACTGTTTCTATTTGTAATCAGCATATGGATGGATAGCTCCTCCCCCAGCCCAGCATAACTGAACCAACTCAGCAAGATGATATAATGGTGGGTCACCATGACTAAGGTTCACTGTGCTGGGGCGGCTTTGCGAGGCCTTCTGCTGCTTAAATTTTGCATGCAGCCTCTTTTCATGGATACCTACACGTTCCTATTTTTATAGGAACGTGTCAGTAGCACTTGGAGCTGCAAGTCACAGTGCCCCCAAGAGACCTGCTTATCTTAAATTGTTACCATTTTATCTTTGCTTATCTTAAATTGTTACAAATGTATCTAAATTAACCTGGCACATATTTTGGGCTCTCTGCTAAAAGCCAACTAAGTTTAAGAAACGTTTTGGCTTTTTCTGGCTGTTCAGTGCAGGAGATCAAAGAAAAAGTCAGAACATTTCAGTAATAATCCAGGATTGCGGGTTGAAGCTGTCAAAATCGGGACTGTCCCGTGGAAAACGAACAAATGTAAGGTATGGTTATGCTTCTTCCAGCAAGAACAAAAATAAAAAGCAAATAATTTAGAGGCCAACGGACACCATCCTGCATTTTCTATGAGCACTAAAGATAAGGATTTATTTAGTATATTTGGAAACTCTGCATGATTAATTTTAGAATAAAGCAGAGCTGTGGGATTGGAGGCAATGCTGGGTATCCGTAGTTACCAAAAATGTACTGATTATACTAATAACTTTAAATTTCAATAATAAAATACAATATGCAATGTCCTATGTCACAGATAATAGTCATAATAAAAGACTTCTCTGCTGTAAGAATAAAGTCCAGTTTGTAGCAGTTTCACTAGTGTGAAGTCTAGCTGAATTATTATGCTACCCGACATTCATGCAGCATTTTAGTCTGTAGTATACAAGAACTGAAAATAATCAAATCAGATTTAAGAGCTTCTATGAAGGAGGATCTTGCAGAAGCAATTCCATTTCTAAAAATACTTTAATTCATTTTGGATTGTATTTTAAGGAGATAGATACAACTACTTCTAAGCAACTTTTCAGTTGGTGTTCATTTATTTTTATTAAAGGAGAAGGAAAGCCAAAACATAAAATCGCTTTATATCACAAGTCTGGTGGACTTACAACTTACTGAATGTTTTGAAAGTTGTCTCCCTGGGTTCATATAGAAGCAAGCCTAGTCTGCACAGACTGCAGTGTGTGACTCCGGTGACGTCAGACTTAATGCAAGCATCTTCCTCCCTGCTGCCCGAGGCAGCCTTGAGGCGCATTGGGCACAATTACCGTCTAATGCGCATGTGTTAGGGGTATTGCCTCTCTCTCTATGATGATGAAGCGCATGCAAATCTGGCTATGTGCGCATAATCATTGGCCCCTATGAACACATCCCCCCAGCCAATCAGAATAGAAGCGTCTTGGTGCAAAGGAGAAAGCATTATATTTTTATATTATACTGGGGACAGCAAACGGGCATGAATCTAGTGCTTGTGGTGCACAGCGAGGGGACAAGACTTATAAATAAATATTACTCTAGCAGCGCTACTCTTTTTTTTGTGCGCTTGTGGTGCTGCCAGTAATGAGCGTTACGTCATTAGTGACACGCTCCTGGGGGGGGTGTTTGTGTGCATGCGCAAGAGGCAGAGGAAGCATCAGTTACTTTACAAAGATGGCAGCTGTGTGACTGCAGATGCAAGCAAAACAGGAACACAGATTTTATGTGATGGCTACGCATTGGTGAGTTACAACTATAGCGATTTAGAAGACCTTGAGGAGTACATTAGAGGAAGATAGGTTATGATTTTTGCATTTCCTTCTCCTTTAAATCGTTTTTGAATGATTTGCCTTCTTCTAACCCTTTTCAGCTTTCAAAAGAATTCTCTGTAAAGCTACACATTTATTGTGATTTTTCTTTCTGTTACTCATCTTTCAATTCAAGCCCTCTCTTATTCATATTCCCGTCTCTTAAAGGAGAAGGAAACAAAAAAAACAATACTACCATCAATGTGTTTTCTATCAGGCCACATCCTGAAACGCCATATTAAAATCTCCAAATTCATTCCTGCTTCTGTGCACCATCCTCCTGAAGTTTTGCCCCTTTCGACAGTTTGGCGCCGCCATTTTCAAATTTCACCCTGCGCTCTCTCTGTAGTGTGCATGTCCCTCCTTCATGACCCCTGTGACATCATCAGACTCTGCTTCACTCTCACATCGCTGCCTGCCTTTTTTTAACCTCCCCTCCTCCCGTCCTCAGCTCCTGCGCTCGGCTTGCTGACATACTGTAAATTAAAACCTGAGCGAGTGCAGGAGCTTCAACAGTTCCCCTGGTTTCTTAACAAAGGGGAGCAGGAGCGCGCAATTGGTTAATGAGGCGGGGCAGAGGTCAGCGATGACGAGCGGAGGTGTCACGTGACGGCATCGCTATCACTGCACAAAAAGGAAAAATTATTCTGTTGCGCATGCGCAGGGCACGGATGGAAATGATTGCACATGCGTGTGCCCTATTCAGAAGGATTTATGGACAGAAGCAAAGGTATGCCATTTCATACATGCTTACACTTTTTAAAAAATCTATTGCAGCTAAAAGATTAAATGAAAAACTAATGAGACATTGCTTGCTGGTACTTATATCTACTATTTATAGGCAACACTTAGAGCTTAAGTTGTTTTTTGGCTTTCCTTCTCCTTTAAATGAAATCTATGCATGGTTGCTAGGGTGGTTTGGACCCTAGCAAATAGATTGCTGAAATTGCAAACTGAAGAGTATATGTAAAACCAATGCAAATATCAAACCAAGCAATTAGAAATTGAAAAAATCCAGCGGACAATATTTAATCGAGACTTTCCCAGTTACCAGAAGAGAATGCATGTTGAACGGAAACACTTTAAAAAAAAAAAAAACCATTGACAAATGAACCCGTTGGTCTTTTAAAACTATTAATATAGTAGTACAACCAGCCTTAGCACAATAATGTTAATGCTAGAAAATAAAGGTCTTCGTCACATACATATTTTAAAATAAGGGTGCCCTATATTTTTCATAAATATATCTAAGCATGTCAAGTTCAAACAATGTTCAGAAATTACATCACTAACAACATTTTATAATGTTGGCATTTGTATACAATGTCATGGCTTTTACATTTTACATGGTTTAAATGATTTCAGCAGTTTACACTGCAGACATCTTGATTTCTCCCTAGCAGAACCAAGATACTATGCTGAACACCAAATGATTAAGTCATCGATTCAAAAGGCATTTCAGTTGTAAACAGAAGAGAAGAAAACTGTGCCTGGATAAGCCACCTGCATCCATGACCCAAACCTTTTGGCCGCCCCTGCGTTGCTGTGAAGAATAAATGAAACAGGCAGCGAAAAACTGCTAATATCATAAAAATGCCATAGGAGAGAAAATATTTGTAAGATACAAAAGTCAAAAAGTTCAATATAGGCGATGATTTATGGGGTTATAATTCTTTATTGTGTATAATTACTTAAATTTAAAAAAGTTAACTGGATCATATATTCAGAAATGAGGTTTAATTTGGAAGTAAAACCACATTTATAGTGCCGATTGCAGTTTAACACTCCAGTAGCTGTGTAATTGTACCAGAAACTTACCCATGCTTGAGCAATGAGGAAAATCTTGAAGTCTTCATTAAAAGTTAATGTTGGATGATCTGCAATCCTGTTCAAAAATTTATGTAAAGCTTTCCTTCGAGTCTCAATGAATTCCTCAGTAAATCGTTCCACCATTCCTCTAACTATGAATTTCTCTGGAAGGGGCTACAGAAGATTGTGACATGAAAATCTGCATTTTAGATCATATATTTTTAAAGATTTTGACACGCTTTTCTTACTACAGAAATTAAAAAAAAATGGTGTTAGTAAGCCATAGAGTAATTTCTGTGAAGAATGGAAGGTGGTTTAAAATAGTAACATAGGTTGAAAAAACGACACACGTCCATCCAGTTTAACCTTTTAACTTTTTAACCTGCCTAACTGCTAGTTAATAGACCAAATCTGTTGAAACATCCTATCTGAAGCCTCTCCAATTTGCCTCAGAAGAGGAAAAAATTCCTTCCTGACTCCCAAAAGGCAATCGGACTATACCCTGGATCAACTTGTATGAGCGATCTCCCATAACCCTGTATTCCCTCACTTGCTAAAAAGCCATGCAGCTTCTGTCCCAACAGATTTGTAGTTTTTAAATGCCTCTCTTCTTTCCTATTAAGTTCTTTAATGTAGTAAGCCACACAGGGTGTTTCTTAGAGCTTCTATATTTACTCCTTAAGGGAATAAATTTAGAACAGTAATGATTTAATATCATTTTAAATGACAACCATTTCTGTTCTGTGTTTTTAGCTGAAAACATAATGCCCCAATCAATACTCTGAAGGGCAGCCCTCAAGGCACTAAAATGAGCTTTTCCAAAATTCATGATTTTTGTTGCCCCAGTATATATTTGTTTTTTGCACCAGACATTAAATTATATAACATTATGGTCACTATTACCCAGGGGTTCAATGCCCTTACATTTGATATAAATTCTGGGTTATTTGAGATCATTAGATCCAGAATAGCATTTTTTTCTGGTAGGCTCCTCAACAACCTGTGCCAAAAAATTGTCATGCAACAAGTTTATAAACTTGTTCCCATTAACTGATCTGGCAGTACTGTTGCTCAAGTCAATATCTGGGTAATTAAAATCCCCCATTATCAATACTTTTCCCAAACCAGCAGCTTTTTCTATTTGCATCAGGAGCTTAGCCTCCTCCTCTTCACTTACATTAGGGGGTCTATAGCATACCCCTACAATTAATTTGCTGGACTATTTACAATTGGTGAAGAACTCCACCCATAAGCCTTCTGCCCCTAATTTTCCAACATAACCTCCTCCTTTATATAAGCTTTTAAATCCTGCCTAACAAACAGACATACCCCCACCTCCTTTTCTATTGCCTCTGTCCCCCCGACACAAAGTATACTGATTTATATTAACTGCCCAGTCATGTGACTCATTCAGCCATGTTTCGGCCACACCAATCATATCATCGTTTCCCTCCAGCACCTAGGACAGGGGAGTTGTCCAAGCTAAAACTTGAGGGGGATGGGGCTGATCAAAAGCAGCTGGAAAAAGTTCAGCACTTCTAGAAAAAATAAGGGGCAAATGCTTGGTTACAAAGGATGTTCTACCTACTGTAGCAAATAGTGTTGCAGCCCTGTGCCCTATAAAAGCTATACCAAGGATAATTTTTCTGTAATTTGGAAAATTTGTATATGACCTTCTACCATCCACAGACTTGCTTCACACATGGAGCATTCACAAAATGTTCTTGACAACACTTTAAAGGGTATACAGCTGCATGGTTAACATCTTCTACCAGTAAAGAAGGACTGCCAAAAACGACTAAACTACTTATACGTACATGGTAGCACAACAGTTATCAGTATTGCTGTCCTCAGGCAGAGGTAATGTGAATAACTAACCAGAATCTCTAATGAGCATTTTCCTATAATTAAAATATATAAATAATAATAATAATAATAATTAACTATAGCTCCCACCACTGACCAGAATTGCTTAGGTGGCAGTTTTGGTTGCAGTGACTTCCCAACGCAATGGAAAGGGATCACTGCTTTTTAATCATGGCTAAAAAGTATGTATTTATTTTAGAACCTCCACCATTGTCATCCTTCATCCAGAAACATTCAATTAAATGTTTTAGGCTGCATAAGTAAAGCAATTTCTATGTAGCATTTACAATACTTATTAATAATGTGCATGTTTGTATTAATTAAAAAAAAGTACATACAGGTATTATTAATGTAGGATGGGCATCTTCCAGCCTACTTTTTAGCCATAGGAAATCTTGATACCGCCTTCGGACTTCAAACTCACATGAGTCAAACTGACTGCGAGATGTCTGAAACAAAGCGGGGAAATGAATGTGTGCAATCATTCAAACCAAATACAACCTTTGCTTTCCATATATGAACAATAAATGTAATTGCTTATAAAGTATAAAGATATACATGTATATAAAAGAAGAAAAAAGTTATGCCCTACAATGGTCACAAGACTGCTTTATGTATTTTCAAATACAGCAGACCTATGACGTTCATCATTTTCTCTTAAATAACCTCCCATTTGAGTTGAGTTTATTAGAGTAAATAAAATTCACATAAATTCAAAATTCGATAATTTATAAATATGCCGATTAGAACACATCAACCTCACATGTTCAGTGTGTACAGTATATGCAAGTACACACAGTAAATCACAGCATTCCCATTTGGCAAACCAAATGGGAAGCCCTAGAGGTAGTACTGATGTGAAATATTTTGTTACAGAATTTCCCAGAGAGATTCATCACGTATACTGGGCAATTTTCTTCTCCTACGTGTGGGCTTTATTTGAGCTTTAGACCATGCTGATTCTCAGTTTGTGAATAAATGCATTCCAAGAATCAGCTACTACATGAACATCAGCCTATTCCTGTGACTGTACCCAGAGCCACTGCACAGGCCAAGAAGCAAACAGAATGGATTAGATACAATGGTTCTGGGTGCAGACAGGACACTAATGCCAACTAATGTGTATTTCAGCAGGTTGATTTCAAACTCCCTGTGGCATTAGCCTACATGTAAAACACAGCTGAAGCAAAACTAAAGGAAAACATTACAACCACAATTAATACTTAAGGAATAGATTGTTTATATCACATTTAGTGGCATATTAAACATACCAAACTGGAATATAGATATCACAATGTATTGCTCTTTTACATCTTATATCTTGAACCCCCATTTTGTTATGGTCTGCCTCAGAATTCACCTGCGGTGTTTATACAAATGGCCTGTAGGTGGCACTGTGCACAAGCATTATACTGTGCATACACAGTTTTTTCTACACAGCTTAAAGTGTTAGAGTTTAAGTTACTGTAGAACGGTAATGGCTGCATGAACCTGCTAATAAAGCACTGTTATACTCTGCTCATCCTCGGCTACCAAAACATAACATCACCTGACCGGAAATACTGCAGGTCTAACTGTAAAAAAGAAGTGGACACGCAAAAGACAGATCTCTTTCTGTTAACTGGCTCTTGCGACCTAACATGTATGTTTTGTTTGTGTGCACTGTGAATTGTAGGATCCCAGGGGGCAGCACATAGAGCCATACCCCTTTTCCAAACAGAAATTAAAGGTAGGATGCTTGCACTTAATGATTTCACATAAGTATTTTAAATCTTTATACTGTATATGAGTGACGTTCTGACAGTTGCTCTCAAGCAGCATTTCAAATCAATATACAGCTTTGCTCAACATGAGTACAATAAACTGAAAGGGTGATCAAAATATGTGCCTACTTTATACATGAAAAAAAAAATTACATTTTTTTACATTCCAAGCAATTAACAGATATTTTTTTTGTTATTACCACTGCTACCTCTCCCTGTAAAGAGTTTGTTTAAAAAGCGATAATGTGACAGTAGATTTACAATTCAAGAGAAAATGAAGGCTAGCAATAACAGAGGTATGACTGAATTTGAAAGTGAAGGTCAAAAATACTCACCTTTGTAGCAATTCTGTATGTAATAAATGTTTCAATTGCATTTACATGGCTTTCTGGCTCATCAACAGTAATGAAAATATCCTTGACATCGGGCTCATCTTCAAATTTATATTGATTTATCATGGATGATGGAGATGCTAGCATTAAAGGACTAAATGAATTGCCATCAGTAAGTGCTGCGTCCTAAAAAAACAAAAAAAAGGAGGTCAGTACCTGTACTGAGAAAAATGTGAACATGTATTATCTTGTGTAGCACAATTCAGCAACAAATAATTTACATTAACTGTAAGGCATGGAACTGTGCAGGGTAACAACACATGGGAATGTTTTCGCACTGAGCACTGCATTAAAGTAGAAGGAGAAGGAAAGTCATTTACCACTTAGGGGTGGCAAATGTTAGGCAAACGCAAGTGAATGTATTTAATTACCCGAAACCCCAGGCTGGTGCTCTATCAGCAGACAACTGCACTGGCCAGGGTTTATTCCAGAGAGCACCAGGGAGCGACCCTCTTCAGGCTTCTTCTTTCTTCAAATTTCCCAGGGCAGAAGCATGCGCAGTAGAATGGAGAAAGTTGACTTTTTAGTTAATGCTTGGATTTTCACTCGAGAGAAGAAATAAGAAGCCTTGCAGTTTTCTACAAATTGGAGCACTGGCCCAGGGTTTCAGGTAAGTAAATATATTCACTTGCCTAACATTTGGCACCCCCAAGTGTGAAACGACTTTCCTTCTCATTTAAGCATCCCAAACTACCCCTATATACATTCCTGAAGGAGCTTGTGCCTAATCATTTTATAATAAACACATATCACACATCCTAAAGATATATAAAAAAGTGGTGTATAAACATCAAAATCTGGAATTAACACAAGCAGCAATATCAGACTCCATTATGGATAACTGTTGGCGTTATCATTGGACGGTTCTAGGCAATGGTATAGGCAGTCCAATTCAGAGTTGCTAGTCTGTTTTGACTGAAAGATTAACAAATGTATACAAGCCAAGTGGTCTGCTCTTTTATAAGAAATCCCCAGCTTCTTGCAGTTATCCAGTCTACTAGTTAATATATTATTCTAGGAAATGGAAAGGCTTTAATGCAATATTGCAGAGGAAAAAATAGCACTTATTGAAAGCTTGGTCACAAGATAAATGCTGTAACATGGAGTACTTGCCCTGTAAAAAATAAAAACAAAAACTACATTTAAACAACTCAACTAGCAGCCCCTAGTGCCAGGCAATCTGATCATAATGATGAGGATAAAGGCTGTCAGGAAGAAGACTGCATCAAAGAGCAGAAGTGAACCTCCCCCGGTAGGATTTTTCAACCTGCCAGGGAAAACCAAACCTGTCTGATATTTGGACAATTTTTGGGCCCGATATTAGTCAGGTGGGCTTGTCACAGAGCCCCATACGTAGGCAGATTCGCTACCAACATGGTCTGAATGGCCGGAATCAGCAGCTTAAATCTACTTGTGTATGGCCCCCTTAACTGAAGTTATATATTTCAGTCAGGAAGGATCCTTACTGTGTAAAATACTGTGAGGTACTGTACATAGAGCAGATTAAAAGGAATAGTTCAGTGTAAACATAAAAAACTTGGTAAATAGATATTATGTGCAAAATTAAACATGTTTCTAATATAAAGGACAGTTGGTGTCCGAAACATGTAGTGTGGCTTGAAAATAAATATGCACTTCAGCAGTTAAACTGCCTTTTCTTCCTTTTGTCCTGCACTATCTATTGTTCGAATAAGTTTTGGGTGTTTGGACAGAGCACCCGTGGGACAACTGGAAAAAGCTTGCTCCACTCCCTGTGAACCAATACTAATTACATGTTTCTAATATAGTTAGTTAGCCAAAAATGTAATGTATAAAGGCTGGATTGACAAGATATTGAACATAACAGAATGAAACACTACTTCCTGCTTTTCAGCTCTCTAACTCTAAGTCAGTGACTTGACGGAGGGTCACATGGGACATGCAGTAACTGTTCAGTGAGTTTGCAGTTGATCCTTAGCATTCAGCTCAGATTCAAAAGCAAACCATTAAAGGGCAACTAAAGTCTAAAATAGAATAATGTTAGAAATGCTGTATGTTTACTAAATATAAACATGAACTGACTGCACCAGAAGCCCAATCAAACAAATGATTTATGCTTTCAAAGTTGGCGCAGGGGGCTGCCATCTTGTAACTTTGTTAATCTTTGCAATACCAAGAGAACGCTCTGGGCTTCAGTTGGGAGATTTAGCTAAGGGATAGTCATAAATGATAAAAACAGCACAAGTCAAATATCTGCCATAGAAGCTGATACAGCAAGACTGATTAATAATTAGAATATTCAGACTGCACTGGGTCTGTGGATATAAATCTACACAGTCAAACAGGGAAACAAACAAAGCTGCTCAAATTCTGGGAAGTAAAGTGGGGGCTTCCTCCTGCCGTTTAAAAAGTATGATCATTTCCCTGCAAAGCCGTTAGGGACCATCTGAAATTTCCTATCCGCAGCTGTCAGAACAAGTAAAACAAAGGGGGGGGGATTTCAATGCATACAGTCAGGTTTATTATAAAATTGGTAGACCTTTTTTAATGAAAGTATATTGCAGATAGATTTATTTTTCATTAAAGAAAGTAAAAACAGAAATTCATTTTTAAATCCCCTTTAAGATCCACATAGCCCCCCTCAAGTTTCTTGATTGGTTACTGCCTGGTAACCAATAAGTGGAAACCAAGAGAGCTGAAAAGCAGAAAGTAGTGTTCTGGCTATTATGTTAGACATCCAGTCACTCCAGCCTTTATATATATTACATAATTGGCTAACTAAACAGTTTTTATCTTGCACAGCCTATGTACCCAGTTTTTATTTTTACAATGAAATGTTCTTTTAGGGCCCTTACACACAGGCATTTTTGACCTGCGCTCCCCTGCTTTGCGTTTGGCTGCGTTCAGCTGCAGGGGAGCGCAGGTCTAGACGCACCTCATTCTTTTCAATGAAATTGTACCCACGAGACACGTTTAAGCGTCGAACGCAGATTCAGACGCAATATGCTGTGTCTGAACTTGTGTTTGGCGCTTACATGCCCTTAAAATAAGTGCTGAGAATTTCATGGGCAGGATCGCTACGCTAGTAGGGCTGATAAAAAAAAAAAAAACAGGTGCTAAATTGAACTAGTACAGTTGCCAATAGTAACCACTCAGCCTTTAATACTGAGCAGTTTATTACAAAGTGAAAAATGAAAGACATGGCCAGTTGCTACTGGAAACTGCACCCAGGAAATTTTGCATCTATTTTCATAAGTCGGCCTTGTAGTTCTTGAATGCTTGTCATTTTTATTCATCCTACTCTCTTTGCACTTACTAAAACAACTCAAAGCTAGTCAGATCAGAAGCAAGTACTGTATGTAAATTATTTTATGAGTGAAAGTTGAGAATAAGTTCAGACTTGGAATGAAATGCTCCTGACTTACTGGGAAGCAGGGGCACAGCACACTTAGCAGCCAGATAAGTGAACTTGGTGTCTGGGCCTTAAATCTATAATGTTAGTATCCAGCTCTGTGCAGATACATTTTTATAAAGGGTCGGGTAAAGTATTGACAAACAAAGTGCACAACGGATTGCAAACTCGTCTGAAGTTGCAGCCAACACTGCCTGTGACTGTACTTGTGAACTGCCATATATACATTACTAGTTCAAGACTTAATTCAAAAGTAATTAAAATTAGAAAAATTCTAGGTCACAGATATTTCGTGGCTGTATAAACTACTGCTTTAATTAGCAGTTTAATTGGGAGTTTGTTTTAAAGTTGCTGCAAGCCTTCCCTCTCCATATGGCTGAAGAATTCTCGGATGGATAAATCATTAAGCACATTTCCTTTCTGTATCATATGCACAGAGATGGAAAAAGTTTCTCATTTCTACAAAAAAAGCTGCACAAAGACATGACAAGCTGTCATAGCTGAAGCATGTTTTTCTTTTGCAAATCACACAGTTTAAGTTTTTTTTTTGTTTTTAGAATTTTATTTTTAGAGTTTTATTTTCTTATGCGCTCTGAAGACAAGAAGGAAGTAAAAAATTCCAAATGACATGTGGTCCGGCAGGCTGGCATACAGCATATGTAGCCAGTGAGGATGCAGAGTGCCAGAAAGTCAGCACATTGGTCCAAAGCCCCCTGCTGGCCCTTAGATGAAGACAGTTAAACAAAGGGCCAACTGCAAACTTAAAAGTTAAATGGGTTGTTCACCTTAAATTAACTCTTACTATGCAGCGCGAGACAATTTGCAACCGATATTTTATTTATTTATTTTTTATTACTTGGGGTTTTTGAGTTATTTAGCTTTTTATTCAACAGCTCTCCAATTTGCAATTTCAGCAATCTAGTTGCTAGGATCCAAACCACCCTAGCAATCATTCATAAATTTAAATAAGAGACTGGAATATGAATAGGAGATGGCCTGGCAAGAAAGATGAGTAATAATAACAATAAAAAATGATAAAAGACGAGTAGCAATAATAATATGTTTGTAGCCTAATAGAGCATGTTACTAAATTGGGTCAGTGCCCCCCACTTCAAAGCTGGAAAGAATCAGAAGATGAAGGCGAATAATTAAAAAACTATAACAAAAATGAAGGGCAATTGAAATGTTGCTTAGAATTAGCCATTCGATAACACACAAAAAGTTAACTCAAAGGAGGAGAAGTCAACCATTCTAAATCCCTCCCCCGTGTTGCTACCCCCTCCTCACCCCTCAGCGCAGGCCCTGTCCACGGAGTTCACAGACGCCATCTTTTCCCGTGCGGTCTTCTTCCTGGATCCATCAGTGTCTTCTGGTGCATGCACAGTAGGAGGTATTTGCTGGTTCAGCTCTACTGTGCATGTACCGAAAGTCACAAAGTTTCCAAAAAAAGAAATTCGAAAACTTTATGGATTTCGGCACATGCTCAGTAGAGCTGAACATGCAAATGCCTCCTACTGTGAATGCTCCAGACGACGCCCTTGCATCCAGGAAGAAGCCCGCATGGGAGAAGATGGCACCTGTGAACTCCGTGGACAGGACCTGAACCGAGGGGTAAGTAGCAACTTAGGGGAATTTGCCTGGGGGGTGGGGGAAAGTAGGCCGGGTGGGAGGAGGGGGAGGAATTTTAGCACCAAAGGGGCTGACTTCTACTTCTCCTTTAAAGGTGAACCACCCCTTCAAGAATGATAAAAGAAATAGGAACAATTGTATTTCTAAAAAAAAAAAAAAAAAAAAAAAAAAAAAAAAAAAAAAAATCACATTTTCAATAGCATTCATTGAATATATTAGGTTTAATTATTTGAATAATTACCAAGGTTTTGTAATTTTGCTACCCAAAAAGAAATACTCAGGAGCAACATAAACGTAAAACAGGGGTTAATCCATTTTGGATCTTCAGATTCCCTTCAGAAGTTGCTTTTCTCTCTGTCCACATTTCTTTTACTAAATTGTATCTTATTATGTGAAATATGTGTTTGTGTGGACATACATTCTGGCAATGGAATCAAAGCCTAATTTCACAAGGTATATTTAAAGGGGTTGTTCACCTTCCAACACTTTTATTTTAGTTCAGGTGTTTACAATAGTTCAAAAACCAGACCCGCACATCACTAGTTATGACCCAAATGGCCCCGCCTCAAGTCACTGATTGGTTACTGCCTGGTAACCAATCAGATGAAATCAAGACAGCTGTGAAGCAGGATGTAGTGTTCTGGGTTGTCTAATATAAGTAATTCTAAAACAAGTGGACTTGCTGAGTAATCATTGAAGACGTTTCACTACTCATCCGAGCAGCTTCTTCAGTTCAACTTTTGGTACACTGGACTCTGTATACCACTTTGTTTTTCTTTTGGTGTTGGATCCTTTGGGTGTACAAGTTTTTCCAAAAGCAAAACAAAGCAATGTGGTATACGGAGTCCAGTGTAGTGAGGAGTGCACAGATCTATATACTGGGGAGACCAAACAACTGCTCACCAAGTGAATGGCTCAGACTAGGAGGGTGAACTCTACAGGGCAACACTCCGCTGTCTTTCTACACCTAAAAGACAAGGGACACTCTTTTGAAGATAGCAAGGTCCAAATCTTGGATAAAGTAGACTACTGGTTCGAACGAGGCGTGAAAGAGGCGATTCATGTCAAGGTGGAGAAACCATCCCTGAACAGGGGCATTCGACACCACCTGTCTGTTACATACAATGCTGTTCTCACATCTGTACCCTGGCGGTTTCAGAGCACTTCACATCTCCATTCATGCAACTCTCACAAGTAACACCTGTTTCTAGGAGTTGTATGAAACATTGGTAATACCACCACAGTAACTACACGGAATCAACACCTCTGTAAATTTCAAATGTCACCTCTTTGAAGAGTTACCATGTACCATTGTGATTGGATTAGTGCAAGAGTTTATATGCTGAGAACTTCCCATACCAGTCAGTTGAAATGAAGAAGCTGCTCAGATGAGTAGTGAAACGCCTGCAATGATTACTCAGCAAGTCCAGTTGTTTTAGAATTACTTATATTAGACATACCATGACCTGAATGAATGAAAAACTTCATAGTCATGTTCTGGGTTATTTTAGACATCCAGTCACTCCAGCCTTTATACAATACATTTTTGGCTAACTAACTATATTGAAAATATTTTTTTTCTATTTACCCAGATTTTATACTGAACAATTCCTTTAAGTGTTCTGTGTTTACTTGATAACTAGAATGCATCAACAGCTCTCACACAACATGTATCCACAGTTACAATTACTGGTGCTAATTACAGGTTTAAATTTTTCTGCATATTCTTAGAGAATCTTTCCATTTTTATAAAATGATCAAAAATACTAAATGTTGTTACTATAGAAACAGCAATGAAACCTCAATCTAACACTTCTAAAGTTGAATGTATAGGACCTTCTAATTAAAGCTTCACTGAGAATCTGAGCTGTCGCTTCTTTGCATTGTACGATGGTATGATAGAACGGGCCTATCAATCACTGCTGAAATGAGTCATTGTAGAACTTCCTGCAAAATACAAAAATAAACTTTCATGCACTGAATTAAAGTAAAGTGCAGAGAATACAAGATAGTTGATAGTTAATTTGTGGGTACGATTGCATACTTCCCAGCTGTCCCAATTTTCATTCCAGAACCCACAGTCACAGATTGCTGTTTAAATGTCTCACTTGGCTGCAAACTAACACCCACTTTTAACAGGCCGTCTTGACCCACAAACCAGAATATGATTTTACCAAGCAAGAGAACGTAAAGGTCAGGGATATGATTTTCTAGTAATTTTAATCATCAATTGTCTTTTTAAGACAAACTTTCATAAGTCAGCTTCATCATCTGGCATGACTTACCTAGAGTATCCAATAGCTATTCTGTGTGTAGCCAAAAATAGGCTTTATGTTATTGCTCCTCCTGGTTGCACAGAGCCAGTAGGGCTGATGGTTTCTTAGTTCACAGCTACGAATGTTGGTCTCTGGGCCTCCCTTCCATAAAAGAATATGGTTGTTTTGCTTAGGGTAGATTAAAATCCCATTAACAGGTTAGACCAATGTTTCCAGGTTGTTCTTCATCAAGTGCAGTGGTGCCCAGACTTTGTTACACTGGGATCTACTTTTGACACCTGACCCCCATCAGGAGATCCACCTTGGTAACATGTGGCAATTTTTTGACCAGAGCTGCTAATTACATGTTAATTTTACAAAATTTGTCTGGTTATGAAAGTTTGAACACACTCCCTTTCCCTCCATGTTTGTTTCTCAGCACTCCCTTCCCCTCAGTGATTGCTGCTGCTCACCTCTCCCTTCTGTGTCCCTGCTTGTTGCTGTCAGCTCTCCCTTCTGTATCCCTGCTTGTTGTGGTCAGCTCTCCCTTCTGTGTCCCTGCTTGTTGTGGTCAGCTCTCCCTTCTGTGTCCCTGCTTGTTGCTGCTCACCTCTCCCTTCTGTGTCCCTGCTTGTTGCTGCTCACCTCTCCCTTCTGTTTTTGTTGCCGTCAGTCCTCCTTTTTGTGTCCATGCTTGCTTAGTCCTTCCTTCTGTGTCTGTGCTTGCTGCTCAGAACTCTGCCCTGCCTTCCCTCCTCTGCTCTCAGCCCGTCCACTCTCCATTCTCTTTTCTCCAATATGCCGATTTGCGTTTGAAGTCGTTGCGCAAGACTTCTGACATCACAACCAGGAAGTGCAGTTGGAAACTTTCGGCAGGTCGCGGCCTACCAAGAAAATGATGGGGATCGACTGGTAGACCGCAATCGATGTCCTGGGCACCCCTGATCTAGTGACTCCCAAAAAACTACCCAGTCCTTGCCCTTTTGAATATACTACCTTATTTATGGACTTCCCTCACCCTCCACTCAAAAAGAGGGTTTTATTTAATCTCTTTGCTCTAATACCAGAGAGGGAATGCTAGGAAAGTCACAGCAAAGGATGAGGCTCCCATGTTGAAAAGAAGACAGGATATCACTAGAGCCTGTAAAGCCTAAAACAAGATTACTGCCCAAATCACAGTAAAATGTAACCCTTTATATCCTTAACACATGGCACTGAATCCCCTACAAGAAAAAGTTATACTAAGAATACAATATACTAGGAATATCAAAAAAGGCCATGACACCACTGCGGCTTGCAACTTGCATATCACCACCGGACAAAGTTTTCATAATTTCAAGAGGGGGGAGAATAAAGCATAGCCTTGCATTCCACCATCTTTATTTTACACGAGTACATCTAAGAACAGGGAGTCAGAGAAATGAGCAGCATGGGAGAACTAGGAAAGAGTACATTATTGGCATTCTGCTTGTGCCAGTGTAGGTGAACTAATCCTTTTAATATATCGATTTCTGCAATGTTCTTAGCAACATGTTTGGGGTGAATAAAGTGCTCACTGGTGATCTTATGGCGTGTGTTTTATTATGGCTTTTGTATTTTTTCTTTTGTGGGTGTTTTTTAATTGCCAGGGTATTTGGGGGCTGTGGCTAAAAGGCCATGGTCAAAACATCACTGCTGGTAAAGGATTGTTTTTTTTAAGGCATGTGGAAGGAATATTTTACCTTTTATCAGAACGATTCATTAATACTTACAGCATTATCTCTTGGGTTAGTATCGGATTTATATTAGTGTAGAAGGAATAATGTTTTGCCTATTCAGCACCACTTTTTTAACAGATGACGTAGGATTATAAAACAGGGATAATTATGATTTGGCAAGACCCCTTTCAAAGTGAGTTTGAATCAGTTATACTTTGGTTCTTTATAGGGCTGACAGCTTTCAGCCATTCACATTAGTTCCTGCTCCAGTTGAGCTACAATGTAATATGACTTCATACACATGTATGTGCCTGTCATATCTCAAGTATTTAGTTTAAGTAGGCAAACAATATTTTTAAAAGTGCAACACCACCACCTGCTGGCTTTTTCTTGCAGAACATTAGAATACTAAAAGACTGTAAATGGGAGTAGAGATATTTGAAATTAGCAAATATAACAGTAGAGGCATCATTAATTCCATGTTTAGAAGTAACACAAAAAATGTCACTTTTATACTCAAAGGCAAAGTGAACAGCCACTATAGTAATGCAATTACATAGGAACATTTCTTACTTTAAACAAAGCAATTCTGACACCTGTCTTATTGTATTAGTATTGTGCCTAGCACAACTTCGCTAGAGTTCTTGAGCTCAGGCTAGTTTGCATAAGGCGGGCAATTTAAAGTGGAATTGAGCTATTTATGTTAAATAATAGGCTTGGCAAGTTTTTTAAATTAAAAAACTCAAATTTGAAAGATTCAATATCTAAAATAGGCCTGCTACGTGTCATACGTTTAGCATCTTCCAGGTACCTGCTAAAGAATATTTTACCAGGGACATGGTAATACACCCCCATATTTCTGCTCCCCCCCCCCAGCCTTATAGAAGTTATAAGACTAGTTTTAGCAGGGGAGTGGTGGTTACCTTGCCCGATTCTCTTGTTTAATAGAGTCCAGCCCCCCCTGTGGCCAGCAAGTACCCCATTCATGAACCGAGTTTTAGGAGTGGGGGACTGGAAAGTGTGGCACCATAAATAGAACACTTGCAGCTGCATGGAACAGTAGTTGACTTCATTCAACATCTCCTTATTGGTTACTTATAAACCAAACTTAGGATGAAGTATAACTGGAGGTTACATCAGTGGGGAGCCAACAATCCAGTTTTAAAGGAACAGTTCAGTGCAAAAATAAAAACAAGGTAAATTTACGGTGTAAAATAAAAAATGTTTCTAATATAGTTAGCCAAAAATGAATGTAATCTATAAAGGCTGGAGTGACTGGATGTCTAACATAACAGAACACTACTTCAGTGACTTTAAGGGGGGGCCACATGAGACATAACTGTTCAGTGAGTTTGCAATTGAGCCTGAGCCTCAAGTCACTGATTGGTTGCTGCCTGTAACCAAGAGAGAAACAAAGCAGGAAGCGGAGTTCTGGCTATTATGTTAGACATCCAGTAACTCCAGCATTTATACATTACATGTTTAGCTAAATAACTATATTAGAAACATTTTTTTTATTTTGCACAGCCTCTATTTTTACTCAGTTTTTATTTTTACACTGAAAAATTCCTTTAAAAGACCAGTGACACAACATGTAGAAACCACTGGTGGCAAAGCATCTGTATAACTTTCTGCATTTGCCATATTTCTATTTAGGTCCTCTCCTATTCAAATTCCAGTCTCTTTTTGAAGCTAATTCATGGTTGTTGGGGCAATTCATTACCTAGCAATCAGATGGCTGAAATTGCAAACTGGAGAGCCATAGAAAATTAGGTTAATAACTCAAAAAACACAAATAATAAAAAATTAAAACCAATTGCAAGTTCAGAATATCACTCTGAAGAGTTCCTTTACGTCCCTGTCCCTCACTTGTTGTGGGCAGCAGGGCACACAATCAGTTAATGACTACATTTAGACACTGTAGCCACTAATGTTGCTAACCCAGTAGCCCCAGAACACAATTAAACTGGTAACAATATATTTAAAATTTTCTTTCTCTCTTTCCTTTTTTCCTTACTTCCAATCAGTTTTCACTTCATAAAAGTTAATGTCTTTATTGGCAGGTAAACATTTTGGCACCATCCTTTGTTAAAGCACAGCAACCCACATCCAACCCAACCTAAAGGGAGAAGAACGTATACATGGCTTGATAAAGTCATTGCCTGACATCATACTACATTGTTTGTCCATGTCCATTGTTTGTCAATAAATTGTTTTATATAAAATTCAGCAGAAGCCAAACGATGCAGAATTTGCAGTATTTATTCACTCAAAGTGTTGGTGCACTCGGACTACTTTTCTTATACAAATGCACTAAATACAACGGTTTGAAGGATAGAAAACCAGAAAGCTTAGGTTATAGAATGGCCAAATGTAAGCAACTTTTCAACTGGTTTTCATTTTTTATAGTTTTATAGTTATTTTACTCTGTAGGGCTACAAAAAACATATTGTTATTGCTAATTTTTACTAATCATCTTTCTATTCAGGCCTCTCCTATTCATATTCCAGTCTCTAAAATCAGTGCATGGTTGCTAGGGTAATTTGGACCCTAGCTGCCAAATTGCTTAAAATGCAAATTGGACAGCTGCTGAATAAAAAGCTTAATAACTCAAAAACATTAAATATAAAATGAAAACCACTTGCGAATTGTCTCAGAATATCATTCTCTATATCATACTAAAAGTTATCGCAAAGGTTAACAACCCCTTTAATTTGCGATCAGACAATGCTAATTCATTAAGTGCAACGAACGCTGGTGAATATTTTCTAGCGTTACTTCGGCAGAACAAGCAAATTAAAGCAAAGTTGTGCTAGTGTTAAATTCTGCCTAGCACAACTTTGCTTCTTGCGTTCAGGCTAATTTGCATACGGAGTGGAATGGAGCTATTTATGTTACATGGTGCATAGAATACATTACATGTACACTGATAACTAGACATGCCAAGGGAACCTTAATAACGTCAACAGAGTTAAATAATGTGCCATATGATACAAAATGTATGGGGGAAACCGGGTGCCTGAAAATTGTTTATGCTTTTTGCAGCTAAACACCCTGAAAAAATTAAGACGCTAGCGTTTTTTGGTACTTAGAAGATATTACACTCAAAAATTATGATGTAAATAACTGAAGATTGAGAATGTTCTATGCACTCCAATGCATTTTGCCAGGTCAGAGCTGACGGAGGCAAGTCTGCAAAATAGGTAACGTTCAGTAAAATCTGCATCTTAGTGAATTTGCGGAGTTAGGTCCTTTCCTCCGACGGGCTTTCCCGATCGATATCTGGCCAAAAGTCGGCCAGATGTCAATCGGGCAGGACTAAAAATCCCGTCGGATCGCGGCCGTATCTGTTCGTTGAAGTGGTCCCATGATCCGACCACCCTTATGATCAGATTGTTGGGCCCTAGGGCCCACGATTGGATCAGCCCTCAAGGTGGTCATATCGGGGAGTGATCCGTTCGTTTGGCGACATCGCCAAATGAGCAGATGTCTCCGTGTATGGCATTGGCATTGTGGAGTTGTGAGTGATATATCTATCCAGCAAGGACGTTCAGTAATTCTCTGGCTGCAGGACAAACGGGCTAAGCTTGATCCCTAGCTGTACGCTTGTATGTGGGGGTGATATACCGCTGTAGTAAAGAAAAAGTGGACTCCTAATGGCCCGATTTACTTATAATGGTTTATTATATGGGACAATGTGTTTTTATCTTTATCGGTTTTATTTTCTCTTTATTCCTCTTTTCATTTTTCTTTTTTATCCATTAGTGATATCGTGGGTGGTACCACGAATATATATGCACGATTGAGGTGGGTTATACTACGAATTACCACTATTGATTTATTTAGATTTGCACATTAATTTTAAAAATACACAAAAGTGATAAAACTAAAAATAATAAATAATTTTCACACTCAAACTATGGGGTTATATTTGTTTTTCACATTGGTAAATTTACTGGAAGTTTCTTTATATTTATGTTATATAGCAGCCATGTCCACAGGGTGATTTTTAAATAAGGTGCCTAGATTTTGATGTCTTTTCCAGTGAGGGGTTTCATTTATTACATACAATATATTATATATTGGATTTATGCGATTAAGGGGAGCTGGCCAGAATATTTGAGAGCTTAGCTTTTACGAGTGGATAGTGTGTGTAGATGTTCATAGCCCCGTTCTAATAAAAACATCATGAAATAATTCACCACGACCCCAGGAGCAATAAGGCCAGCGAGTTACAATAGGGGTATTATTAACATCAGCTTGAATAACCGGGTTGCTATGGAGTTACATAGAGAAGTAAAAGTTACAAGCCCATAAGGGGATAAATTGCCACACCAGAAACGATAGAGGGGTAAAAACATTTAAATTTTTTCTAATCCTCATCCCAACTTTGGTTGACATTATTTATTCATTTTGACTGGTCATAGTGAAAAGGTTTGCAACTAGAACGCAAATCTATACTAATGCATTGATACAATTTTACCGCTATTTTTGGTATTGTTTTGAAGTTTTAATGTTTTTTATGGATAGTAATGTTGGTGAATTATTTGGAGAAAATGTCTAGTGAGAAAGCAGCATTGCATTGTATAGCAGGAATGAACTTTAAACACATTGAGGGTTAATGATTTTTTAGCATAATTATGTCATTATGACAGCTGTTTCCCACCAATAATGCATATTTAAGGCATACTTGCAAATGTTTACAACTTTGAAAAAGGCCTTGGATAGGGCCAAAACGTCCAATTTTATTCATGTTTAAGTCTTGAAAGTGCGGTTTCTTTTTGGAGGTATTGTGAAAATTTGATGTCTCTGCACCCAGGCATACATACTAACGTTGTCGAGAGTGCTGGTAGCTCCGTGGGAAAAAAATATATATATAGCAAACAAGGAAAAGTTGTGCTCATCACTAATTTTTAAAACCAATGAGGCTGTGACCACAAAATACATATAGACATATACAAGAGGTCCTCTGCACTCAACCCATTATCAATATATTTAAGACATTGAGACATTTTGTGCATACAGCTACTAAAAAATGCCTTATCCTTTAAACAACAGGGATTGTTTGTCCATATATTGCAATATATTTAAGCTGGAGCAATGACCAGCTTCATTGCACGGCTGCCTAATGGTTTTAAAAATTAGTGGTGAGCACTATATATCCTAATCTACAAAACGCTAAAGATACAATTTTCCAATAATGTTAGTAAATCAGTGCCATACAAAACATTCCTGGAGGCTGTGGAAAAAAGTTTAGTTGTGTAAAATCACTAAGGGTGTATCTAAAATTACACTGCTGGGACTTTCACTAACCAAGGTTTGCACTGAAATGGGTTACTTGTAAGTGGTTGCTGCAGGCTCTTTTTTCTTTAAAGCATTTACTTTAGCAATGGTGCAAAAATAAGGAAACAGAGAAGAAATTAACACTTGCCAAATGTTTAGTTTGCTGCAGATGGCATTACTGTCTGGAGTGATTTGCAGTAAACACCACTTAAAAAACAGTTTGTTATGCCAAGAAGAGCACTAGAAATGAGAAGGATATGAAAATGTACAAACAACTGGAGGAATGCAAATAAGAATTTGCTATTCTTTTGTCAATTATACAGTTATGGGACTCCTTATCTTGAAACGCATTATCCAAAAAAATCGTCGAATTCGGGGAAGGCGACCTCTCATAGAGACCATTATAAACAAATAATTCTAATTTTTTTAAAATGATTTCCTAGGTCTTTGTAATAGAACAAATGCTTATTACCAGCCAAAATATAATTACTCTTGGAGGCAAAACAATCCTAATGTGTGCATTTAATGTTTAACTCTTTTTTTTTTTTTTTCCAGATGTAAAGGATATGTCAAAACATAAAATATATTTTTGCCTAATAAAACAAAGTACAATCGTAAGCAACTTTCCAATACAAATTTATTTCAAATTTGGATCTCCGTACCTTAAGTCTACTAGAAAATCAAGTTCAAGTCATTGTTACAGAGAAAAGGGCAATCCGTTTTTAAAAAAAACAAAAACTGGATTATTTGGAGTCTGTGGGAGATGACAGTTCTGTAATTCAGAGCTTTCAGTTAGCAGACACATTTTATTTTCAAGGACAAAAGTATCTCAGGTCATGAGGAAAAAATACCTTAGAGCAGTGATCCCCAACTAGTGGCTCATGAACAAGATGTTGTTCAACAATCCCTTGGATGTTGCTCCCAGTTTTATGGTATTATGTGTTCACACTTCCCAACATTTTGGAAATAAAAAGAGGGACAAAAAAGTTGACCATGCCCCTTTTTAGTGGCCACCCTCTAATTACTATGTTCATTTTACAAAATGTGGGCGATTTTGAACATATTTCTGTGATTTTTTTTCAGTTATTAAAGTTTTGCTAATGAAGGTGAATTATCCTTTAAGCTGTGAGTCTAACTTTTCCCAAGGGAACCGTTATCTTATATTGTTACAATTACTTATTTGTTTATTTAGAAACTGGTACAAAGTATCTTATCTGAATCTCCTGGCTCTATGCCAAAAGCCAATTACATTAGTCAATTTGGGGCAGATTTACGAAGGGTCGAATTTGAGGGTTAAAAAATGAATTCGAAGGATTTTAATGCTCTTCGACCGATTGAAAAATCGAATAGTAAAAATGCTATGGCAGCTTCCCATAGGGAAGTATAGCAGATTTAATCTGGCAAACCAGGCAATTGAATAAAAAAATTAAAGGTCAAGTAATTCGACCATCAAATGGTTGAATGATCGAATAGATTTTTATTCAAATCATTCGATCGAATTCTTAAAATTCGATGGTCGAAGTGGCCACAAAAACCATTTGAAATTCAAATCTTTTTGAAAATTCGATAGAATTTTGAATCATTTACACAAATTTAGTAAATCTGCCCCTTTGCTTCTTTTTCTGGCCGATCAGTTCAGTGAAAAACTGGACTTTCCAATACAAATGAGGGACTGTGGGTTGAGCTGTCAAAAGAGGGCTGTCCCTCTAAAAACGGGACAGTTGCGAGGTATGTGTGTTAATTATAGTCCTCCATACTTATTCAATTTATTCTCCTGTTAAAATTTTAAATCTCCTGTTAAAATTTGCCTGGCCTTTAAAACTTTCACCCTACAAACAATTGGATTTATTAAAATGCATTGTTCTCATTATTTTAAAAAATAACAATTTGACCTAACTCCCAACCACAATTTGGTTTCATTTAATAAAAATGAAGAGGCAAAACTAGCAGCTAAAAATCTGCCTCTGTATTTTAAACCTCATTCCTAAAAATTAAGAATTCCATCTCATCTCCAAAATAATAATAAACTAAAAGGTGAATAAGGTAAACCCCTTTTTATATCTACATTAACCAACTACAGGTTTTGTATCAGTTATCCAAAATGCTTGGGGACTGGGGTTTTCTGGATAATGGATCTTCCCGTAATTTGGATCTTCATACCTTAAGTCTACTAGAAAATCATGTAGATAATTATATCTTAGTTGGGATCAGGTACAAGCTACTATTTTATTATTACACAGAAAAAGCAAATCTGTTTTTAAAATCTGGATAAAATGCAGTCTATGGGCGACAGTCTTCCATAATTCGGATCTCTCTGGATAATGGTTTTCCGGATAACTGGTCCCATACCTGTAACACCATTATAGTCCTTTTAATTTATGCAGCATGTTATGCAATGCTATAATAATTTATAACAAATAGGAGCCTAACAATATTTTAAAGTGATGCACTAAAAAATGAATTTTAACATATGAATGTCCATTAAGGGGCAGGTACCTGTATGTTCCTCATACAGGAACATGGGGCAACAGGCAGGTAATGTAAAAGCATCATGCAAATACTTTATGGCAAAGTTAGAAGTAGCTTTCAAAGCCAATATTTTAATAGATGTAAAAAAATAAAAAGAGTTTCATTTCAGGAGCAGTATCTCTTTAACAAACAAGGGTTACAGAATATAAACTGGATCTGTACCAGAGGAATGTTTTTTTATTTAGCACACAGCAAATGATAAAGAGCTAAAGCTGAATGCATTAGTGTTCTAACCACAAAACCTATAATTATATGCTTCCACGTACTGGCACTTGGCAGTGCTTTGCAAAACAGAAGCTTACAAGGCATTCTATAAAACGGACAGCAGGCAGATTGATTTGTTTCCTGTCATATCAGCAGAAAGTAAACTTTGGAACTATGAAGTCTGAAGAAATCAGTGCAAAGTACAGGTACTTAATGATTTGCATCTGGTAACCAATCAGCCCTGTTGTCGGCATAAAAACATATAAATAGATATATGGAGTAAAACCTGTGCAGCGGCACAGGGAAAAACAGTTATTTAATTCACATTTAGCCTTTCCATGTCCTTTAATATCTACAGCTGTATAGCATTTTCATTTGCATGTTGGAAATAGGCGGTGTTAAAAAGCAAATAATTCAAAAAACAAACTGCAGAAACCAGCTTTTCTCTAGAAAAGCCACCATAGCCTAAAAGAATGTGCTGCTTTTTCTTAGGTCTCTAAGGGCCCTTACACACGGGCGTTTTGGACCTGCGCTCCCCTGCGTTGCGGTTAGCTGTGTTCAGTCGCAGGTCTAGACGCACCACATTCTTTACAATGAGTTTGTACCCACGAGACGCATGTAAGCACCGAACGCAGATTCAGACGCAGCATGTTGCGTCTGAAACTGCGTTCGGCACTTACACGCGTCTCGTGGGTACAATGCCATTGAAACTGAGTTGCATCTAGACCTGCGCTCCCCTGTGGCTGAACGCAGCCAAACACAACGCCCATGTGTAAGGGCCCTAAAAAGGAGTATCGGCAGACCTAGTTTAAGCCCCTTTGCAATTGGTCTCCATTATTTTATATGGGTTTTATATTTATTTTTCTCATTCTGCCTATATTCAGTGAGGGTTTCTGGCAAATACGGAAAAATAAACCCTGATACAAAAATAAGAACTATTATTTGCAATGCTTGGGACTTGGGGTTTTCCAGATCATTTTTTTCCCATAATCGGGATCACAATATCATAAGTCTGTGTAGAAAACATTGAAGCATTAAATAAACCCAATAGGAATGTTTGGATTTACATTACCCAAATGATCAAAAACAGGGCCCTGTGAGTTATTATAGAGAAGTGCAAGATCATTAATTGATTTGCATAAAATGCACTTGGAATGCACTATGGAATATGGGCCTTCCCATAAAGAAGAGCTTTCTGGAAATAGGGTTTCCAGATAAAAGATACCATACTTGTAGTTTTAAATTCTCATCCGTATTTAGAAAAATACTAAGCTCTGTGGCGGGTTGGTGGCCACACAGTTTGGCTGACAAATATCTGGTGTGAGAGCTTGCACACCTGAAGCCATGTTGCTTCTTTGCAGTGGCCCTGTATCCTTTGTGAAAGGTTCAGCTGAATACTGAACCAAATTCAGATCCTAATTTACATATGCAAATTGGAAACAGAGAAACAAAAAGAACTGTGTGCACAGCTGGTGGTTAAAACATTTTTTACTTCCTTGCTTGTGTGACAAAATGTCATATTTTTTTTTTTTGATTGGGATGAGGTTTATCAGGCACTTGGATTCTGCTAAATCCACAACCTGCTGAAAAAGGCCATTAATACATGGGGGCGTTTCAAGGCTCGGAGTAAAAATTTTAATTAAAAGTTTTTTAACTTTGAGCTATTTTTGTGTACTTTGAATAGGGAATAGTCCAAATTCGATTTGAACTTGCAAAAAATGTGAACATTTCAAAATGTATCATGAACAGTCTCTTCATAAATTAGACGTCAGCCTTTCGCCATCTAAAACCTGCCGAATTGCTGTTGTATCATATGGGAACCTATTTGGAGGGAACTGGTGGAAAAACTTTGAATCAAATTTGATTGAAAATGGACCTATTCAAGCGAAAAAAAAAAAACAAAAAAACTGAAATAATTGCAGTTGGTCTTTTTTTCATTCAAATTTCGAAGTTTTTGCTATTTGAAATTTGACCCTTGATAAATCTGCCCCATAGTGTAGATTACTTATCAAAAGCCTCTTCGTTTATGTTTATCGTCAAATACATTTTATGAAAGAAAAAAAAAATGACTGTTACACTATTGAAACTGATCTGTGTGATCCTTTCACAGTCACAAAGGTCACACAAGTGGGTGTGTATGGGAACCCTATTGAGATGATAACAGTTGTTGTTTCTGCTGGTATCAGCACTCAACAATATCCATTCCCAGCCTGTGACGTAAAAGCCCCATAACAAATTCATTTTAGGACCCCCCAAAATATGGAGAGGTTGTTCTGTTTTACCAATGAGCCCCGTGTGCAGCTGCAGGTCCCTCTATACTTACTTGGAGAGAAGGAAAGTAAATGAAGCTCCGCACCACGGGCCATCTGTTAAAAGTCAAAATCTTTATTGGTCATTGTTAAAAAACATGCATGGTTAGCTTGACAGTTTTAAGCACAGCTGCCCTTAAAGGGGTTGTTCACCTTTGAGTTAACTTTTATTATAATGCAGAGAGTGATATTCTGAGACAATTTGCAATTGGTTTTCATTTTTTATTGTTTGTGGTTTTATAGTTATTTAGCTTTTTATTCAGCAGCTCTCTATTTTGCAGTGTCCGCAATTTGGTTTCTAGGGTACAAATTACCCTAGCAACCCTGCATTTATTTGAATAAGAGATTGGAATATGAATAGGAGATGGACTGAATAGAATGATAAGCAATAAAAAGTAGCAATAACAATACATTTGTAGCCTTACAGAGCATTTGTTTTTAGATGGTGTCAGTGACCCCCATTTGAAAGCTGCAAAGAAACAGAAGAAAATTGCAAATCATTAAAAAACTATGAAAAATAAATAATGAAGACCAATTGAAAAGTTTCTTAGAATTGGCCCTTCTACAATATACTAAAAGTTAATTTGAAGGTGAACCACCACTTTAATCATAACATGGTGCTTCTCTCCAAATATAACCGACGTGGGACGTACCTGCACCTGGTTATATGTCAAGCACCGCTGGTTTTGAGTTCACAAGTTTGGGGTGAGTCTGAGCGGTTATACTATTTACATCTTCTCTAGTTACTCCCCTGATCTAAGCAATTCAGTTTCACTTTATTCTACAATGAAATTCTATTCAGATAGGTAAACATAAGCATGATGGTTGCTCGGCTTTTGGCCTCACAGAATAGGTACCTGGGCTCCTGATGAACGTCACTCTAAGTGAGTGCTGGATGAAAGTACCACTAGAACAGTGGCTGAAGTCATTTGTGACTTCATAGAATGATAATAACCAACTGTAATGTTTTGAGCAGAACAGTCCCGCTTTTGACAGCTCAAGCCACAGTCCTGGCTTGTTACTGAAATGTTCCAACTTTCGCCTTCATCTACTGCACTGAACAGCTAGAAAAGGATACAAAGTCTCTAACTTAATTGGCTTTTGGCAGAGAGCCTAGAACAGCAACCAGACTTCCCAAGAAACTTTTGTAACAATTTTGAGTTAAGCAAATAAGTAATTGTAACACTTTCACATAAACAGGTCTCTTGGGAGAACTTAAGACTCACAGCTTAAAGGGCAATTCACCTTCATACGCAAAACTGTAGTAACTGAAAAAAATTAAAACACAGAAATGTGTTCAAACTTAAAATGAACATAATTAGGTGGGTGTGGCTACAAAAACGGGTGTGGTCAGAACTCTTTGTGCCCCTCTATCTATTTCCAAAATGTTGGGAGGTATGAATAAGTATTAAAGGGATACTGTCATGGGAAAACACATTTTTTTTCAAAACACATCAGTTAATAGTGCTGCCCCAGCAGAATTCTGCACTGAAATCCATTTCTCAAAAGAGCAAACAGATTTTTTATATTCAGTTTTGAAATCTGACATGGGGCAAGCCATTTTGGCAATTTCCCAGCTGCCCCGGTCATGTGACTTGTGCCAGCACTTTAGGATGGAACAGCTTTCTGGCAAGCTGTTGTTGTTCCTTCTCAATGTAACTGAATGGAACGCAGTGGGACATGGGTTTTTAATATCGAGTGCTGTTCTTAGATCTACCAGGCAGCTGTTATCTGGTCTGGTTACCTTCCCATTGTTCTGTTAGGCTGCTGGGGGGGGGGGGGTGATATCAATCCAACTTCAGCAGTAAAGAGTGATTGAAGTTTATCAGAGCACAAATCACATGACTTGGGGCAGCTGGGAAATTGACAATATGTCTAGCCCCATGGCAGATTTCAAAATGAATATATAAAAAAATGTTTGCGCTTTTGAGAAATGAGTTTCAGAGTAACTGATGCATTTTGAGAAAAAAAAATGCCCATGACAGTATCCCTTTAAATCCATCCGTTGCCAGTGAGAATGGGGTTAGTCCATACAATAGGGTCAGTCTGTCTCGGAGAAGACAATAGTTGTGTGAAAATCCGCTGCTTGTACAGAACGAGACAATGGAATCGCCCCCATTACAGAAGCCGAATAGGAGATTCCAGGGCATTGGACTGCTGCCTATGGAGGAATGCTCGCACAACTTGCTCCTTCCCAACTGCTTTCCTAGCCAGAGAAACACTTGCAATCATAGACCATTACAAAGAGAGTCTACAGGAGGAGGCAGTGAACTTACTGAAAGTTGTACTTTTTTTCTCTCCAGCAACGAGAACTACAGTTCCCAGAAACCCCCCCTGCTGACATAACAAGGCTTGGGACGCTGGGAAATGTATTTCTTCAACAACTGTAATGACAAGGACTGACACGCTTTAGATAAGAGAAGTTTGAACTCATCACAGACAGCCAACTCCGCTCCCCCCCATACCTTACTGAACACCTCCAGGTCATCATCTTCATCAAAACGCAGCGCGTCAGCAGACAGTGGGCTTAAAAGGGAGCTGTGCCCCGAAGTCAGGCAACCGGGAGACCCCGACACAGAGTTGGACCCTGACTCAGGCTCCATCTCTTGGTTTTGTGCTGCTGCCCCGTTGGCTGACAGGCGGCCGGCGCAGCCCAAGCTGCAGCAAATGCTCTCTCTGCGCAGATGCGGAAGTAACTTTTATAAAGATTTTATTGCTCGGACGCCGCCGAGTATTCCCAGCAGGGAGTATTGTAAAGTTTATCAAGCGTTAAATAAAAACTGCACTGGACTCGAAATGGTAACGTGCAGTAATTGCATGCTGCTAGTTGTAGTCCATAAGCGTCTGAGGGTGCAAGGTTAGCAACAGGGTTGCAAGCAACTAGCAAGAGGATCATGCAGTAACTGGGCCTAGGGTTGCCACCTTTTCTAAAAAAAAAATACCGGCCTTAGCCCCGCCCGAAGCCACACCCCCAGTGCCGCCCATGGCCCCACCCAAATCCCCACCCACCCCAAAGTTTTCCTAGCAAATCATGGTTTTTTGTGTACCTACCAAAAGCGTTCTACCTTTTTATTTGCATTTATTGCATTCTCTTAGGTTGCAACGTACTGCTCAATCTTCAAACATAATAATACAATTCAGGCACTACTAGCAGGCAGGACTGGCAATCTGTGGGCTGCTGTAAAATGCCATATACACTAACTATTTAGTGGGATAGTTTGGGTCTGTTGGAATGGCAGGGCCTATTTTGACTCTTAGTCCAGGCCAGGGTGGTAAGAGCCCAGATATTAACATGGCATCCATTTGCACATAAAATAGCAGTAATGTTGTACTTATACTAAAGCTTAATAGTATTTGGTCCATTTCCATTCACAAATCACAATGGTAGTGTATGCCCACCAGCTCCCAGTCCTAACACAAAGAGGCAGCCCTGAGACCCGGATAACTACATCCTCTGCCTCTGTCCAAGCCCCACCACTTGCAGTCGCAGAGCCAGTCAGACAGACTGTGATGAACGATCCTGACCTGTGCACTTCCCTGTTTACGTGACCAGTGACCCTGCTGCCTGCACAGTGCTGCACTCGCGTCTTACTCTTTAAAGAACAGCACACAAATCTCATCACGCGAGACTGTGACGTCAATACGTCACGTAAGTGCAGAGCAGCCACCAGCCGGAGAGTAGAGCAGGGAAGGGGAAGTGAAGTGATTCAAGTGAACAAGGAACGAACAACAAAGCTGCTTCAGCGACTTTCCGACTTAACAGCAGTCAGCACAAATTTACCGGCTTTACAATGGCCGGTATATTTATAATACCGGCACCGGCCTTAAGAGATAATTTACCGGCTGGGCCGGTAAAATACCGGCCAGGTGGCAACCCTAACTGGGCCCCATAGCATACCTCCCAGCATTTTGGAAACAGAAAGAGGGACAAACATTTGTCATGGAGAGCAGCAGCAGCAACATTTTTTTTGTGGCCACGCTTCCTAACTACCATGCGCATTTTCCAAAATTTGCCAGGTTATGAAAGTTTTAAATGAACAGTAACACAAAAAATGAAAGTGTTTTAAAGTAAAGAAAATATCATGTAGTGTTGCCCTGCACTGTTAAAACTGATCTGTTTGCTTCAGAAAGACTACCATAGTTCATATAAACAAGCTGCTAAGTATCAATGGCGGAAATTTAAAAATGGCTATATGGCACAGGATAAGTAATGGATAACAGATAACATTATGTTCTACAGAGCTTATCTGCTATCTGCTGTGTAACTTGACCCTTTTTGCCTTTGAATGGCTACACAACTGCTTATTTATATAAACAATAGTAGTGCTTCTGAAGCAAAAACTGCAGTTTTACCAGTGCAGGGCAACACTGCATTATATTTCTTTTACTTTAAAACAATTTAATTTTTTGATGCTACTGGTCCTTTAACGCATTTCTGTATTTTTTATGTTTTATTAGTTTTACTAAGGAAGGTGACTTGACTAGATGTGAGTCGAATGTCTCCCATAGGATAAAACTGTCACAAATGTATCTTATGTATCTATTGTGGGCTCTCTGCCAAGAGCCAATTAAGTTAGACACATTGTATCTTTCTTGACTGGTCAGTGCAGAGAAATAGGTACTTTCTCCCTTCAGTGCAGGGAAGTAGGGACTTTCCTGTCAGTGCAGAGAAATCAGGACTTCCCAGTACTAAAGTGGCACTGCAGGTTGAGCTGTCAAAAGTGGGACTGTCCCGCTCAAAACGGGACATTTGGGAGGTATGCCCATATGGTTGTACCTGTTTAACCCCCTAAAAGGAATTGTTCAGTATAAAACTAAAAACTTGGTAAATAGGCTGTGCAAAACAAAAAATGTTTTCACAGGATATCTGTGTTGATAATGTTGATGTAAATACAGTTTGTCAAAGAAAAAGTAGAGGATAGCAGGGGCCACCTCACAAGGGGGCAGATTCACTAAAGGGCAAAGTCGATTTACTAACGAGGGCAGGCGCCCCTTAGCTGGCGAAGGAGATGTATGCTAGCGTTGCTTCGCAAATTACCCTAGCAACCCTGCATTGATCTGAATAAGAGACTGGAATATGAATAGGAGATGGACTGAATAGAATGATAAGTAATAAAAAGTGGCAATAACAATACATTTGTAGCCTTACAGAGCATTTGTTTTTTTAGATGGTGTCAGTGACCCCCATTTGAAAGCTGCAAAGAAACAGAAGAAGGTTGCAAATCATTAAAAAACTATGAAAAATAAACAATGAAGACCAATTGAAAAGTTTTTTTTTAGAATTGGCCCTTCTACAATATACTAAAAGTTCACTTGAAGGTGAACCACCCCTTTAACACCACAAATTCACTAAGATGTGGATTTTGCTGAAAGTTACCTTTTTAGCCAGATTTGCCATTTCTGACCTGGCGAAGTGCATTGGAGTGCATAGAACATCCTCAATCTTAAATAACTTACATCATAATTTTTGAGTGTAATATCTTTAAAGTACAAAAAAACGCTGGCATTGTTTCAATTTTTCAGGGTGTTAAGCTGCAAAAAATGTTTTCGGGCAACTGGCATAAAGGCATAATATATTTTTCAGGAAAAGTTCGGTTCAAACCAATATTGTAATATTCTGTCCTCCAAACCACAGTCGCAACCAGGGTTCTCTCTTCCCCTCAAACAAGTTTTCAGAAAGGTTTCCAAAGGAAATTGTTGCTACGTGTACCTCAAAGGGTAAATGGGGACAGAGAAACAAAAATATAGTGTAGTATTTTCCAAAAACAAGTATTCACCCAGTGAAGAGATTCTTTTCAATAATGGTGTGTTAATCATATACCCACAAAGTGAATTTTGTAGTGTTAATTAAATTAGATACAATCCTCTATCACCACCAAGTAAAAGTGCACGTGTGACACACAGACTTTTTAGAAGGATGTAATCGGAACCCACACAATAGCAGGTCTGTATCCAGTTATACTCACAGACGTTTCAAATTCACTCAGCTTAAATCTATATTCCCAAAACGTTCTTCCAACTTCCCAATCTTAAAATATAGGATCGTCCTTTTAGGTTCAGGTCCCTTTGCTCGGCTCGATGTGTGTCTTTGCCTCCAGGATCGCGATGTCCGAATCCAGATTTTTGGGGTCGCGATGCCAAACACAAAGTGCTCTCTGCGCGTGTACCTGCTATCCGCTGACGTAGTACTTTTGACGCATTTCGCCTCGAACTGGCTTCCTATGAGGACACGAATGAGAGGTCATGAGAGGCACGAAACACGTCAGGCTCCTGCTGGGGTAACTGGAATATTTTTTACCTATTTATGTACTAATAAATTTATACTTTTTTAGCAAGGTTTCACAGAGAATAATTATTGTTTTTACTTATTTTGTGCCAAAAAGTCACGTGATTTCCCTCCCTGGCCTTAATTTTATGCAAATTCGGATTCGGTTCGTCCAGGCAGAAGGATTCGGCCGGATCCGAATCATGCTGAAAAAGGCCAAATCCTGGCCGAATCCCGAACTGAAACCTGGATTCGGTGCATCCCTAAAAAAAAAGCATACTTACTGATCCAGAGGAATAGATAAAAAAATATTTCCTCACAATTTCATTGAGCATTAATATTGGCATTACTCCCGAATGGAACCCAGGGTTAATTAATTCCAGAGTACCCTTGTTTCAGTATGTACATGTAGGGGATCAGAGAAATCCTGTCTGTGACATTATTCCACCCAGTTACAGGCTGTAGAGCGACCCGATTGGCTGGGCACCTCAGTGTATCCTGGGGAGAGAGGGTGTACCTGTCTATGAAGCCTTGTGTGCAGGGCCTGTGACAGTTTGGAACACAGGTTGTGTAGTGAAAGATCCAGTCAGAACCAAGTCCTGTAAAGCTGTTTAAGCTGTTAAATCAGTGGAAGCACAGAAAGAGGCCATCCTGTTCCCTGCCAAGCTGCTAGAGACTCAGAAGGAGAAAGGTGCAACTGGTGAGATTGATTGTGCTGCACATTTGCCTGCAATCTCCAGTGTGACTGCCTCTGAGAGCACCCTGTTGAGTGAGCCACTCAAGGGATTATACGGGCATGGATACAAGCATGGGGTCCCAAACTAAAAACAGGCTTGTGTATTTACCTGCTACGTGGGAGGCACTCCTGTGTAATTCCCAGTTCTCAGTACTTTTCATACGCAAAAGGGACTCGGGGCCCCTGCATTGCCAAGGGTAAGTTGCTATTTAAAGAGACAGTAAACAAATTAGGGTTATATACACTTGCAAGTATTCTTTAGACAAGGTGGGGCAGGGCATTTTTGAGTGCTGTTTATGTATGTTCAGTCCTGCACCTATTTTATTACTTCTAGACTTGGAATGAAAAGGCAAGCATTATAGTCTATTTTTGCTCAAAGGAACCATTACCCAATCCCTTTAAGGGTAATGGTGGCCATACACGGGCCGATAAAAGCTGCCGACAGACTGTGTCGGCAGCTTATCGGCCCTAGGACCCAACGATCGGATCAGCCTCAAGGTGGGCATATCGGGGAGTAGGGATGGCGCGAACCGCCGAAAAAAAGTTCACGAAGATGTTCGCGAACTTCCGGAAATTTGCGAACGGTTCGCGACCCCCATAGACTTCAATGGGAAGGCGAACTTTAACAGCTAAAAAAGATATTTCTGGCCAGAAAAATGATTTTAAAGTTGTTTAAAGGATGCAACGACCTGGACAGTGGCATGCCAGAGGGGGATCAAGGGCAAAAATGTATCTGAAAAATCCATTGTTGACACAGCGCTGCGTTTTGTGCTGTAAAGGGAAAAAAGTCACTCAGGTGGTTGTGGACACTGTAATATTATTGATATTTAGACAGAATGTGAACAAGCTCACACAGCTAGATGGCAGTTGTTTGAAGAACACACTGGGCAAAAAATGCCTACAGGGCAAATAATGCCTACAAGGTCAACGTATACACTGCTACAGCGGTGGATACGGATTACGTAAAATATATTATGGCTGCTTGAAAAAAGTCACAGGTGCTTTTTCTGGAGAGGGTAATATAATGGATATTTAGACAGAATGTGAACAAGCTCACACAGCTAGATGGCAGTTGTTTGAAGTACAGTAGATTACTAGCCAGCAAACTTACTATCCACTGTCCCTGAAATCACTAACAGGCAGCTCTCTCCCTACACTATCTCTTCAGAACACACAGGCAGAGTGAAAAAACGCTGCAGGGCTTCGGTTTTTATAGGGAAGGGGAGTGGTCCAGGGGGTGTGGGGGTGGTCCAGGAGGGAGAGCTTACTGATTGGCTGCCATGTATCTGCTGGTCTGGGGGAGAAATGGCAAAATAAAAGCGCCAACTAAGGCGAACCCAAATTGGCGAACGTCGCGCGACGTTCGCAAACTTCCGGCGAGCGCGAACACCCGATGTTCGCGCAAACAGTTCGCGCCATCCCTATCGGGGAGAGATCTCTACGTGTATGGCCACCTTTAGACAAAAACTCCTACCTTTCCCCATTGTGAAATGATGGATTCTGTAATTTTTCCAGAGAATTTATGTACCAAATACTATGGAAAACAAAGGGTCGTCTATTCCCAAAATCCTCCACTTCATAGCTCAACAAAGTGAGGGAGGGCTTGAATCACTTTGTGAGCCTAATTTTATCTTTATATCTGGAAATTCTTATAGTTGGGGTTAGGGTAAATTTTCCCTTTTTTCTTCAGGCTGGGGAGATAGCCAATAAACTGGGGATACATGTTTTAGTTGCGGTGTAGAGTATATTAGATAAAGAGACAGTATACACCACATTTTAACAGAAGCTTAATTAATTAATAGGGTTTGTGCTGAACATACTGTACTATTTGCCTATAGTTTTAATTAAGAAATATCTACAGTTTTTGTTATTTCTGTAACTAAAGAAGAAAATGAAACCTTTACTGTCACTTTCTGATTCTGACAAGCAGAGAAGAAGCTGATAACACTAATAACCAGCACGCAGTGAATCCCTCTGTTAATGAGCTTCACAGTGGGAGTAGTTTGTTATGTGTTTAAAGGTAGATAAGGAGCTCTGAGCAAGCAAATTGCAACCAGCAGAAGTATCTTGTGGAGAGCAGTGCCTTTCCTAATGCATTTTTGTATTTGATTGTGAATCCCCTGAGGAAGTCACTATTTAGTGATAAAATGCGTTGGGCTTGACGTCTGCGCTGCTAACTGATGAGCTGTTGATGCCTACTATTTTGTTAGTGCAATTTATTATGATAAAGAAATAATTTTAAAAAGATTACACTAGGCGAGCGCTCCCTTCTTTCATTTTGTTTTGTAGATTTTGCCGGTTTGACCTTCTTGTTTTTGAAGAGGCAGCATCCAGAGATTGATTGTGGAGAATGATGCTCATTTAAAAAAAATTAACTATATATTGTACTATAGATAAAATTTTATATCTGGGGATTTAATGGCATCTTGTGGATTTTGGGTATAATATTCTTTAAACCTAATCGTAGGGCCCCCTCTATTATTATTATTAACAAGTATTTCTATAGCACCAACATATTTCATAGTGCTATACTCTAATACTGAGCTCTGTTTATTATCCTGGTTATTGTGTGTATGTGTGAGTGTATGTGTGGGGGGTGGTTAGGTATATACTGCTCCTTTTGATCCTTATGTCTCTGTACCCTGAATTGTCATGTTTCTAGCCATAAACTGCAGAAGGGGATATGGACCCTGCTGGATCATTTCACAGTCTTGCACAGTTTTGAGGTTGCTGCTTTCTTATTGGCATTCATTAAAATCTGATATTGTATTGCAAATTATAGAGGCAGCAGGGTGGGGCAGTGGTTAGTGCTGCTGTCTTGCAGCATAATTGGTCCCAAGTTTGATTCCAGATAAGGTATTATCTGCAAGAAGTTTGTATGTTCTCCCCATTTTTGTGTGGGTTTATTTCCCCACCCCAAAAATTAAGTCTAAGAGACATGACCAAAGAAAGCCTGGAAATGTCTCCTTATAATATTTGAATTAAAGAAGAACAGTGGCACTGTTTAATTGAGTTCAACTACCTATAACATTTATTTTGAAAACCTCAAAACATCCCCCCTCCTCAACTTTTTAAAGATTGCAGCCTGTTTGTAGATGTAAATGTTACTGATTATGTGTCAGAGGGAAACTGGCCGCTAGGTTAAAGCTGCTATTTGCATGTGATGGCACTGGCAAATGGAGGGGTATAGGCAGTATAAATGATGTGGCTTGGGTGGAGATTAAAATTAAAAAATTAATAATTAAACATTTTAATTAAAATTAAAAGGTCCTTTAAGATTAAAACAAAAGAAATCAGGCTAGTTCCATTTGTAACCTGATTTAACTCAGCCCAGGGCCGGGCCAAGGTAGTTTGGCACCCTAGGCAAGGGGTTCAATCAGCCCCCCACC